>JAKSZU010000146.1:0-479165 GCA_026018925.1 Tupaia tana | reverse complement strand
CCAGGCTGGGATGGCCACACCACAATCCTTTCTTCTCCATTCTCTTGGGATCTTGGGTATGCATGCACATGCACCCGGTGTGAGTTTTAAGCCCTTGGGTCCAGCAAATGAACTGAGGTCAACTACATGGGAGTCCAGTGGGCTAGGAACTCAGATTACAAAACATGTTTGATCCAGGAAGGGATCTTGAGATCTTCACTTCTAGTATGTTCTAATTCAAAGTGTACTTAGAAATAAGCAGGCATTTTCTATAAAGTGTTCAATAGCAAGTATTTCCAGCTTTGTGGGCCCTTAGTCTATTGTAAACACTCAGCTTTGCCACTGAAGTGGGGGAGCACCAGAGACAATGCACAAGTGAGTGGGAATGGATATCATAAACTTTATTAATGAAAGAGGATGGTGAGTGTGTTGGCCTGAAGGATGTGGTTTGCTGATCTGTGCTCTAAGGTCCTGAAAAGACAGAGACACATCTCCTCTGTGCAGGCAATGCCCAAATCCTGAGAATAGAAGGAAAAAAAGTCACTGATTTTCTTTTCAAAATATGTTTAGTTTCTGTTCTCCTGCTTTGCCCTTCTTTCTCTTTCATCTCAATCACCATCAACACCAGCCCTTCAATGAGCATTTTCTATGGATCAGACTGTATTCTAAGAGCTTTACATGTATTGTTTTTCAACTTCAAACAATCGTGCAACATGGATATTATTATATTATCTCTATTGGGTCTTTGGAAAAGTCATGACACATTTTTGCATAGAAAAATAATATGTCATGTATTTTCCTATGACCCAACATTTTACTAAGGAAAATGGAGTTCTAATTCGTCCAAAACTCTGGTGCTTTTAGATGCTGGACCTATTTATTTCAAAGTACCTATTTATTGTAAGAGACATTATAGATTCAGAAGAGGTAGGTGATCAGAACATAGGCTTCATGGAAATAAATTCTTACTATGCGACCTTGGCAAAGTTATATAACTTCTCTGTGTCTCATTTTCCTCATATATAAAATAGGGATGGAAAAAGTACTTACTTCATGAGGCATGTGATGATTAAATTCGTTAATATAAGTAAATCTCTTAAACACCCTACAGCATGCAATGTAGCATCCTCACCACCAGGAGAGAGAGTTATCTGACTCTACATGTCAACAGCACCAGGGTTTAGGAAAACATTGCAGTGCTGTGAACAATGAGGGGGAACTGGTGGGCCCTAGAGTGATGCATTTTCTCTCAACCATAGAGTTACTTAGGGGCACAAATATGGGACCAGAACCAGTAACTATAGAGAACATGTCTCTTTCTCTTCACCTGTCACCACAGGGACAACTGTAAAGTGGGCATCAGTGATCCAAATAAGGAGAACTATATGTGCAAAGTGCTTGGAGGCAGGAAGGAGCAGGGGCAAACTTTTGGTCTGGGACAGAGCATCCTGATTCACTTGTTTGGACAGTGTCTCAGTGTGGGGAAGTTTCAAGAAGCAAGTGACAGAAGTGGAAAAGGGCACAGAAGTGGTAAAAGAGGCAATAGGGAGCCATACCGGGCATTTGAGCAGAGGGGTGATGCCTAACTATTAGAACTAGAGAGCATTAGCGTAGAAAGAGACTAGCATCTGGGAGATGAACTGGCAGGGGACAGCGGTACTTTTCAAGGAAGGCCTGAGGCTCCAGACGAGATGAGCGAGGGAAGGAAGAGGTGGTTCTCAGACACCTGGAGAGGGGCCTCTGTGCCACCTGTACATGGCATATGCTCTGCCTTCTATCAGAGCCAAATGGGAGCTAATGACCTATGACCATGTGTGCAAACCTCTCTCTGGACAGCCTCGAGTGATTGGGTGTCTGCTAATGAGATTTTTCTGGAGGGCTGTTAAAGATCATTAAAAAGCAGTTTTTGAAAACCCAACATTAGTTTTTAAGTAGTTAGCAGGGGTGAGCCCTCACTGCTCAGTGTTAACCAAAGCAAGTGATGAGTTGCCACTCAGGGAACAGAGAGAGGCAATGGGAATCCCTCTGTTTCCATGGATGACAGGGGTGTTTCTGAGTCAATTCGATCCTATTTGTTTCCATCTGAGTCACAAAATGTTTTACAAACACTCTCTGTTGCTAGAACTATGCTATTAGATAATCATCCTAATTTTGATACTAGTAATAACAAAAATAATGATAAATGTAAAAATTTACTGAGCACCTTCTTAGGCACTAAGAATTAATATAACTTTATATAAACAGTTTTTCTAATCCTATCAGCTGCAAAGTTTCATTGACTTCATGATCCACATGAGAATCTTGAGTTGAATAAAACCAAAATCCAGATCCTTAGAATCCCTTTATCTGTTTTAGTCCATTTTCTGTTGCTGTGTCAGAATACCCAAGACTAGGTGAACTATAATGAGTAAAAATGCATTTCTCACAGTTCTAGAGGCTGGGAAGGCCAAGGGCATGGTGCTGGCATCTGTTCAGCATTCTTCCTGATTTACACCATGGTAGAAGGGCAGACAAGCACAGAAGACAGAGAACTCACTTTTATAGCAAAACTGCTCCCATAATAATGAACCCACTCTCATGACAGTGACAGTAATCCACTCATAAAGGCACTAGGATTAAGTTTCTTAACTATTGAAGCTCTGGGGGACACAGTCAAACCTTAGCACTGTCTAAACAAATGAATGTTATAGCATATGTTATGACTGGAAATAGAGAGTAATAATTGCTAGCATTTTAAAAATTCTTTCCCTGGGCCAGGCACTATTGTTTAACTTTCTTTCCAAGTAAAAGCACATTTATTCCTTATGAAGCACTAGGTGGTAATTACTATAATCCCCATTTTTCTAGATTGGGAAAGTGAGGCAAAGAGCAATTATTAAAAAAAAAAAAAAAACAACAACCAAAAAAAAAAAAAAAAACCAAACAAACTTGCCTGGAGTTAGATAACGAGGGCTAGCCAGTGGCACAGTGGTTAAGGAGGCTATGTGGATCCTATGTAGCCTACTGCACAGTTTGAGTCCCAGACCTGGCAACTTGAGAGAAATACCGAGTGCATTTACCCACATTCTTACAACCCCAAGAAGAAAGGAGAAATGGGGAAGAGGGATCATGGCATGGCTATTTCCTACAGGGGATGCTGTCTCCCTTTCTTTCTCTCTGACTTGTCTCTCTCTGGCAAACACATGCACTCTCTAGAAAAGTTTTTTAAAAAGTAGACAATTAGAGGAAAAGCAGGCTACAAACTCTTGACTTTATTATAATCTAGCCAATACAGATTTTATTCACCTATATAATAACCTTAACAAAAGCTTTTATCTGAGAAGGTCATTACACTCTGAATCACATAAGATATTAATATCTAGTAGCATGCCTGGCATATTTTGTATGCTCCATAACAGCCTTACCTGGGTCTATTTCGTTCTCTCCTTTAGCCTCCATGTCTAAAGAGCTATCTGGCACAAAATAGGCCAGCAGTAAATACTTGGCAGATTCATGTTAAGATGTCACCTATCATTATTATTATTATTGAAGAGAAACAAAGGGTAATTTTGCATCACAATGCCTGAAAGAATTTGAGGTGAAAACAAAAGTAAGGAATGAGAACTAGGAAAAAATCTAGTTGGGGAAACTTCTCAGACTTACAGATAAGATGTGTTGGGTGAGATACTGCAGGTACAAACCAGTACTCCCAGTTGGGGAAAGTTCTATCGAGGTATCTGGAAGAAGAGTTGTGTGTCTACTGGAGGTGGTTATAGAAGTCAACACATCCTCCAGGAAGCAAAAGACTGGGGTAGAAAAATTCTGTACTGAGAACTAAGGGTGCATTTCCTCTGCAGCAGTTTCTTCTATCTGTGACTTTAGGAGAAAGGCGGGCAGTAAGAAGGGAAGGAAATAGGGAGGTCAGCTCCAAAGTCTAAGGTGGAGAATTTCAAACAAGTCCATCAGCAATGTCAGACATGGCAGAGTTCTATTTCAGGACTCAGCTGCACTGGGAATAACTCACAAAGCCCAGTCCAGGGTAGGAATGCATAAAAATGTGTTGTGTGAACTCGTCAAAGGTCACAGCGCAAATGACAGGTCTAGGATTTGCACCCCAGCCTGTGCTCCAACTTTCACGCTATTCTAATGTCCCCTCTCACTTAGCTTTGACTTTGGAACTTCGTCTTGCACAGCCCATGAGCATATCTGTGTTCACACCCTTGATTCCTTCTGAATTCCCATCCCCTCTATGAATGTTGGATCAAATTTTTGCAAGTTTTTAAAGGATCAAACATTTTTCTATTAGGAAGTTATATCTGGTCCTTTCTAGCTGTAAGTCATTACATGCTTTCTTCATCTTCTCATTTATAATTCTCCTGTAACACTGATATAATTCTACCTTTTATTACACAATTAATTTTCTATTGTTCTTCTGACCCACGTGGGGCCCTTTAGGGTGGGATGATGTCCCCCATGACATTCCACACACTGCTTTCAACTTAGAGTGGAACCAATAACACTTGTTAAGTTGAAATAAGACATAAACAGGGTGTATTTCTCCCCATCTGTTACCTTCAAACTGGTCTTTAGAGATTTCTGTCGTATATAGACCCAAAGTTTACATAAAATTTAAAGGAGAATCTAAAAATACTCAGAGACAAAAAAAAAAAAGTATGAAGAGTGGAAAATCTAAATGTAGGTCAATATAAAACTACTGAATGAATTTTTGTATATTTACAGCTGTATTCAGAGTTATCCCCTGATTATCTTCTGGTAAAAAAAATAAATTAAGGAATGTGTAGTAAAACATGTATAACTTGAGAAAATGAAGGTGAAGGTACAAGTTGTATGTGTGTGTGTGTGTGTGTGTGTGTGTACGTATGCATATTTATTATGGGAAGATAAACAAAAAACACAAGCCAAAAAATGATTATATATGTATAAGGTCAATGAAGAAACAAGAAAGACTCTGGGGAGAAGCTAAATATCTCTGAATATACCTTATTTTGTAGATTCAATTGTGGAACCAGGAAGATGTTTTATATAACTGTAAAACAAAATAAGTTGTTTAAAAGTGCAATTTCTAAAATTGCAATGATAGTGAAAAAAATAAACTTAACTGTGTGTTGTAATTATGGAATAACCAAATTGAGAATTATTTTACATGATTTCAAAACACAATAATTTGGTCCAGCCTGATGGCAATCAGCACAAACTAAACTGCAGTGCTGAAAGCCATGAGGCGCTCTTGGTCTCTCTCTTTCTCTCTCATGCATGCACAAGCTCTGTATTATAAATAAAGTTAAAAAAAAAACTTTAAAGACACAATACTTCGATCACTATTTCTAGTGGTATATATGCGATGGATAAAAATAGCTATAAAATAATTTTAAATATTTGCAGTAATCAGTGTTGCTGTAATGTTAATATTCTGTTGATTATTCTGAGAATTTTTTAAAGAATTGTATTATTTAACTTTATTCATTTATTCATTTTATTTTATTTGACCAGCGAGAACAGAGCGAGAGTGAGAGAGGGAAAGTGAGAAAACAAGCTGCAGGTCTGGGACTTGAAACATGGTCGGCCATGTGGAAGTCTAGCACCCTTAATCATCATGCCACCTGCCAGCCCCAATTATTCTGAGTATTTTATATGGACATTGCAAGAAAATTAAGTGAGTCTTATACCATTGAAAACCAGAATTAATATTAATGTGAGGAAAAAGATATAGAGGTGTCAGATTGAAGAAGTTAAGTGAAAACTCTGTAGTCCTGAGTTTCTCTTCGAACTCATTATGGAACTCACAATTAATTTATTCATTTAAAACAGTAACAACAAAACAGACCTTATATTCTAACCTGGACCACTGATAAGGCCTAGACACAATAACCAACCTAGCAATAACAGTGTGATATGTAAATGCCATTCCCCAGTAAAAGAAACCAGGTACCTTTGGAGAAATGTCTGGTTCAAGATCTAGGACAGACAATAAGGTGAACCTGAAACCTTCCTGGAATCCAGGAAGATTTATAACTTTATGGGAATGTGTCAAAAAGATGTAAAAACAGGCTTGATGAGATGTTTATTGGCAAAAAGAAAATAATAACTACAGAACATATTTATATCTGTCTTCATAATGATTCTTAAACCCAAACAACAATTTTGCTTCTGGCTGTGATGAAATAACTGACACTGGACTGACCATCCTGCTATCAACACCTAGAAAACTTAACAAAATATATGAGAAAAACCAGTTTCCAGACACTGGACAGAAAAATAGTAAAGATTCTAATTCCCGAAAGATGTTGAGCTGAATGATGACCCTGGATTTCTGCGTGGAGGCGCTCTTTAGACACTGCTCAGTAAGGGAAACTCAGGCAAAACATGATGGTCTCATTGAGTTGAGAAAACAAAGAACAGAGTTTAGAAAGGTAAATTAGTTACAATTCATGGGGCAGGAAACCAGGAAGAAGGAGCTATGATGAGAGAGAGCCCTGGACATCTGTATCTGGCTTTTCTTGAACCTGTTGCCGAATGCCAAATCACCATTGTCTTACACAAATGCGGAGAGTGTAACAATAGGGTTGGTGCTATGGTTTGATTGTCTACTCCAAAACTCATATTGGCGTTTAATTACCATTGTGATGGTTTTAAGAGGTGAGGCCTTTGGGAAGTAGTTATGATTAGAAAAGGTCATCAGGATAGGGCTCCATCATGGTAAGATGGCTTTATAAGAAGAGGAAGAGACAACTGACCTGGCATACCCTTGCCTTGTCACTATGTGCCCTTTACTATGTTATGATGCAGCAAGAAGGCCCTCATTAGATGTCAGTACCATACTTTGGACTTTCTAGACTCCAGAACTGTGAGCTAAACATACCTCTATTCTGTGTAAATTACCCCGTCTCAAGTATTCAGTTATAGTAACAATAACAACAACAACAAACTAATAGACAAAAACAAGGAAATTGTAAATTAAATAATTCCCAGATCCCATGTAGTGTTAGAGGCAAGAGTGTTCTGACTGGTCTGAGTGGAAAGTCTTTATTAAACACTAGGCATTCAGTAGAGACCCCAGAAGGGTCACTTTAGTAGGAGGGATAAACTAGTCCCAATTAAAGGGTGCTATAACTCCAACCTAATAAAGCTTTAAAACAAGCCTGAGAAGGATCAGATAATCATCCAGTGGCTTGAATTCTTGCTAGAACAAAGCCCAATACTCTTTGTAGAAAAACACTCTTTAAAGAAAGGTTGCAGATGGTTTAGTTTCATAGGCATACATTTATCAAAAGTTACCAAGCTACACACTTTAAGTATATACCATTTATTGTATATTATTTTTGCCTCAATAAAGCTGTAAAAATTGACTGACTATTTGAACTAACACTCAATGAAAGATGAAAGAATGGCTAATAGACACTGAAAATGTGCTTAATGCTGGTAGTGATGATGAAAGGGAAAATTAAGATTACAATGAAATACCACAGTAAAGACTGTCTAAAATCTAAAAGATTGACTGTGTCGTGTGTGGGTAGGGATGTGAGTCGACTGGAACTCATACACCGCTGGTTTAAAATATAAAATGGTATTGTGACTTTGGAAAATTGTTTGGTACTTTCTTTAAAAATTAAGCATGTACTTCTCATATTACTCTGACTCCCCACTCTTAGACATTTTATCAAGTGACGTGAAAATGTATGTCCACACAAAGACTTGTAAATGAGTGTTTCTGGAAGATTTACTTAAATATTGCTTTTGCTATAGGGTGCGTGCATTCACTGGAGAAGAGACAGAAAGAGAGAGAAAGAAAGTGAGAAATCACCACTCAGGGAGTGTGGCCATACTAGCGTCCCTTCTCTTTCATTATCTTCTTGGATTTTAGGGCAAGCATGCAGATATGCCCAGCATGTTTTTCAAATCACTAGATATGAGATGCAAATCATGCAGTTAGCCATGCAGGATCTAGCTGCCTTAACCTCCATGCCACCTGCTGTCCCAGTTCTATTTTAATAGCTCACAACTGGAAACAACTCAATTGTCCATCACCTGATGAGTAGAAATACAAATTATCATGTAACTATAGAATGGCACTACAATAATTTAATTACTGACACATGCACCAATATGAATAACTCTGAAAAACATTAAGATGAGAAAAAGACACCCAGAACACCAGACACAAAAGGGTTCATATGATATTCCATTCATATTAAATGTAAATCTTATCTCCAGAGACAAAAGGGAGGTTAATGATAGCCTGGGATCAAGTATATATATCAATTGGCTATAAGTCTTATTAGCAATATCTCCTTACCACCTAACTCTTCTCACCACCTCTCCTGCTACATTCTGGTCCACATTACCATTTTTTTTTTCAGGATTCCTTGTATAACTTCCTAACTGGTCTCTTTGTTTCCATCTTGATCCTACTTTAGCTTATTCTCGTCAGAAAAGGTACAGTGATCCTAATAAAGTCACATCAAGTCTCTTCTGTTTAAAACTCTGCAATTGATTCCCTTTTCACTCAAAGTAAAAGCCAATTTTAATTTTTTAAGTTATTTTTTTATAAAACTACAAGGTCCCCATGACCTGGCTCCATTAATTATTTGAACTCATTTTGAGCTATTCTCCTTTTTCACTCTGATCCAGTCATGCTGGTGTCATTGCTCATCACTGAATGTGCCAGGGATGTTCCCATCTCAGATTCTTTGCACTGAGTGTTCTCTGTCCTGGGATGCTCTTCTCTCCAGATATCTACATGGGCCACCCTCCCACCACATTGGAAACATTCTCAAATGCGGCTGCCTTTGATTCCCAGGGCTGTTGTAACAAAGTACCACTCACTGGATGACTTAACACAACAGAAATTTGTTTTCTCACAGCTTTAGAGACTAGAAATCTGAAATCAAGTTGATCAGAGGTTCATTTTCCTCTCTGAAAGTTCCAAGGGGAGAAACTTTCTTATTCTTCCTAGCTTCTGATGGTTATTGGCCTTCCTTGGTGTTCCTCACTTCTAACTGCATCACTCTGGTATCTGCTTCTGTAGTCCCATGGCCATCTTCTCTACCATCTCTCTGTTTCCTCTGTGTTCTATATTCCACTCTATGTGTTTGTGTACAAATTTCCCTCTTCTTATGAAGATACCAGTCATTGGATTAGGGCCCAATGACTTCATACCAATTTGACTGCAACAATAAAGACTGTGCTTCCAAACTAGGTCATACTCACAGGTACTAAGGGTTAGGATTTAAGCCTATCTTTGGGAGGAAGCACAATTCTACCCACTATAGTCCCTTTTGAGTGAGACCTTCTCTGTCCACCCCTATCTGGAACTGTGGCCCTTTCCCAATACCCACTGTCATTCTTTCCTTTGTTTCCTTAATACTCAGCAACATGTAAAAAATTATGTATTTTACTCATTAAAGAAACTTTTTCCTTCTCCCCCTGGAATACACATTCCAGAAGGACAGGGAATTGAAACTTTGTATGTTTCCTGCACTATTCCTGACTCTCCTACCTACTTAAATATTTGTTGAACAAAGGGAAGAGTGTTAGGAAAGGTAGGGAATTTTTTCCTGACTCTAATGGATTCATATTGACCTAAGCACAGTTTTTCTTATGAGAGAAAACCACCTTGTTTGAGTCCCCATAAATAACTAAAAAACAAAGTATACAAGACATAAGAATTAGAAAATTATTTGCTGAAAACATGTATGTTGATGTGCTTGATTGAGCCAATACACAGTGTATTTTGGATGGAAAATTCATTTGTATGCTGTAGTGATGTATAGTGAATTAATGTAAAAAAATAAATTTAAAGAGAAAAAAATAACTAAAATCACCTTATTATATTTTCTTCTCCAAGGTTAGTCTGTTTCTGCCTATCATTCTAGTTCTCAATTCATTTGCTCTAAGATTTTTAGTTATTTTAATGAGATTCATGCTTTCCACCTCATGAAAGAAGCAAAACAATCATTGCTGAGGCAGGAGGAGGAAGGGGTCTCATTATATCCTTGTTGTGATCCATAACTGTCACTGACTCTCAGAGCAAAGAACAAGCCCAAGCTGTTTTGACTCTTGTCTACCTTTATTTCCTCTACCACTCCCACTCCAGATTTCTCTGCATTGTTGCTTTTCAAAATCCATTAGCAGGTAGAAGAAACAAATTACTGCAATGTGACCAGAATTCTTTAAAAAATACAACAGAGTATATGGAAGATACTCATATTGTATTGGGTAGGTTCAGTAATTACTCTCTCTTGAAACTTCTGTTTTGTGTGTTTATGGGTATGTGTGTTTGTTAGGTCTTTATGGAAAATCCATCCTATGTAGACATTTTCTCTCTGCCTTTCTCTTTTTTCCTTCTATTTGTTTGTGTCTCTCTCTTCCTCAATGTCTCTTTTCTCTGCCCTCTGAATCACCAAACTCAATTGTTAGGAATAGACATTTGGGTCACTCTGACTCCTCCTTAATGGTGCTTCTTGTCATTACACTATAAGCTAGCAACCTATTTTACACTTTAGAATATCCAAGGTACAGTTGGGAGAATCTTTGAGAGATGCTTTCTAGGCCTTACACACCTTGGGAATACTGACTGCGGGGAGGTCTGGACTGAGACTCAGCAGGAGAATTTTAACCTGGCCCCTAGATATTCTGATGCAGAGTTAGGGACCACATTTTACAAATATCAGGTTTCAAGAGGAAAAAAAAATTTATCAATGTGGGAGTTTACTGAGCAATGTTGACGAGCAGAGAAAGAAGACTTCTTGCAATGGGGCAGCTTTCTCTTTGCATGGAATTACTGGTTCATTATTTCCTCTTCCTTCTTGAGGGGAATTCTACCTGCATGTCTTATAAAGGAGTCAGTTCCAAATTTTGTTTTATGATACCACCATTGGGTTCTGCCTTCAAAGATTTTGTACTGGTTGGTTGTCTAGAAATTTCATTAAAGGCTTCTGTAAAGCAGAAGTTACAGACCACATGACAGATTTGTTTAGGAAAGCGAGACAGCACAGGAAAATAGATATTATTATTATTATTATTATTATTATTATTATTATTATTTTGGAGAGGTTTTTGCTATAGAGCACATGCGCCTGCCAGAAAGACAGAGAGAGACAGAGAGACAGAAAGCGAGAAATAACCCTCTAAGGGGTAAGGTCACGCCGCAATTCCTTCTCCTTCATTCTCTTCTCAGGGTCATGGGCACACACGGACACGCAACCGTTGTAAGTTTAAGCCACCGGCTCCAGGACTTGAACCGTGGTGAACTACACGGGAGTCCAATGACATAGCCATTACGTCAACTGCTGGTCCTGGAAAATAGATAATAAAGTACCAATGTTGAAAAGAGTTACCTACACATTTTTAAGCTCAGAACTTTGCAGGGTAAGTGGCAGCGCTGGTTGAGATAATGGTTGAGGAACATTCTCGGATCCTCAAAAGAAAAGTGTTATACAAATACCTTTATACTGGAAACATCTTGAACATATTATATGTGCTTTACTGCATCATAGTCTAATTAATGCTCTGAAATTCTCCATATTCTTTATCAGTGATTACTTATTTATAGATATGTATTACCACTGAGTTAGGAGTATTCAACATTGTCTAATGCTTGGACTTTAAATAATGAAAACACAGATAAGTCATTATAATATATGCCATTATGTTATAAGCAAATAACACATGTTGACTCATGTAATTTTCTCACATCTCTATTTTATCTCTATTTTAGGACCAAGGAAATTGAACACAGTGGGTAGATAAATTATTCTAAGTTACAGAATTTGTAGTTGTGGCTTTGAGATTTAGAGCCAGATAGTCTCATTCCAAAGTCTGGTATTAACCACTCTGCCACATTTTCTCTCAAAAAAGTTTACCATCCAGTTAGGAAAAAAATATGTTTCTCTAGAAATAAAGAAACAACTTTTTTTCTTCTAAATAGAGGAAATGGAGCAATAAGATTTCCAAGTTAGAATATGTATAATTGACCTCAATGGTTTATGATACCTTTCTGATAAAGTGGTTAGACTATAGCTCTTTAGAGGTATGTCAGTTAGGTTTTGCTCACATTTCTGGGTGAACCATCTGGACTGACCAGACTCAGTAAATCAGGGGGGTTTGATCACATGTTTTCCTTCAGTTATAGAGTTGTTTGGCATTGGTAGGTTAGATGGAGGTTCTCTAGTCCCAGATGGCTCCATTCACATTACTGGGTAGTTTGCTAGTTTGGAGCAGTAAAGGTGACTGTGCAACATGTTTACCATAATCCAGCAAGGTAGCTCAAACTTTTCACATGGCAGGCCAGAGAAACAAGAGAACCCCCAGGGTACAAGTCTTTTTAAGAAGCTGAGATTACCTTTGAAGTGTACCGCAGTATTCTGCCTTCTGCAAACAAAGTTGTGTCATTCCACCCACATGCAAAATATGTTTCTTATTTTTCTTCTTCTTTTTCTTTGTCTTCTTCTCTTTTTTTTTTTGGGGGGGGGGGAGGTTTTTGCTATAGGGCACATGCACTCACCAGAGAGACAGAAAGACAGAAAGTGAGAAGTCACCCCCAAAGGGCAATGGCCGCGCTGCAATCCCTTCTCCTAACCTTTATCAGGTTCAGATATGAATGTGGCTTTCAAGGTTGGTTCTTTGAATATGAGTATTATTTATTTATTTTTTAATTTATGTTTTCTTCATTGAAAGACAGAGATAGGGAGAGAGAGAGAGAGAGAGAGAGAGAGAGAAACAGGCATGATGATCCCCTGCCTCAGCCTGTCCAGACCATAGGCACACACCTGCACTCCCAGTGTATATGGGGAAGCAGCAAGACACATACCCAGGACTTCCCATGTGGGTTTAGTTGTGTTCCTATTATGTCACCATCTGGCCCTTGAATGTGGATATTTTTTATCTGAATATCTTGAACTAAAAAGGGTATATATGACCTACCTATACTTAATATATCAGAACAGACAAGGAAGGACAATCATAAAAATGAAAATAATGGGAGCTACATGGCAATCATGATCTACAGCAATTCTGAAAACCTTCCAGGAAAATGTTGCCCTGTCCACCTACTCTGGAGACAGATAAAGACACAGTTTAACTTCTCGAGAGAGACTCCAAGTCTGTTTTGTCCAGTGGTCCATTCTCTTGGCTCTTAAACCTATTTTTTGATACAGCCTTTCTTTTTTTTTTCCTTCAAAAAATGATGTAAGGGGGGACCAGAGGTGGTGTGATGGTTAAGGCGCTGGACACTCCCACATGGCCGATGAGGGTTCGAGTCCTGAATCTGGTGGCTTGCTTTCTCACTTCCTCTCTCTCTCTCACTCTCACCCTCTCTCTCGTTCTGGTCAAATTAAAAAATAAATGAATGAATAAAGAAAAAAGAATGATGTAAGTGTTGGCAGCTGAGTGGATTTTTTTCCTCCTACTTTGTTCCTATAGAAAGTTGTGGGTTCAAAGGTCTTTTTATTAATTTGAGCAATATCAGTCCTATACAGATAAAATTCATGGCTATTTCGTTGATACATGTCCCTTAATACTTTGAAGGCTTTCTATGTTTGCAATTATCATTCCACTCTGTTCCACAAAAGTCTGTTTCTACTATCAGACAGTCACCCTAAGATTGGTATACACTTTTCTCTAGCTAAGAGAGTCTGATAGGCAGCTCATTGAATCTTTCAGAGATCAGTACACAGTATCTGAGAGTCACATCCTCCATTTATCTTTTCCTTGAGGCCATTACTTTGAGAATCTTTTATAGAGTCAAGAGCCTGGAATTGAGGAGCAGATTCATGTTACCAAGCACCATATTCTGATTTCTCTATTCCTTTCAAATTCCACTTGTGAACTGGACACATCTTTCTTCCCCTATGTTATTACAGATGTCTAAGTAAGTTGAATGATTTTTGCAACATCATGCCTGGGAACAATTTTTCCAAGGTCCAAAAATTTTAGTATGTTGCCATCATCCCAGTTACAAGTGGCAATGTCACTAATTGTAGCACCTCTATATGGAGGGATTTCAAAGAGTTCATGTAAAAACAGGATTAAAGTATAAGTTTATGCTGGTATAAACTTACATTTTGAAATGCGTGCATGGTTTTTCGTCATACAAATTGTCCATGAACTTTTTGAAGTCTCTTCATATATCAACATGAATTTTTTTTTTAAGAGAAATTTTCGCTATAGAGCACGTGCGCTCGTCAGACAGACAGAGAGAGACATAGAGACAGAAAGCGAGAAATCACCCCCCCAGGGGGGATGGTCACGCCGCAATCCCTTCTCCTCCATTCTCCTCTCGGGATCTCTGGCATGCACGCACACGCGCCCGGTGTGAGTTTTAAGCCACTGGGTCCAGGACGCGAACTGTGGTCGACTACGTGGGAGTCCAGCGACATAGCCATTACGCTAACTGCTGGTTCCCAACATGAACTTTTTGAAGTCTCTTCATATATCAACATTTTCCCTATTTTCAATATAGCTTCCTCATTACTTTCTAATTTCCACTAACAATTCACTCTCCATTTTTTAGTTCTCACTAAATTTTCCTTGCCTTTTCCCAAGGCTCTACCCCTGGTTCCAAGGCCAATGACATATGTTTTAGATTTGGGTTATGGCCACTTCTATTTTACTTTATCTTATTATTTTATTTTTTATTTTGGCAGAAGGTGCATCTGCTCACCAGAGAGAGACAGAAAGACAGAGAGAAGGAGAGAGAGAAGGAGAAAGCACTCCCCCCGCCCTCAGTGGAGCACGGTCATTCCACAATCCCTTCTTTTCCATTTCTCCATCCTGTCAGGATTTAGGGTATGCATGCCCATCTGTCCAGGATGAGTTTTAAGTTTCCATGGCTAGGATTTGAACTATATGCTTTGCCATGTGGAATCTGGTTCCCTTAGAAAACAGGCCACAGAGATAACTTTGGGTATGGCCATTATCAGTTTTCTGTACTGGTTAGATTTGCTGTATAATAATTCACTCTAAAATATAAGGAGTCTTAAAAGTTCATGGGGATAGGGCCATAGGTAGCATGGTGGTTAAGGTGCTGGACTCCCACATGGCAGACCACAGTTCAAGTTCTAGACCTGGTAGCTTGAAAATCACTCCAGATATGCATGAATCCATGCCTAAAATCCCAGGAGCAGAATGGGGGAGAAGGGATCATAGTGTGACTCTCTCCCAGGGAGTGATTTTTCACTTTCCCTCTCACTGACTCTTCAGCAAGTACGTGAGCTCTATGGCAAAAACCTTAAAAAAAAGAAAAAAAGTTCATGGGGACTTCATATTATGAAAAACCATGCACAGATTTCAAATTTTTTGGACCAAAGATAAACTTGTACTTCAATTCTATTTTTCCATTAACTTTTTGAAATACCCTTGTATGCAAAGCAACAGCCATTTATTCAACTTCTGATTCTGTAGTCATCTCGTTTTTTGGTTTGGGTCACCTTGGCTAATCTCTGCTGGGCTTACTCTTGACTCTCTTGTCATTTGGTGGCTCAACTAGTGACTGAGTAGTGTATGACTTCACTATAAACCCAACAGTGGGCAAAATGTCAGGGCAACAGGAACAATGGGCCATGTGTCTCTTATCATCTAGCAAGCTAGAACAGGCTTTTTCACTCCTGCAGAGTTTTAAGATAGATAGAGCAAATCCACAAGTATAAACACTTTTCACATTACTAGGTTTGCATTTCACTTCATGTTATCCCATCAGTTAATTAGTTATACGGCCAATCTTATAGTCAATGAGATAGGTGGCTGTCTAAGGGTATGAGTAGAAGGAAGGAAACTATGGCAGCCAGTTTTTCAGTAGTCTACCACTGAAGTTAAAATGGAACAAAAGAAAGATGGAAGAGTTGATTTAAAATCCTATATGAGGGGCCAGCAGGTGGCATGGTGATTAAGGCGCTGGTTTCCTATATGGCTGACCACAGTTTGAGTCCCAGACCTGGCTGCTTGAAAATTATGTTTTGTGTGTGTGTGTGTGTTTGTGTCTGTGTGTGTGTGACCAATATCCTGAGAGGAGAATGGAGGAGAAGGAATTGCAGTGTGGCCATCCCTTCTAGGGAGGTGATTTCTTTTTTTTTTTTTTCTTTTTTTTAAATTTATTTATTATCATAATCTTGTTTATATTACATTGAATCATATAACTTTACAGTGTATTACATTTCTTTTTCCAGAAGGAATACCATGCATATCAGTCAGTACAAAGACATTAAAATCCCCATCACCATCATCCAATAGCTTTTCATTTTTTAGATGATTATTATTATTACAATTATTTTTTAAAACATTCAATCACTATTTATCATTTTGCTTGTAAAAGGACTTTACCCAACATGTCATACTTCTCAGACCAGTCCGATTGAGAATACTATACACATCATCATCAGCAGGTAATAAACCTCTCTTACTGTCTCTCTTTTCCTTTCCAGCAAGTACACATGCACTATGACAAAAACCTAAAAAAAAAGGAATCCTATCTGATGGACATTGTCACTGTCAGAGATTTATCTCAGTGACTGGGTGGGAAAAAAACAGCTGGAAACGAGTGACTTTTGTTCTAGTAGCTTTGTAGATGGTAGCATATACTCTTGGGAGACAAGATATACAAAATAATAGAACTCTGAAATTTAACCTGACATTTATTTCTTGACTTTTGGATATAAAATGTTTGAGTCAATGCTTCTTCATCAACACACCCTAAGGAATGACCAGCCTAGAGAGTTATTTTCTCTTGCACCAATATACATAGTTAATTTTAGTTATGCTGAATGTGGTTGGTTGAGAGTGACAGGAATTTAGCTGAAGTATGTAATCTGTTGCGCTGTGAAGAATCATAATTGTCAGGGACAGGGAAGAAAGATATCACACGTGTGCAGTGAAGGCCGTAATGCAACCTTTTGGGATCCTGAACTGGATGTGAGGATGCATCTCTTCACTGGTGCTACATTAGAAGTGATGGTACAGTGCAAGTGAAATAAAATGCAGCACTTTACTTAAAATATAATGTAAATTTAATAAATTTTGAGGGAGGAGTGAAACTATACTCTATTATTCTGCAAATAATTATAAACATGGCTTTTCTAGGGAACCGTATTCTTTGCTCCAAATAAGGAAATGACTTAGAAACTAGCTTTTAGGTAGAATGGAATCCTAAATTTTTGAAAATCTGTCCTTAAATGTTCCTCTCCAAAGGAATAGGATATTAAATTGTTCCTCTCCTAAACAATGGAATACCTAATTATTTTGCTTCCAAATAGTTTCATGCTCAATTGTTCCTCTCTCAAGCAATGGAACATTCAATCAGTCCTCTCCCAAACAATAAGGTCCACTCAATTGTTCCTCTCCCAACAGTTGAATGCTCAATTGTTCCTCTCCCAAGCAATGAGCCATTCAGTTATTCAGGTGAATACAGTTGAAAAAGTTTCCATTTCTAGCAGTATAAAGCAAAGCTGTGACCAGGGCAATGTTTTGGACCCAGCTTGCTAAGTTGGAGTCAGGCAAATCCATTATTGTTATCATTATCCTGTGGGATAATTTTGAAATTTTCTGAGTAAGAGATATTATTGTTGATCCTCTGTCTCCACCCCCACCCAAATGACCTCGTGAATTTTTATGTTCTCTTATCAGGTATGCACAGTAGTCAAGAATAGTCTCTCTATGAGCTTGTGCATGCCATTAGGGAAATATTATGTCCAAGGTGAAACCAAACAAAATATTTTAAAATCTAATATGTGTTAATTGAGCTCCTGCTGCAGACCTAAGTGAGAACTATGCTGGCCTCCAGAAAGTCCATATTCAAGTTGTACAGGAAGATACAACAGTTGGGACAGGATCAGTTGAGTAATTGGCAACTGTCTGGGCTACTCAGAGATTGAGAAACTCCTCCCACTTAGAGACCTGGGAAAGCCTGTACAAAGATGGCAATCTATTTGGGTTTTGATAAATGGGAAATACTTTGTCAAAGGCAAAAGAAGAGGGAGGACATAAAAGCAGGCATGTTGGGCAGTTCACAGCCTGGGATGGGAAAAGGCTGAGAGCCTGATATTCTTTAGATATAGGACACCTTGAACACAGTGGCTGAGTTAAGGACTTGAATGTACATTTTTCTGAGGTTTTGCTTTTCTTCAGAGATCTTCCAAGCACACAGAAGGAAAGAGAAGGAGTGACTGACAGCAAAAAGCTTAGAAATCAGAACAGCCTCAGAGACATTTGACTAAGCCCCAACTACACAGGACATGGAGAGAATTCCCTAATGTCATTGGAACTGAGTGTTCATCATAGAATTGCTAAATGTTTCCATGCCTGACAGGAGTCAACTTTCCTGCCTGATGTGCATCTCCATGAAGTTCTAGTCTCTATGTATCTGGTGTTTCTCAAATTTTTTCTTGGGGCCAGTAGGTGGTATGATGGTTAAGGTGAGGGACTCTCACAAGGCTGACCATGATTCGAGTCCTAGACCTGGTGACTTGAATATCATGTCAGGAATGTATGTGTGTGATCAAAAGCCAAGAGGAGAATGAAGAAGAAGGAATTGCAGCATGATCATAACCCTAGGGGGTAATTTCTCATTTTTCCCCCTCTCTGTCTCTGGTGAGCACACATGCCCTATGGCAAAAACCTAAAACATGTGTATATATATTTATCTATCTATCTACCTATCTAACTTATACACACACACACACATATATATATATATATATATATATTTACACATTTTTTCCTAAGTACAGGATATGAAACAAATATTCTGTAAAATGATTTTGCTAGAGAGACCCTTGTTCTGTCCTGGGCACACCAACGATGTTTCTGGAGGATAGAAACACATTACAGCAAGTGAATGGTCTCTCCTAGAAAAAGAAAGTCACTTCAAGATAATGAGGAAGTATAGACAGGGCCCAAGAAAGCTCCCCTTAAACACCTAAAATCATTATTTGAGATGATAGTTGTAAGCATAACACATGGACTTTGTCAACATTACAAAATCAAAAATACGTGAAGACAAGCAAACATTGTTTATAATCTCATGACCTAAAACTAATTAAGTTAGTGAGTTTTTGCACTTGATTGTATTCTTTTAATTCGGTGTCTAATATTTTTCAGAACCCCCATAGCATTATAAGGTATTTTCTGTTGTTGTTTCTATTTTCAGATGAGAAAACTGAAGCAGAGAGATTAAGTGATTCATCCACAGTTGTGTAGCCAGTAATTGGCAGAGCTAGAATTTGAGCTCATGTAAATTGGACCAAAAATCAGTGTTCTTGGTCTTTGTGTCATGTTGAATGCATTAAAGCCCCTTGACTACTGTATGGCACAATTTCAGTTTCAGTTAGATTTTCAGCATTAAAAACAGCACTGCCTCAAATGGCACTGTACATGCATGTGTGTGCATTTTTTTCCTTTCTTTTTTTTGGAGAGGTTTTTGCTATAGGGTGTGTGCATTTGCCAGAAAGAGAGAAAGACAGAGAGACAGAAAGTGAGAAATCACCCCCAGGGGATGGCCATGCTGCAATCCCTTCTCCTCCATTCTCCTTTTGATATCTTGGGCACGCACACCTGTGTGCCCGGTGCGAGTGTAAGCCACTGGGTCCAGGACTTGAACCGTGGTCGACTACATGCGAGTCCAGTGACATAGCCATTACTCCAACTGCTGGTCCTGTGTGTGTATTTTTAATTGAATTCGTGAGGATTAATTTTAAAACAGAAGTAAGAAGAGAAAGAGGTGTGAACATTTTAAGAATCTTGATATGGACAGTAATGCTGTTACCATCTAAAATGGTTTTATCAATTAATTTTCCACCAGTTACAAATGGGGGCAGTCATTCCACTATGCCCTTGTCAACACTAAGTATTTGATATTGGACAATTTGAGAGAGTAATATGATTTTAATTTTTGTCTTTAAATTCTTAGTGCCCCAATTATTGGATAAATGTAATGCTCCTGTATGTCAATGTCCTGACCTCCTTTTATTTTTCTAATTTGCTTCTGAGCTTTGTGGTGGGCACTTGTGTGCAGTGGCCCTTTTATATGTAGATAACAAAGTAAAAACAAAAGGCAACTTCTGGTGAAGAGCCTCCACTGAACGCAATATGCCCAGGGTACTTTCATGATGATGCTCTGTCACTCACTGGGGACTGGAACCTAACGGGCAGGTGCATTAAGTGCATGAGCTATAGTTTGGCATTTTGTGGACAAGTGCTATGCAAGTTGTGGTCTGTGAACCTGCAGCAACAGAATCATTTGAAAGTTTGTTTGAAATGCGAATTCCACTGAAAAGGAATTTTAGGGTTAGGAGTGAGGTAGGAAGTACAGAGCCCAGGAATGGGTCTGGATTTTAGCAACCCTCCAATACCACTCAGCTTAAAAGGAACAAACTTTTGACCCACGTTATGTCAAAGATGAACCTCAAAAACATTATACCAAGTAAAGAAGCCAGACACAAGAGAACAAATAGAGCATGATTCACTTTATATGCCATAGTCCAAAAGGTAAATTTATAGAGACATAAAGTAGATGAGTGGTCCTAAGGGATCTAACTGAAGGTATGAAGGTGCCCTGAAACTGGTTTATGGTGTCACTCAGTAAAGTTACTAAAAATCATAGAATTGTGTAATAGGTTGCATTTTATGATATGCAAAATATACCTCGATAAAACTGTTAAAAGCAAACAAACAAAAATAAGTTCCCCAAGTATTTTCCAAACCTGAGTGAACATATGCATCATCTGGAGTGTTTGATAAACAAATAAACAACAAAGAAAAAGAAATTTGTAGATCCCAACCTAAACCTACTGTATTTTGCTTTCCATGGATGGGCATAGTGATTTTCGTCATTCATTGGACATTGTTTAGGGAAAAATGAGAATTTAAAGTAGGTGTTCTCACCCTTAACTGTACAGTGTGACCCTAGGGAGCTTTTGAAAATACAGATGCGCATGGAAATTTTCATTTAATCGTTTGCGGCAGTGACAGTTTTAAATGCTGCCCAGGTGATTTTAATGTGTAGGCAAGGTGAGCACACTGGTAATGGTCACTTCCCAATCTTCCCAGAGCTTGAGCCTGGGAGTGTATGGCTAGTCCTCATGGTCTAAAATGGCTTTGAGAGTCCAACCATCACATTCATGCTTCAGGAAATAGAATGGGAAAAAGAGGAATCAAAGGATGGAAATTTCCCTTAACTTTCAAGGTAAGTTCCTGGAAATCTCTTTCTCTATACTCCATCCTCACTGGAAGAACTTAGTCACAAAATCATTACTTTCTGTAAAAGAGTTTAGAAAATGCAGTCATTTAGTTGAGAAGTTATATGCCTAGCTAAAAAATCAGCATTCTTCTAAAGACTGAGAAGAGAATGCATATTTGGAGACAACTAAGACTTGGTGACACTAATTTGGTGACAGTAATATGGCAGGCATTTCATTACTTTTACCTTTTGCATCTTTTCAGATGAGAAAACTGAGGTACAGTTGCTAGTCAAATATAGGCTACTCAGTTAAATTTGAATTTCAAATCAACAACTTTTTAGTGTAATTATTCCCAGATATGGCATGAAACATACTTATGCTAAAAATGATTCCTTGTTTATCTGAAATTCAAATTTAACTCAACTTCCTGTATGTGTACTTGCTAAATCTGGCAACCTTGAACTGAGAGAGTAGGTTTCTCAAAACCACTTTTTAATCGCAAAGACTGACTCGAACCCAGGTCTGCTTGTCTCTGGAAACTGCCCCTTAGTCACCATGCTAGAATTCATCTTTGTCCATCCTGTATAGTTTTCAATGTACACTCAGCCTCCTGATCTCTTTTTTTTGGAGAGGTTTTTGCTGTAGGGCGCGTGTGCTTGCCAGACAGACAGAGACAGACAGAGAGACAGAAAGCGAGAAATCACCCCCCAGGGGGGATGGCCACACCGCAATCCCTTCTCCTCCATTCTCCTCTCCGGATCTTGGGCACGCACTCACACGCGCCCAGCGTGAGTTTAAGCCACTGGGTCCGGGACTCAAACTGCGGTTGACTACGTGGGAGTCCAGCGACATAGCCATTACGCTAAGTGCTGGTCCCAGCCTCCTGATCTCTTTATTCTGAGATCCTTCGCTCTGAGATAGGAGCCGTTAGTTACCTCATGTACATGGGAAACTGTAGCTTGGCAAACCTGGAATAATTTTAGCTCGTCACTTCCTAACTACTTGATTCTAGAGAAATAATTTAACTTCTTTGTGTGTAAGTGTCTTCATCTGGCAAAAATAGGTAAGAAATAGTAATGATAATAAAAGTTCTGACCCTCTAAGGTAGTTGTAAGGAACAAATTAATATGCATTATTGAATGAGTAAAACTTTTAGCACAAGGTTTGGGACGGATCAAACCTTCCATAAATATTTAGAAAGCTGATTTTTTTTCTTATGGTCCCACTGTGGCTCTGTCACTTGTAACATCTTCTATGTATGCGTCTTTTCTGTCCTTTGCTCTATTACTCCCTCTTAAACACATTTTTGGTGTTTATCATGTATTTTTATTAGTCAATTTTGAGGAGTTTTATCTTTCAGTAGGTCCACCACTTATCTCTTTTTCTTTCTCTCTCTCTCCCTCTTTTTTTTTTTTCTATTACCAAAGGCTGCCCTCAACATGTTATACTTTTCATGAGGCATTATTACTGTTACTTAAAGCAACGATATTTTAAGGTGATCGAAATGCACTCTCTCTAGTGTTTTTCACTCTTTCTGATACTTTATGCATCCATCTGGAATAATTTTCCTTTATTCTGAAAAACTTCATCTCTTGCACTATGTCTGCTGGTCAAAAATTCTCAGTTTGTGTTTTTCTAGAAATGTCTCTATTATACCTTCAAGTTTGAAGGACATTTCATCTGGGAAAAAGGAAATGCCAGGTTTGCAATTATTTTCTTTCAGTGCTTTAAAGATGCCATTCCTTTGTGTTCTGGCTCTCCTGGTATCTGTTGATAAGTGAATTATCTTTCTCATTTTTATTTCTCTAAAGGCAGTTTTTTTTTCCTGTTCAGACTTCTTTTTTTGTTGTTTTTAGAGAGAGACTTTTGCTATGTGCATATACGCTTGCCAGAGAGACAGAAAGTGAGAAATCCTCCTTCCCATGGGGTATGGCCACGCCACAGTCCCTTCTCCATTCTCTTCTTGGGATTTTGGGTACACACGCACACACATGTGCCTGGTGTGAATTTCATGCACCTGGGTCCAGGATTTGAACCACAGTTGGCCATGTGGGAGTCCAGCAACTTAACCATTACTCCATCTGCTGATCACTTGTTCAGACTTTTAAAGATTCCCTCTCCAACATTGGTGTCAAGTTTGGCTACAATGTTCCTAGCTGTAATTTTATTTTTCCTTCTTTTTTCTAAATATATGGATTGATACCTTTCATCAGACTGGAGACACATTTTCTCTTTTGCTGATTATCTTATAATACTTTAATTGATATAGTAATTGTACATTTTTATGGGGTATGGTATAGTTTTGCAATACATGAGTACAATGTGCAATGATCAAATTAGTGCAACTAGCATATCCATCATCTCAAACATTTATTATTACTTTGTGTTGGGAGCATTCGAAATCCTCTCATCTAGCTATTTTGAAATATACAATAAATTATGAACTATCATTACCTTACTGTGTTATAGAACACTAGGACTCTTTCCTCTTACCTAACTGCAGTTTTGTATCTGTTAGCTAACGTCTCCCAACCCCCCTTCCCTTACTCTATTCTCTATTTCTATATATAAGGTCAACATTTTTTAGTAGACTTGGAAACCTTTAAGTCCTTATTTCTTTAATAATTTCTCCTGCCTTATTCTTTGTCTCTCCTACTCCTGATACTTCATTTACATTTATGTTAGGCCTTTTGGCCATATTCTCTAGTTCTCTTATGCTCTGCCCTGTATTTTTCTTTGTTTCTGTCTCTCCGTGATTTGATCAGGAGGCTTTCAATTTGTTTGCTTTTGAGTTTCCTCATACTATGTCTGTTATGAAACTCATCAGTTAGTTCTTTGTTTTTTCAAAAGTGAGTTTATTAGACGCTATCTCGCTATGCCACAATTCTTCCCCCAGCTTCCCAGCCAGTCAGATTATTCCTGGCATGTTTGGGTCCACCAGGATCCAAACTCAATTCTTCCATGTGGCTCCAGTTTCACACAGCAGTGCCCTACCACCTGTGCCACCACGACTGGGTCCCAATTAGTTCTCAATTCTAGATTTTCAGTTTTGCAAGCCTTGAGTGTTCATTTGAAACCAATTATTCTTGGCTTTCTATTACTATTTGAGTAACATGAAGTTTAGTATTGATTAATATCGAGCTATTTCGAGACCAACAGTTGGAGTAATGGCTATGTCTCTGGACTCCTATGTAGTCAATTGCAGTTCGAGTCCCGAACCCGGTGGCTTAGACTCATGCTGGGCGCTTGTGCGTGTGTGCCCAAGATCCTGAGAGGAGAAAGGAGGAGAAGGGATTGAGGTCTGGCCATCCCTCTGGGAGGATGATTTCTCGCTTTCTATCTCTCTGTCTCTCTCTCTGTCTTTCTGGCAAGTGCACGAGCCTTATAGCAAAAACCTCTCCAAAAAAAATATATCGAACTATTTCATGGGTGGAATTTGTTGACTGGTGAGATATGCTGAAGAGTATTTGTCTAGGGAATGATCCGATTCAATGGCCTGCTTTCTCATGTCCTTGTTTGTAGGTCTCTTCTCTTGGATTTTCCAATTCCTTCTTCAAGTAGGAATTCCTCAATTTCCTAACTCTTTTGGGGAGCTAAGTAACTCTCTTTCAGTTCTTGTATTACTTTGCCTTTGCTCTGTCTTGTGTGAAGGAGGACAGCACTTCTCTAGTTTAGGTGTATAGCTGTACAATTCTCCTGCTTAAAGGGGTGAGATGCGTGGTGGCGCCCGCCCTATGGCAAAAAAAAAAAAAAAAAAAAAAAAAAAAAAAAAAATAAAAAGGTAAAAAGGGTGAGAGGAAGTCTCTGATTCTGTAAAGATAATTAAGAATTTGGGGAGGGCCCTTACAACTCCTTAAGTAGGCTTTCTAGAACTTCTGTTTTTGTTCCTACTCACCTTCTTAGGTATGAGGAACTTCAGTGTTTAATGCTTTCTTGAAGGTATGCAAATATATATTAATTTTTATCATCATTATTATTTTTTTGGTTTGGTTTGGTTTAGTTTCTGTTTGGCTTGTTACTCTGCAGGAATTTGGATCTCTGTTTTCTTTAGTTTTTTAGGTTCATGCTCATTTTTCATCTAATGTTAGTTCCTCTCTTCATCTCTTTACCTTCTGGGCTGATATAATTATAGTTCTTTTACTTTCACTATCGTGAGGTCTAGGAAGGTAATAGAGATGGATTACATTTAAACTAAAGCCTACTTTGGTTATTATATTCTTTATTCAAATTTTAAAATTTTATTTTTTGTTTTATTGACACATAATTGCATTTATTTATTATGCACAGTGTGGTGTTTCAATACATGTATGCATAGCATAATGATCGAATCGGGGTAATTAGCATATCTACCACCTTAAACATTTATCCTTTTTGTTGTTGTTGTTATGAGAACATTTATAATCCTCTCTTCTCTTCAGTAGAACACCCCAGAACATTTTCCTGCCATTTACCTGGGGATCAGCCTCTCCCTTTTTCTCCATCACCCTATTCTCCCCAGCCCCTGGTAACAGCTATTCCACTCTCCGTTTCTATGAGGTCAGCTTTTTTATATGCCACATGTAAGGGAGATCATGTGATATTCGTATTACTGTGCCTGGCTTATTTCACTTAACATAAGGTTTTCTTTGGTTGTCCATATTATTGCTAATTTCTCAAAGTTACATCTCATTCCTTTTAAAACATTTTAAGCTTTTTTTTCCCCTTACAAATTATATTCTTATCTCAAGTTCTTGTAAGCCCTAAACCTTCTGTTTGTTCTACCTGCTCAATCACTCCCATGGAAGATCATCACTTGAAATAGTGTGTCGGTGTAGTTCTATGAGCCCATCATCCTTGGAGATCACTTTTTTTTTCCTGAGTGGCATGTGGTTTGTAGATTGGTTTTGCATTAGTTTCCTCTGTGTTCTCCCAAAATATTTACCAGGATAGGGACAATTGCAGATCAATGTATTAAACTGAGCATTTTTGTACCACGGGGAAGGTATATATTCAGGATCCATATTTACATGCTTCTCTGATTTGACATGGGATGTTCTCATGAAAGTTTTTTTTTTTTTTCCATAGTTCAGTATCACAGCATAAAAAAGATTATTTTCTTATTCTATCTGGCAAATTTTTGAAGTTCCTCTTTCTATCAGGCCTTAGCTCTTTGAGACCTGTAGCTCTCAGTCCCAGCTTAAACCCTGGCATGGACATGAAAATTCCAGCCCCCAGCTCTCCTGGCATATATCAGGATCCAATTCCTCTTCAGATTGCCCTAGTGCAGAGCGATATCTAACTCACTGTCTTTACATTTTTGCCATATGTTGGATACTAGGCTCTTTCTTTTGAACTGTTTTAAGGTAGAGGTAGGGGTATTATATTTTATTTTGAATTGAAATAGCATTTCTTAGAATGTGGTAGTGGTGGAGATGGGATGGATGCATTATCTCAGTTCATCATTGTGCTAGAACTGGAAGTCCTCCATACTAGTATGTATCTTGTTTTCCCTCCAAAATTACATCTTGGAGCATTTTCTGTATCATTAGTACATATCACTGTTTCTAAGGACTACAAAATATCCCATTGTATAATTGAGATGCCATCAAGGATTTAACTATTGTCCTACTTGGTTGATCATAGCTTTCTGCTTTTGTAAACAATGATGCAATTAGGATTATTTTCTGTATGTTCTAGTCTAAAAGAGAAAGTAATGTTGCTGAGCCAAAATATACATGCATGATGTTTCAAGATTTTGTACATACTTGGGACCAGCAGTTAGTGTAATGGCTATGTCTCTGGACTCCCACATGGTCGACCACGGTTCGCATCCCTGACCCGGTGGCTTAAAACTTACGTCGGGCGCATGTGCGTGCGTGCCCAAGATCCTGAGAGGAGAATGGAGGAGAAGGGATTGCAGCGTGGCCATCCCCCCTGGGGGGTGATTTCTCACTTTCTGTCTCTCTGCCTCTCTCTGCTTGTCTGGCTAGCACACGTGCCCTATAGCAAAAACCTTTCAAAAAAAAAAAAAGATTTTGTACATACTTTCATAAAAATAGAGCGCTAATATCTTTTGTCCCAAGGGGGAAATATGATCTTTTCATCTGGTGCCTTTTCTGAAAGGCTTCCTTTAGCATTCGTGTCTGGTTGCCTCTAGGAAAGTTACTATGACATGAAAATGAAGAGAGCAGTGTGGTTCTTGGGATAAAACCATTCAAATCTGAACATAATTATTTTAAAATCAGAGGTGGCTTTCCCAAAATTTGGGGTGGAGGAACCTTCAGAGATTTTTTTCCCCATGTATAGAGGCTCTTTCCCAAGACCTTTACAGCTTCAGGTATGAATTTCAAGAACGAGACTATACCATATCTACTATAGTTTGAATGTGCTGCTCCAAAATTTGTGGGTTAAAATTTGATAAATCATTGGGGCTGGCAGGTGGCACGGTGGTTAAGGATGCTGGACTCCCACATGGCCGACTGAGGTTTGAGTCCTGGATCCGGCAGCTTCCTTTCTCATTTTCTCTCTTTGTTTCTCTCTCACTTTGTCCCTCTCTGATCAAATTAAAATGAATAAATAACGTTAAATAAAATAATTATTTAAAAAATAAAATAAAATTTGATAACTCGTTATGATGGGATTAATGAGGAATTTTCTTTTCTTTTTTTTTTTTGAGAGATTTTTGCTATAGGACGTGTGCGCTCGCCAGAAAGACAGAGAGAGACAGAGAGACAGAAAGCGAGACATCACCTCCCAGGGGGAATGGCCACGCCGCAATCCCTTCTCTTCTATTCTCCTCTCAGGATCTTGGGCACGCATGCACACGCACCTGGTGTGAGTTTAAGCCTCTGGGTCCGGGATTTGAACCGTGGTCAACTACATGGGAGTCCAGTGACACAGCCATTACGCTAACTGCTGGTCCCATTGGGGGATTTTTACTGTGATGTTGAAAGGTGAGGCCTTTGGAAGGAGGTTAGGATTAACTAAAGTCATTAGGGTGGGGACACCATAATTGAAATCCTTGTGGATTTATAAGAAGAGACAAAGGTCTGCTCTTATTTTGTCTTACCACGTGATGCCCTCAGCCATGCAAGAAGACCCTCAGCAGATGTGGCCCCTGAACTTTTTGATTTCCAAAATCATGAGTTAAATGAATCTCTATTTTTTTTAAATTACCCAGTGTGGTATTCAGTTATTAAGTAGCAGAGAATGAACTGAAACAATACACCATCCCATAGCTTCTGTCCCTGGCTTCTACTCAACCCTCACACAGCATGGGACCATCTCTGGGAAGCATCTCTCTTATGGGGAAGGAAATAATGGGGGGGGGGTCATAGTGGATTTCCCAGCGGGAGGCAGATTTTTCTCTATTCTCTGTTCAGATGAACAGCAGGATATTTGGTACCTTGTCTTTTTGAAATGCAAATAAATCCTGCAGTAGGTGGAGATGAAACTTCTATGGATTTCCTCAGAAAAATGCTTCCTAAAAAGGAAGGAAAAATGTGCTCCTAGACCCTGGGACATGCCTCGGGCAATTTGTGATTATTGTTTGAGTTCAAGGTTTTGGAAAAATAATTTCTCAATCTTTCTTGTGTAGTTCTGTCCTCTGTAGGAATCAGGGAGGGAGAAAGGGGAGCAGTTCACAGAGTAGCTGGATGTATTTGTTCATTTGCACTTGCATTCCTGGCCTGCTCTGTGTGAACTTGTTGTGTGACCTTGTTAGGCATGAAATATTTTTACTCCTTTCAGACTTTGGAAACTTGAACTCAGGATGACTACATTTGAAATTCAGTCTACTTCTTACTAATTGTGTGATCTTGGGGATGATTTCTTAACTTCTCTAACTTATATTTTTCTCACCTGTAACTTGGGAATAACAGTAGCATTTTCTTCATAGGGTGGTCATGCAGATTAAATAAGCTGCTCTTGTCAAGTATTTGGGGATACTTAATGTAATATGTGTTGTATTTTCCTGTATGTTGAAAGTAGCAATTACTATTATTGCTGTTATTATTATAATAAGATGCAAAGCAGGGGTTTTCCTCTTGTTCTAGAATTGTGGTGAAAGTTCAAAACTGAAGAAATAAGAAATATAAAATATTCCAAGTTTCTAAAACAACCATCTGTTGCTTTCAGCCCCCACCTCAGAGAGCTATCTGAACTACATCAGTTCAGACCAGGAGCTTAACTCTTATTTTCTAGAGTCTTTAGTTATTCAATATTAGATGAGGACTGCAGGGGAGAGAAACTGCTCTACAGAGAAAACAGCTTATAAAGGCTTTTCCCCCGATTGCTTCTCTCTTTGCCCCTTCCCTTAAACCAAAGGAACAAAGAAGAGCATCAGATGAGAATTACTCTTGTTTCCATATGCCCATACTGACACCTCTGTCTTCTTCATGGGCACCTTGTACCAACTCCTCTAGGAATTTTAGGAGCTTCTGGGAAGCTGGTAGAAAGAACAATCTGAGCTAGGTATCTGGTTTTTGAAAACAGTGTATATGTTTAGAGTTTGGAGGGTACAGGACTTTACGAATAACCAAGTATATTCCATGAGTTAGCTAGTATTTGGATGATTATTACACAAAGGCCCTTCAGTGTCAAGTGTCAGAGGCTATAAATAGAACAAGACCACCCAACTTACCATGATATGAGCCTTCATGTCACCCATCTTTGCCTCCCTTGTTTCTTCTGCCAGCCAATACCAGAGGCGACTTAGAGAAGTAAAAGCAGGTAGATCATGTCATCACAACCCCACTCACCACACTGATAGCTTAGCTGCTCTGGACCAGAGAAGAGCTTTGAATGAGATAAGATATTAGACATTAAAATAAAATAGTTAAACTACGGTGGGTTGGTGCCAACATGCTGTTAGAAAACCCACTATAAAAGAAAGGGGTCTAAATAAATAAATACACACACACACACACACACACACACACGAGTTGAGATTTCCTCTTCTGGCAAAGGAATTAGCTTGTTCAGATAAACCTTCCCTCCAAGGACAAAAGAAAAGACTGGGGGAAATTAAAACAAAATCTGAAGGAAATAGAGAGTTAGTGGTAGCAAAAACTTGAAGGATCAAAGTTCCAAACATAAGTGAACCTGGATTTTTGTGCTTTTTTAAAAAAAAACATTTCTGATTCCAAAGTGAAGACTGAGAAGCTGAGAAGATGAACAGAAAATGGTGGCTAAAAGGCTGAGAAAACAAGCAGAGCCTCTATCAGACTCACAGGTTTGGAAGAGGAAAATAACTGAACTTCAAGGTCCATCAGGGAGAAGACATAATGGTAGACATCTCAGGATTTCAGCTGGGAATGTTGAATGGCTGACTACTACCAGCAAGGGAAAACTGGAGATAGACCAGCTTTTACAACTTCCTTTATAAAATAAAGATAGAGGTGACCTATCGCTATCCTTACTTCCATTTAGAAATAAAGTCAAATTCTCTTCGAAAAAGTAACATTTTCCAAAGCCTCATTTAAAAATAAATTTATCATGCAAAATAGTTCACATTCAATTAAAAAAAATCACCAAATATACCAAGAGACAAGATCGCATGACAACATAAAACAAGAGAAAAACTATCAGTGAAAAAATTCTCAGAGGCAATATAGATACTAAAGTTATTAGAAATAGACTTTTCAACATAGTAATGAGCTCAAAGAATAAACAACTTGGAAATATTTATTGTAGAGCTGGAAACTAAAAAAATTTTTGGAATAGACAAATACAGTAATTAAATTTTAGAATCAATTGCTTGGTTTAGCAATAAAGTAAATGGAAGCAATGAGAGAATATAATAAACTGCATTACTGAGGAAAAATATGTACTTAAATATAAAAAGAAAAATTAATATCATATGTGAAGAAATGCAAAATACACAACTTTGGAGTGAGAAGGACTAACATGTACAATGGAAATCACAGAGGAGAGGTGAGAAAGAATGAGGCAGAAACAATATTTGAAGATACGTTAACTGAAAACTTCCTCAAACTTATGAAAGACAGCTTAAGTCATAGAAGCTTAATAAGTCCCTGGATGGATAAATATAAAGAAAAACCACATAGGCATGTTATCATAAGTTAGTTGAAAACAAAAAGAAATAGAAGATTTTTAAAACAACCAGAGCATTGAGATCCATTATGTTTGAAAGAGCAATAGTGAGATAGCTTGTGTCTTACTAGAAATAAGAGTTCAAAGACAACAGAAATTTCAATGTGCTGAAATAAAATAACTGCCAACTTAAAATTCTACTCAGAACAAAAATGAAGGTGAAATGATATTTTCAAACAAATAAAAACTGCCAGAATGTGTTATATATTAGCACATTCTTAAGAAAATACTCATGCTTAAGAAAATACCAAAGCAAGTTCTTCACATAGCAGGAAAATATTCTCAGAGGAAAGTACAGTGTTAAAGAAGAAATGAGGACCAACAGAAAAAGTAAGTAAGATGACTAAATAAAAATATTTACCATATGTATAATAATAATATCTTTAAGGGCGTAAGCTCTATACAGGAAATAGAAAATGTTATAACAATAAAAAAATGCAGGTGGCATGACAGGTTTTAAATAGTCCATCTTGAGACAAGCAGATGGTGCAATGGTTATATCGATGGATTTCCATGTAATCAACTGCGGTTTAAATCCTGGAACGGGTGGCTTAAAACTCACACTGCGCATGTGTGTGTGCACGCGCAAAATACCAAGGGGAGAAGGGAGGAGAAGGAATTATGGCATGGCCATCTCCTCTTGGGAGGAGGGGGTGATTTCTCACATTCTGTCTCTATGTGTCTCTCTGTTGTTCTGGTGAGTGCACGTGTCTTAGAGTAAAACATCTGTGTTTTTCTAAAAATAAATAAATAAGTAAATAAATAAATAAACCTGAATAGTCTGTCTTTGCATTACTAGGGAAGTTGTATAAGGAATAATTTCTATTAGATTTTGATAAGTCAATGATGCGTTCTTAATCTCTTTTGTAACCTTTAAATGCATAGTAAAAGAATGGACAAGGGCAATCTAATAGAAGAAAATATGGAATAGCTTTGTAAAAATCCAAATGAAAGTAAGACTTGAGAGAAAAAAATGGAAGAGGAGACAGGATAAAAAGCAAATAGTAAGTTTTACCGTGTAACCACAAATATGGACATAGTTACATTAAATGTAAATAGATTATTCCAATTAAAGACTAGGAGCTTTTTGTTTGTTTCCTTTTGGTTTTGTTTTAGTTTCGAGAGGATGTATATACTTACCAGAGAGAGACACGAGGAAAGTGGTAGATGGAGAAAGAATAACCTCAATGTGATGTGGTCATGCCAAAATTATTTCTCTTCTATTTATCCATTCTGTCATGATTTAGGGCATGCAAAGCACATGCACCTATTGCTAAACCCACTGGGACTAGGATTCAAACTCCAGTGGGATTTGAATGTGGATTCCAGCTTCCCTTAGCCACCAGGCTATGGGAAGAGGGTGAAAAATGGAGGAGGGTGAGAGGAAGGGAATCAAGGGAAAAAGAAAGAAGCAAAATATTTAAGGGATACGAAAATGGAAAATTATCTGTTGGTGATAGTGTGTATGACAATACCTTATTTACTTATTTGTTTTTATACATTTAATCACTGTGTATTATTACAACTTACCAAATAAATTTTCCCATCATGAATACAGGGCTTATTGGTCCAGTGAAGGACATTACCATCAACATCATAATCAACAGATTTCTTTCCATTTGGGTTGACTTAAATATTTTGCTTCTTTCTTCTTCCCCTTGATTCCCTCCTTCTTACCTTTCCCCATTTCTCACCCTCCTTCCCCACTGTCTCCAGTGTTATCATTTCTCTCTATGCTTTTAGACCTTCCAGTCATTCAGTTTCTGCCATAGAGGGCTGACATTTGGTATATATTGAGTGATGACATTCAATGCCATTCTTTCATTGTCTGACTTGCTTCACTTAGCAATAAATCTTCCATATTTGTCCACTGTCTATCAAATGCCAGGGTCTCATTGTTTTGTTTTGTTTTTTAATGACTGAGTGGTACTCTGTAGTGTATATATTCCACATTTTTTCAATCCACTCATCTGTTTATGGACATTTGGGTTGGTTCCATCTCTTAGCAATTGTGAATAGTGCTGTAGAATATGGATATGCAAATGTTATTCTGACTGAGTGTTTTTCTATCATTTGGGTAGATACCCAGGAGTAGAACTGCTGAATCATGTGGCAGGTCTTTGAGGAACCTCCATATTGTTCTCCACAGTGGCTATACTAATTTACATTCCTACCAACAGTGTAGGAGAGTTCCCTTTTAATCACAACCTCACCAGCATTTATTATTATCATTTTTTAAAAAATCTCAGCCATTCTGGCTGGGATCAGGTGGTAACTCATTGTAGATTTGATTTGCAAATTCCTTATTATAAGAGATGTTGATCATTTTTTTCATATACTTTTTAGTCATTCATATGTCTTCCTTAGAGAGTTGTCTGTTAAGCTCATTTGCCCATCTTTTAATTGGGTTGATCATTTTGTTTCAGGTAAGCTCTCTGAGTTCCCTGTATATTCTGGATCAGTTCCTTATCTGAGGCATGGTTTGCAAATATATTCTGCCATTCTGAATGTTGTTGATTCATTCTAAATATTGTTTCTCCTGCTGTGCAAAAGCATTTTGATGTAATATAATCCCACTTGTTTATTTTTGGAATTTCATGTGCCTTGGGAATCTTTTTCAAGGAGTCTCCTGCTTCTCCTATGTTTTACACCAGTAGTTTTGTAGTCTGAGATCTTAGGTTTAAATCTTTGATTCAGGTCCTGATGGCTTCACTTCTGAATAAAACAAACAACAAACACTTAAAGAAGAACTAACCCCCATTTTATTCAAACTATTTCTAATGATTCAAAAGGATGGAACTCTCCCAAATTCATTTTATGATGTCTCCATCACCCTCATCTCCAAAACAGACAAGGACATGACAAAAAAAGAAAACTACAGACCAATATCTCTGATGCATATAGAGGAAAAATTTCTCAACAAGATACTAGCAAATTGTATCCAATGAAATATAAAAAAGATTACACACCATGATCAGATAGACTATTCCTAGGATGCAAGGGTGGTTCAACGTATGCAAAGCCATAAATGTAATATGCATATTAATAGAAAGAAAAATAAAAAAATTCTTATAATCGTATCAATCAATGCAGAAAAATCATTTGATAAAATACAGAATTCTTTCATGATTAAGACTCTCTGCAAAACTGGCATAGAAGGGACATTTCTCAACACAATAAAAGCCATATGTGAAAAGCCTATAGCTAACATAGTACTGAATATGGAAAATCTAAAACTTTTTCCTAAAAACTGAAACAAGGTTGGGCACTTTGGAAGCCCTAGCCAATACAATCAGAAAAGAGAATAAAATAAAAGGCATTCAAATAGGGAAAGAAGAAGTGAAATTATCTCTATTTGTAGATGACATGATTTTATACGTGGAAAATTCAAAAGAATTCATGAAAAAAACTCCTGGAAGTGATAAATGAATATAGCGAAGTGGCAGGATACAAAATCAACATATGTAAATCTATAGCATATCTATACACCAATAATGAGCAGACTGAGGTAGAGCTGAAGAAAGCAATTCTTTTTACAAGAACCAGGAAAAGTATAAGCTACTCAGGAATAAGCCTAACCAAAGAAATCAAAGACCTCTACAAGGAAAATTATGAAAATCTAAAAAAAAATGTTGAAAATGACACAAAAAAGTGGAAGGAAATCTTGTGTTCTTGGATTGAAAGAATTAATATAATCAAAATGTCAATTTTACCAAAACCAATCTAAATATTTAATGCAATCCCAATAAAATTACCAGAGACATTCTTCACAGATTTAGAAAAAAACAACTATAGAATTTATCTAGAATAATAAAAGACCCTATATTGCCAAAGCAAGTCTGCACAAGAAGAGTAGAATAAGGGCATTTCACTCCCTGACCCAAAAATATATTATAAAGCTATGATAATCAAAATAACATGGTACCAGCACAACAACAGGTATGTCGACCAATAGAACAGAATAGAGACCTCAGAAATAAACCCCAAAACATACAGTTAATTGATTTTTATTTATTTATTTATTTATTTATTTATTTATTTATTTATTTTTGTATATACTTTCAATCATATTGTTTGGCTTACAATGAGACCATTTCGATATGTGAACATTTCTCCCCAGACCCGTTGATCGAAATATCTTCAACAGATAACACCACACCTCCCCATCCCGTCAATGCTCTACCTCTGTATCCCTTCTCCAAATGTCTTTCGTTGGGCCCCACTCCTCCACATACACCTCATCTGACATTCACACCCATCTCTTGTGTTTGTTCAACTGTTAGTCAATCAGTTTCAGACATAGAATGCAGACAAACGGTATATGTTAAGTGGGGACATACAATGTCTCTCCTTCATAGCCTGGCTTGCCTCACTCAGCAGTACATCTTCCATATTCTTCCACTTTCTGTCAAAAGCCAGGGCTCTGTTGGTTTTTATGACTGAGTAGTATTCCATAGAGTATATGTGCCACAGTTTTTCAATCCATTCCTCCATACGGGGGCATCTGGGTTGGTTCCATGACTTAGCAATTGTGAATAGTGCCGCAATAAACATCGATGTGCAAGCACTTTTCCAATGAAGAAATCTTCTGTCCTTTAGGTAGATACCGAGGAGTGGGATCTCTGGATCATATGGCAGATCTATCTGTAGATTTTTGAGGAATCTCCAAATTATTCTCCACAGTGGTTGGACCAATCTGCATTCCCACCAGCAGTGTAAAAGAGTTCCCCTTTCACCACACCCCCGCCAACACTTATCTTTTTTTTTTTTTTTTGGAGAGGTTTTTTTTTTTTTTCGCTATAGGGCGCGTGCGCTCGCCAGACAGACAGAGAGAGACAGAGAGATAGAAAGCGAGAAATCGCCCCCCAGGGGGGATGGTCACGCCGCAATCCCTTCTCCTCTATTCTCCTCTCGGGATCTTGGGCACGCACGCACACGCGCCCGGCGTGAGTTGTAAGCCACCGGGTCCGAGACGCGAACCGCGGTCGACTACGTGGGAGTCCAGCGACATAGCCATTACGCTAACTGCTGGTTCCCTCTTTTTTTTTTTTTAATATTAGACAATCTGAGTGGGGTTAGGTGGTACCTCATTGTTGTTTTTATCTGCATTTCCCTTACAATGAGGGAGGTTGAACATTTTTTCATATGCCCTTTGGCCATTCGTATGTCCTCTTTAGAGAGTGTTTTCTTCATCTCCTTCTCCCATCTTTTAATAGGGTTGATCATCTTTTTTTCAAACACCTTTTTTAGTTCCTTGTGTATTCTGGTTAATTGATTTTTGACAAAGGGCACCAGTCAACCCAATGGAGAAAAGAAATCCTCTTTAGCAAATGGCCTTGGGAAAACTGGGTATCCACCTGCAGAAAGATGAAACTGGACCCCTATTTCTCACCATTAACAAGAATCAACTCAAAGTAATATTACTTTAACTTCACTAAGATACAGTGTATTCATGGTGGGAAAATTAATTTTACAAGGTGTAATGATATACAGTGGTTGAATGTATAATAAATAAGCAAACAAACAATGAAAGAAAAAAGATTGGATTAAAAAGCACAACTATTTTAAAAGACATTTCTTTCTTTTTTTTTTTTTTTGGAGAGGTTTTTGCTATAGGGCGTGTGCGCTCGCCAGACAGACAGAGAGAGACAGAGAGATAGAAAGCAGGAAATCACCCCCCAGGGGGGATGGCCATGCCGCAATCCCTTCTCCTCCATTCTCCTCTCGGGATCTTGGGCACGCACACACACGCGCCCGGCGTGAGTTTAAGCCGCCGGGTCCGGGACTCGAACCGCGGTCGACTACGTGGGAGTCCAGCGACATAGCCATTATGCTAACTGCTGGTCCCTTAAAAGACATTTCTTGAAGTGTACAGAAGAGCAGAAACAATAACAAAAATAAAACTAGTGAATCTATATGAGATGAAGAATATTTCATATTAATAAAAAAGACATACCTATAAGATACAATAATTATATGCAAAATGCATCAAAAGTGTAACTTCAAAATATGTATTTTTAAAAATTCACAAGTAAAAAAGAACCAGACACATTCACATACCTATTGAGAACATTTTTTTTGAGAGGTTTTTGCTATAGGGCATGTGTGAAAGAGAGACAGAGAGACTGAAAGTGAGAAATCACCCCCCAAGGGGGATGGCCATGCTAAAATCCCTTCTCCTCCATTCCCCCCTCGGGATCTTGGGCACTCACGCACACACACACTGTGTGAGTTTAAGCCACCGAGTCTGGGACTCAAACCGTGGTCAACTACATCGGAGTCCAGCAACATAGCCATTATGCCAACTGCTTATCCCCCTATTGAGAAAATTTTACACATCTAAATTTAACATATACTTGATTAAGTTAAAATGACAAAGAAAAGTAAATTAACCAACATCATTATGTACATAAGTAATAAAAACAAAGATAATAATTATTAATAAATTAGCCAAAATAATTGTGTACATATGTAATAAAAACAAAAATGATAATTATTAATTAATTCTAACAGATTATTAGTCAGAGAGAGAGAGAGAGAAAGTGAGAAAGCAAGCTATGAGGTCCAGGACTCAAACCACAGTTGGCCATATCAGAGTTCAGTGCCTTAGTCACCATGCCACCTGCTGACCCCAAAATGACCAGATTTAACTTGAATTTTAATAGGATGAGAAGTGGAAGGCATGAAGCTAGGAAGCAGAGAAACCAGCAGATGGTGTAATGGTTACATTACTGAACTCTCATGTAATCGACTGCAGTTCAAGTCCCAGACCCGGCAGCTTAAAACTCACATTAGGTGTGTGCATATATACCCAAAAAATCCCAAAAGGAGAATGAAGGAGAAGGGATTGCAGTGTGATCACCCCTCCTGGGGGTGATTTCTCACTTTCTGTCTCTCTGTCTCTTTCTCTCTCTCCAGCAAGTGCTCACACCCTATAGTAAAAATCTCTCTCTAAAAAAAAGAATTAATAAGTAGATTTAGAAAATTGTTGAACTCAAAGTCAAAATATAAAAATCATATTAGAAAGACAAATATGAAATAAAAATGTAAGCAACAGCATTGAAAGTAGCATCAAAAATCAAAAAGAAAATGATAAATCTGACTAATTTAGAAGATAATAGCCTAATAAAAAGTAACAAAATTAAGAATATACCACATTCCAAGAACTTGGGTCACTCATCTACTCTTTGTTCTTTCTGTTTCCTACAGACCTCCCATTTCTGACCAGTTGGTGAATTTGAACCCGCTGCCTGGCTTTGACTCCCATGTTAACCCTCATTTTTGCCATTGGACTCTGTTCCTTTAGGCTCATCCTCGATTTCCAAATCCTAATCTGTAGCTGTTTTCACTACTTAATAGTTACTCATGGGGTAATAATGCCAACAAGCACCATATACTGAATGCCTGCTCTGTGCTTTAAATTTTATAAGCATTGTTTCAACAACACTTCAAGTTTGGTTATCATCATTTGCATTTTGCCCATGATAAAACAGAGGCTCAGAACAGTTAGGTAACTTGCTCAAGCTCTCTTAGTTTACAAGGATAGCATTGGAGATCAAATGAATTTCTGTCTGACTCTAGCATCCTTTTTCTTTCTATAAAACTCTGTGTTATTTATTAAAGCAGAACAAGTGAGAGCAGAAAACCAGTTGGAAGACCATCTTCAGGTAGGAAGGAGCATACATACAAATGGCCCCCAACTCTATTCCCCAGGGTTTTTACTTAGATCATTTTCCTGCTTGTCCCTCCTGTGACACCATGCCAAGACAAAGGCCATAGCTACTCTTTTTAACAGTTGGGCTAAAACTTGACAAAACTCCCTTTACCTCTATTTCTTTAACACAACTGACACAGGCTGGTATTTTCAGAAGGATTTTTAACTAAACACTAAGGGAAATTGAAAGGAAATAATTGCAGCAAATATAGGCAGTATAAAAATAGCTAGCTTTCCAAATACACGTTTCTGGATTTGAGAATCACAATGGAAACAGTAGAAAGCTTTTCTGTTGCCCAAACCTGATGCTTAAGAAGCTTGTCCTCCCTTTCCCCAAAAACTGCTAAGTCTATTTTAGTGATGTAGGCTGAGAGTCAAGTACCTGGCCTGGGAGAGGAGGAATGAGGGAGGCAGGGGATGGCTGCAGGGTCCAAATCTCCCTGCACAGACTCATTTGGCCCACTCACAGGCTGGTACCTCCCACACTTTGGTCTCTAGCCCAGGCCTCTCTCTGACTTACTGGACAGCTCACTAGGATACCTCTCTCTCTCCTCTCCTCTTCTCCCCTATCACTTCTTTTTTTTTTCCAAATCTTTTTTTTTCCTCTCCTTTCCTCTTTAGATGAAACTGCGTATCATTTCTGTATTTCCTTCACTTTCCTATTTCTCTTTTAATTCATTTGTGATGCTCCAGATCTCACTTATATTGTATTTTATTTAAGAATATGTTGGTGAGACCAGGGCTAATGCATTTCTGAAGCATCTTAATTGATTACCCAGAATCCTCTCTGCCTGACATGCCCCACATGGAGAGTCCAGCAGAGGAGGGGGAGGGTGGGTGAAGGCACTGCAGAGTTGGAAAGGGATTAGTGTTAATCCCTCCCAGACATCTCCTTCTGATGTTTCTCAGTCAATAAGAGATTAGAAAGGAGAGGCTTAAATGCAGTCATGCCTCTTCTCATTGCCTATTAATCCCCTCCTCTCCATTCCCACCTGAGTCCCTGGTGCCACTGCCTACGCATGTATCCACTGATGTGCACAGAGCCCTCTGAAGGCATTTTTTCTCGCTCCTGGACTTCCCAGAAAGGCCCTGCACAGCCAAGCCTTCTGGTGTTGATTCTGGCCTAATCGGACCCTGTGAAATGTGGAAGGATCTGAGCTTCTTCATGTTCTGTGGGGTTAGTGGGAGGGCAAGGTGAAAAAAAAAAAAGTGGATGTATAGGTATAAGATGGGGAGAGAGGCAATAAGAAGGCAGAAAAGATTCTTATCAGGATCTTAATACTACTCTGTTCTGCAGCCTCAATGATTGTGGCTGATTTAAGGGTATCCACGGAGATCCTCGCCTCTGTGTTCATGCCCTTGTAAGATCCCTTCACCCTCAATGTGGATGGACCTGTGACTTGCTTCTAACCAACAGATGTGGCAAAGGTGATTATGTTATGTTATGTAAGACTCATTTTGCTAGTGTACTCACTTGAGAGTCTTACTCTCTGTAGCTGACTTTGAAGAAGCAAGCCACTACAAATCCCACAGCTGCAAGGAAGCTAATGTTGCCGACAAGCACGTGTGACCGAAGGAGGCCTTTTAACTTAAAACAAGCACCAACTCTGGCCAACACCTTCGCTGCAGACTTTTGAAACACTGAGCAGTGACTCCTAAGACACGTCTGGACTCCTGATGCACAGACACTGTGAGATGATGTGTGTTGTTAAAAGCCACCGTGTCATAATTCGTTCTTCAGTAGTGATGGAAAACTAATACAGAGATTTCTTTTCCTTCCTGCCTTGAGCACCAGGCTGGGATGCTTTGATCTTCTTTTATTATCAAATGGTCTCTTAGGAGAGTCTTTTATAAAATTTTAAGAAAGGCTATTTTATTTAAAAAAACAAAAACCAAAGAGAAACAAAATGTGGGCTCTGGGAAGAGGGCCAGTCCATTCTGGCCTTCAATGTCCTGGTGGTGATCTTGTCCTTCTCAATGACTTTGATGATGACTCCCATGCCGGACACTGCGTCCTGGTCTTCAGCATTCAGTGTGGCCCGAGAGACGGTTTCAGACATGCCTTCTGGGTCCAATGGTCTCTTAGCAGCTAACCCTGCTTGTACAAACATGAACTTGTACAAACGTAAACACCTCTGGGGTTGCTCCTCTCCCAGTAGAAGCCCTGCACACAAAGCAGCCTTCACAGCTGTGGCCCCTTGTACAAATGTGTAGGAGCCTTTCTGACTTTAATTTAGATAGTTCGCTGTCTCCTGGATTGTGTTCCTCTTTTCTATGGAGTGGGTTGTAGCAGCACTTTCAGTCCCTCCCTCCTTCATTCCCTTCCTTCCTCTCTCCGCTCCTCATCCTTCCTTCCTTTCTTTTTAAAACTATTCTTTGCTTGACAGGCTTTCAAGATCTGCTATTTAGGCTTCATTGGGGAGGAAAAAAAATGATTTTATTGTCACTATCAAAACATCTTTCTCAAAGCACATCCTCTTTAGGCCACAGTGGCTTGCCCCAGGCAAGAGGCTCCCAACTTCCTCGGAACATTCCTAGTTAAAAGACAGCACCAGGCCACAGAGCCTCTCCCTAGACTAAAGCCACGTTTTGAGATGGAGGAGGTATGAGGCATGGTTTAGGCTATGTGAGAACTTAACTCTTTTTACTTAATTTGTAGCAGCCTGGGCTTCAAAGAGAATCAGAACTGCATTTTACTGTCTATGGGTTATTCACCATTGGTTAAGCTCTCTTTGGCTGTTTCCCTTTTTAACATAGTATCATTGTGAAAATTAAACAAGGTACCTGATGACATTTCTCTCAGCACAAGGCCCAGCCCCCAGCTGTCATGAAATAAATGGGAAGGTTTGCTGTGGTGGCTCACACAGGTAGAAGAGGATGTGAGCGACAGCAGGGATAGCATGACGTTTTTCAGGGATGAAATGCTAAAGCTCCTGGCAGTGTGGCAGACTCCTTCTTCACTCTCGTCCCCCTTGGTTTTCTCTCCTTTCTTCCTCTCTCTCCTGAGTGAATACATGCGAATAACTTAGAACAGTGCCTGGCCACAAATGCTAGTCATTGCTCTTGTTTTTGCTGCTTCTATCTGTAGTGCAGTGATCATCAACGTTGTCCGTGCAGTCATTTCCTCCCTTGCAGCATATTCTCCGTTCTCCAGTACAGGTCATACACCTGCTCCTTTTTCTGTAATGTTGCAGCCAGAAGCCTGCATAGGTTAAGTCTGCTGAACTGCCCTGTCGTCTGGCTACTGGTTTGGTTTTGCCAACAAGGAGATGCTGCCAGAGGGAAGAGAGCCTTGCCCTTGCTTCCCCTTGTTCTGTTTTTGCAGCATCTCCAGACAGGACTGCATGCCTCCGGGTGATCCCACTTAAGCCACAACTGTCCCTTTCTTGGTGGTCTTAACTTCAGTGCTTCTGGTTCTGTTCCGTCAGGGGTCTAGGGCTAACTGGGGTTATTTTTCCAGGGTATTCCAGCAGTGTTGTGCTGAGTGCAGCCCTGGGCTCTGCTGATGCCAGCTCTTCCTTTCGTCCCTCCAGCAGTTAGGGTGGTTGCTGCTTCCTACAGTTGCTGCGTTCCGTGTTGTCACGCCTTTTCTTGCCTTCTCAGTCTCGGCAACACTTTGGTAATGAGTTTCTTGTATAGCATCTTTTCTTTTTGAACTTCCTATTGGGGCATCTGTTTTCCTGCAAGGACTCTGACTCTTAAAGGCAGTGATTTCTATCTGTCCAGTCCAGGGGGAGGGGAATTACAAGGGACGTATAATCAGAGCCTAGTGTAAACTACTTTCTAATGGCTTCCCATTTAGAACATCCACACAGAGGAAACTAAAACCAATTCCAAACTTGCTTTCTCCAGTCTGTGGATGGGAAACAGCAGGGTGTATGCAGCTCCCTTTTCCTTCCCTGTGTGATGTGCTCAGAGATCCCTGAAGCTGGTTGCTTCATCTACTCATCTCAGTGCTGGTCTTCAAATGCCAAGAATCATTTAATCCATTTCTTTTTTTAATGAGAGAGGAAAAAAAGGAAGAGAGAGAATGAGAGGAAAAGAGAGAGAAGTATTTTTGACAGGGTTTTGTTATATTGTAATCTTCCTGCTCCAGCTTCCATGGTAACTTAGGTTGGGCCAGGAACTGAACTTAAGCTTCCCATGTGACCCTCAAACACTGCACAGTGGAGTTCCTGCTGCACCTCTGAGGCTGGTTCATTTAATTCGTTCTTGAATTCTGCATGATCTTTTATAATTCTCTTCCTTCCTGTCTCACCTCCTCCTCTTCCATCACTGTCAAAATAATCTTGAAGTGAGGTCCTTAAATATTCAATAAATTATCTCCTATAGTGATTTCTGAAAAGCTAATATTTGCTGAATATTCTACTCCATGATGTAGGTAATATTTTTCCAATGAGAAAACTGCAGTGTGGAAAAATGTTATTATCTACTATGATTATTGTGCATGATGGAGCTGGAATTCTAAGCCAATTCTGTCTGAATCTAAAACTCGGATATTTGATAACAATATTGCTCTGCCATCCTTCCCTCCATCCATCCATTTATCAACAGTTAAAAAGAGTTTGGTACACACTAAGCACTGTGACAACCACAGTAATTGGGAGTCAGAAGGCCTAGCCTATATTCTCTGAAACACCACAGAGAATGATACCCAGAGCCAGCCTGGGAGAATGTGAACCAAGACTGAGGATGGAGTGATGGATAAGGAAGGGGTAGAGGAGGGCTAAGATGATAAATGGGGAGAGGGAACAGGCTGAAGAGGAGCTGTGAGGTGAGAGGGTCAAAGTGGACTGCACTGAGGCCATAGGTGACACTGGCCTTCACTTTCCACTCTCCAGAGATGCTGTTCATTAGCCTCCATGCACCTCTTTAAAGACCAGAACTGAGAACATGCTCTGTTTGATTGGGACGAAATGTCTTTCACCTTCCAACTTATCTCTTTCCCTCAGGTTCTTTTGTTATTTTAACAACAGATACAACAACAAAATAAATTACCAGCAAGCCTGAAAGTGAAAGACTGTAAGAGGTTGCAGACATGACTGAGCCATTGCAATTCCCTAGAAAAACTAGTATCTTTGGGTGGCCACTTTCCTCTTCGCTCTCCAGCCTCTGTCACTAGTGGTGTCTCCTCATTCAGGTTGGTCTTCACCAAGTTTGAGTGTGAAGTAGGATTTTGGTTCATGGCAGGCCTTCAGAATGCATCTTCTGGGAAAAAAAATGTGTGTGTGTGTATATATATATCCAGAAGTAGTGTGCTCTCTCTCTAGAGAGACATAGAGTATAAGGGAGAAACCAGAAACCAGTCCCTTATGGAGCAGGGTCATGCTACAGCTTTTTTTCCCCCATTTCTTCATCCTTTTGGAATTTTGAGCATGCACATATATGTGCCCAGTATGTTTTTTGGTTTTTGGTGTTTTGTTTTTGTTTTTGTTTTTTTTTTTTGTTTGTTTGTTTGTTTGTTTTTTTTGAGAGGATTTTTGCTATAGGGCATGTGCACTCTCCAGAAAGACAGAGATAGAGAGACAGAAAGTGATAAATCTCCCTTTAGGGGGGATGGCCATGCTTCAATCCCTTCTCCTCCATTCTCCTCTCGGGATCTTGGGCATGCAAGCACACGTGCCCAGCGTGAGTTTAAGCCACCGGGTCTGGGACTCAAACCATGGTCGACTACACAGGAGTCCAGCGACATAGCCATTACACCATCTGCTGGTCCCCCCAGTATTTTTTAAAATCTGCTGGGCCCAGGATTCAAACTGTGTAATCCAGCTCTCTTAGCCACTATGCCACAGGTCTGGTCTCCCTTCACCTACCCCATACTTTATAGATTCTCTCTCCTCTTTCTCTCTGTTTTTCTTTCTCTCTATATTTCTCTTTTCCTGTTTCTCTCTTGGTTTATCTGTCTGTCTTTCTCTTTCTATCTCTGTTTCTGAAGGATGATAGTGGCTTCCAAAAACTGAAAATGATTCAGGCTTATAAAAATAATAAGGAAGTTTATCTCAAGCAAAGAAGAGTCCGAATGTTGAAAGCATCTAGGGTTAGTAGATTTGGTAACTCAATCATATTATCAAAGACTCAGATTTTTTCCATATTTCCATTCTCCTATCTTCAGCATCTTTTCATTTGTTTATTTCCTCCATGACTAGAAAAAGAGAGAGAGAGAGAGCTAGAGACAGAGAGACAACACCTCCAGTGTGACCCTGATGCCCTGATCCACTCTGAGTCCCAGTGAGCCCCAGATCATGGACACACACATGCCTGATGTACTAAAGGAGGTCTCTAGACAAAGACCTGGGACCCAAACGAGTGGGTCAACCTCATGAAGGGCTGTGTTACCACTGCTCAGCCCTCTTCAATGCCTGTTGACTGATATTTAGACTGCTGACAAGTGGCTACTCAGCCAAACATATTAAGGAGGAATCAGGACCAGAATTTGTGCTGCCTCCACTTTCTTTTCCATTCCTTTCCCCTGTTCCAGCCTTTCTCATCCTCCCTTTTCTCTTTTTGTTCTTTCTTCTCCTCCTCCTCCTCTGTTTTCCCTTCTCTCTTATCCTCCTCTTGCTTATTCTTTTTCTTCCTTATAAAACAACATGTTTTGTTAAGAAGCACCTCAATGTTAGTTTCCTCTTGTACATAACTACCAAGAACTGCTCACATTCATACCTAGTGGATCTCTGCCAATGGGGGTAGAATCACCATGATTTGCCTACACTGTGGGGTGCAAGTGTTGATATGAAGTAAACCTTCAAGAATTCTGAAGTATCTGAGATTTTCTCCTACTGCTACAGCTTCCTGGATGTCAACAGACGATTTGAGACTCCTGGGTCAGAGACAAATGGCATGATTCTTCATAGCACACAGACAACATGAGCTTCAGGTTTGCATTGGTCTACTGGCTCCAAAGTCGCACAGGGGCAGCATGGAAGGGGCCATGAGGATTTGCATCACTGCTTAGGAACTGCAAGCATAGAGAACTCAAATCTTTCTTAATAGGCTGCAAGGAAATAATTCATGCCATTTGGGTCAATGTAAAATAACCTAAATTGTGTGAATTTATAATTTGTGAAGGAGGAGAGAAATAGGAAAAACATTCAAAAGAATAACAGCTTAAAGATTTTCCCCTTAAAGGTGATGAAGACTATATAGCCACGGAAGTGAAAATCTCTCTAAATCTTGAGTAATTATAAAGAAAATAACACAAGTGTGTGTCATATTTAAATTTTTGAAAACCAGAAATGAAAGCAATGGTAGAGGGGGTGAACAGGAAGATATCATGTACAATGTAATGAGGATGACAGACTTCTTATGAAAACATGTGCAAGCTGGAAGACATTCCAGTGACATATTTAAAGAACTGAATAGGAAAAAGGGTTTATCCAGTAAATGTATTTTTCAAAAACGAAGATTAACCTTTTTGGAAAACAGAAAATCTGGGACAATTATAAAAAAAGAAACTTCTACATTACAAGAAACTAAAAGTTGTTAAACATAAAGGGAATGATATCAGTTGGAAATTTAAATCTATAAAAAGGACTAAATACCACCAGAAGTGGTAAACATTGGAATAAATATGAAGTTTTATCTCATTTGTAATCATTTTAAAGGTTTATTACCTATTTAAAGCAAAGGTATTAACAATGCATTGTGAGGTTCATTATGCCTGTAGAAGAAAGCTGTAATATTATAACAGCACAAGGGAAGGGAAATGGGAAAGGAAAGTACTGTCCTATTTAACTCTTATGCTATCCATGAAGTGGCGTAATAGTATTTGAATATAGACTGTTATCAATTAAAATTGTATATTGTCAACTTGAGAACAACCTCTAAAAGAATAAATAAATATTGTGAGTAAGCCAATCATAGATATAACATGAAACACTAACATATACTCAATTCATTGAAAAGAATGTAGAAGAAGAAAAAGAACAAAAAAACAAATGGAATAAAAAGAAAACAAATGTACAATATGATATTTTAAAACCCAGCCATGTTGATAATTACATTAAATCAAAAGGGTATAACATCCCAGAGATGGTTAGATTATATATATAAAAGCAAGACCTGACTATGTTGTTTTTTAAGAAGTCACTTAGATATAAAGACATGAATAGATTAGAAGGAAGGATGGGAAAATATAGACCACGCAAATACTTATCATAGTGCCAGGCTGTTCCTAGTGCTTTATTTATATGCATTACTTCAATGAATATTTAAAACAATTTTTAATAAACAAGTCATCATTTTAAAACTGAAACTCCATGCTCCTACCATAAGACTGCAGATTCCCGACAGGCAGGAATCATATTTTATTTACATTTATATCTACACTGTCTATATATTTACAGCATGAGGTCTGACTCATGATAGGCAACTGATAATTAATTTTTTGCCAATAAAAAATGAATGGTTGGATGGATGGATGGTTGAAGGAATGTGTGCACCTGGAGAGGCAGTTACGCCTTGTCATCCCACTTGCAATGTCTGCACTGAACACACCACAGTTTAAAAATGAGAGCAAACATTCCATGCAGCAGGTCATGCCACAGTGATCTAGGTAAGGATTTAAGTTCTTTGGTGCAGAAGGAAGACCTGGAGTAACCAGGCAGGGGTGAGGGAGCTTCCAAGGTCTAGGGTTGGCATTGGACCTCCAAATGGGTAAAACCTTATAAAAACTTTTCTTTCCAAGTCTTTCCTTTCCATCTCTGAGCACCAACAAAATTCTCCTCCTCTGACCATTCTGTTAGGCATCCCATCAAAAAGCAGTGTATGGTCAGCTAAAAATTATGTCTTAGTGAGTCTTTATATATTTAAATGCTGCCAAGGAAACATATAATCACATCTGTCTCATCATTTTAAAGCATAGGGACTTGCCAGAGTTGTTGCGATGATCAAACTCCTCAGAACCATTCATAAGCTAATGTTATTGGGACATTCAATGTACCAATGTTATTGCATTTATCACAGTGTATTGAATTTGTTAAAAGCTCTATTCTTGTGATTCTTTCATATATATATATGTATATGTATGTGTGTGTGTATATATATATATATATATATATATATATATGTATATGTATGTGTATATATATATATATCCCTCTGTACTATTCAGTTTAGGCTAAGTTATGCTGAAAAAACAACTGAACCCCCAAATCTTAATTACTGAGAATGGTAATTTTTAAAGTTGGGTCCCTGGAACAGCATCAGCATCAGCATCAGCTGGGAAATTGTTAGAAGTACAGATTCTTGCTCTCCACCCCAGCCTTACTGAATGAGAAACTAAAGAATGGGCTCCTCAATCACCAAGACCACTGAGTGTTTTGGTGCACATCAAAATTTAAGAACCACTGGCTTAGCATGATGAAGGTGTTTCCCACTGACCTTACAAGAGCACTTTGCATTGTCTATAGCTTTGTTCTGTACCACCTGTACTTTTCCAGCATGCGAAACAGTCCCTAGTGGAGCAGAAAACAAAGACATGGTGAACCAAGGGCTAGTCCTTAAAATTTGACTCAGAGGTTACATTGTCACTTCCACTCACTACCTGTTGTCCTCAGAAAATCTAATGCCAACAGGGCAGAATTATATAATCCTGTCACAGAGAGGGAATACACAGGAAGGGAAAGAGGATGATTGCATTCGTTTTATTTTACTTCTTTGTAGGCTCATCAATGACAGTAAGAGTAAAGTCTGAACAAACATTTTCAGAAGTCGTGGAACAACCACGAGTTATCCCATTGTTCAGACTGCTTTGTTCAGCTCCTGTGGTCACTTCCATAGCCCTGTACTGCTCTGCACAATGAGGACTGGCTGGATTTCGAAGTACAATGTACTCCATGTTCTTTTCTATCTCTGCTCAAATGTACCTTCTTAGAAATGTTTCCACAGCCATTTATCCACACTAATGGAAAATACAAACCAATCTCTAAGGACACAAAGCTGCTGGTTGTTGCCTGTGGATGAGGAATAAGGATGGGATCATAAAAGGATAGAGGACACTTTTGGGCATAATGGATGTATTTGTCTCTTGATGATATTAATCTTTTTTTTTTCTTTTGGAGAGGTTTTTGCTATAGGGCACACGCGCTCACCAGACAGACAGAGAGAGACATAGAGACAGAAAGCGAGAAATCACCCCCCCAGAGGGCATGACCATGCCGCAATCCCTTCTCCTCCATTCTCCTCTCGGGATCTTGGGCATGCATGTACACGCACCTGGTGTGAGTTTTAAGCCACCGGGTCTGCGACGCAAACTGCGGTCGACTACATGGGAGTCCAGCGACATAGCCATTACACTAACTGCTGGTCCCATGATATTGATCTTCAGGAGGGTCTAGAGATATAAAAACCTATCAAACTGTGCACTTTAAATATGTGTAGATTGTTGTATGTTAATTATACCTCAATAAAGCTAAAATATCTCCCAAATTAATAAAATCAGTAAATAAAACTGCCTTTCAAAAAAAGGAGAGAAAATTTTTCTAGAACTGTGTTATTTAATATTGTCTTGTTCCCCATCTGCTGTCACCATGTCATGTTATTCTGTTTAATTTTCTTCACACACTTACATCTAGTTGAAGCAGCCTTAGGAGTTTCATGGTTCTAAAAGTTATTTTCACATAAGCTTCATGAAAGCAGGGATTTTTCTCTCCTTCTCATGGCTTTATCTCTATGACTTAAAACAGTGCCTCACACAAAAATGTTCACTAAACATTTTGTGATCTGAATTTGTTTGGTGTCTCTCAAAAAGGATCAACTAAACTCTCAGCTCTCTAAGATGAAGTTGGAACTTGTGCTGAGTCTGTGCCAGGAGTCTGGGAGGCAGATAAGGGCCCAATATGGATTAGTGTTTGCTGGGTGAGGAATTCGGATTATTTAGGGAAGCTATAAGCTTTCATCTCATGATTCCACCCTAGCTTTTTCCTTCCGAACTTGGAGAAAACCCAGCACATGGAAGGAAGTTTCTCTTACCTCTTCTTTTGTGACAGACCAAGTCTCCTGAAAGAGTGCTTATTCCCATCTCTAGAAAGGCTAATATTTGGTCAGATTCAACTTCTCATGGCAGAGAATATAACTTGGTTAAGAGAAAATAGAAGTGGTCTAGCCCCTTCTTTCTTTTTCTATATGGTAGGATATTGTGGGCATTGAAGATTAACTGCCAATTGCATTATCATTATTATTGCTTACCTATTTCACCATACTATATATATTTTTTAATTTAGTAATTGTAACAATCTCATGAGATAGATATAACCATTTACAAGCCTCCCCACCCCACCCCCGGACCTGGAGCACTTATGATTTACTCAAGCCCAACTAGCTAGAATTGGGATTCAAACTTAAATGTTCAGCCTCCAAATTCAAGAATTTCATATTTTTATATATAGCACAGATTTTTCAAGAAAGACAAAGGGCTCACATGGAGGGACAGTTTCTCCATTCAAAGAATGACAGAGCCCTGTCTGGCAGAATTCTACATCTAATTAATCACTATCATAGAGTAATTCTGAAATTTGCAAGTTGGGCCTTAGTCCTTCCTGCTATCAATTCTTCACATTATCCTGAATAGCTAATGACATCTCTTTTTACAAACTGAGGGAGCTAACATTTACAGACAAAGGAAAGATCCAAAGCTTAAAAAGGTAGAAATGTAACCAGACCAACCTGATTATGAAGGACAACTTCATCACTTGGGGCCTATGGACAATGTAGCCTTTTTTAGCTGCCTATCCCCCCACACTGCATGTTCCTAAGGGCAGACGCTTTGTAAGAGTGATGAGCATGCACTGCTGAGCATGTCTGGCAATTAAGAGGCCTTTGTGACAATCCTGCTAATTACCCAGTAATCATCCCCCTTGCACCCACTGTCCTTCCTGGCTAATAGACCCAATTTTGTGCACACACAGGTAAAGAGCTCCTCTATCGTCTCCTCAGAATGGTATCAACTATGAATGGTCTGAGCCAGCTATGGCTATTGAGTTTCTCTGTGACTGATACGACTCTAGAGATGGTCATGTGACCCACTTCTGAACAGTGACATCCAAGAAGAAATTTGGTGGAGACTTTCCTGGTGAAAGACAATGTATGGTGGGTAGAAGAATTTTTTGCAACTGCCTTTCCTCCAGCTTAGGTCATGTAATTAATTTGCTTGATAAATATTTGCTGACTCCCCACCATGTGCCAGTAATAAACTAAGCTCTCTGAAAACAGTAGCAAACAGGATGAACAGACAAAAATTTTACCTTAATGGAACTTATAATGGAGGAAGGTAGGCAATGAACTAGTTTTAAAAATTAATTCATAGTATATCGAGTTGGGAAAAGCAATATGAAGAAAAATTGAACAGGGTAGGGGGGATAGGGGCGGGAACTATTTAATATAATGTGACCAGAGCAGACCTCTTTCATTAAGTGAAACTGGAGGAAAAATGAACTAGAAGTGAGGGGGCAGACATCTGGTACAAGAGAATTCCAGCTAGCAGAGCAACGAGAGAAAGTCCTTCAGGCACTCATAGAGTGACTGACATTTTGGAGAAATTAAAAAGGTATCTGAGTGACAAGAGCAGGGTGAGCTAACACTCAAACCTGTCAACCATGACCCACGGTGATAAATTGTACAGTTGACCCAGCACACACACACACACACACACACACGTGCACTGAACTAAAAGTTCCACTTTTATCATGTACGATGCACTGTGATATTAGATAAAATATTCTATTTTATTAAAAAATTCTGGTACATAGCCTACTAGTAGGTCAGAACCACAGTTACACTGAGACAAGGTAAGAGTGATAGGAATTAATATCAGAGAAGAAACAGGAGGCCAGAGAATGGGCTCGTTAGGCTGAAAAAAGGACTAAGCGAGGAGGGAGACTGTTAGGACATTTGGAGTGTGAAGGAATGACATGCAGTGCAGTTTTTTTGTTTTTGTTTTTCTGTTTGTTTGTTTGTTTTTTTAAATGCTCTGACTGCAATTAGTCTGTGGTATAATAGAGCAGAAGTACAAGCCCAGAGAACAGCAAAGATGCTACTGCAACAGACTGTATGAAACCCAGTGATGGCTTAGACCAGAGAGGTAGTGGAAGAGGTGATAAGCAGTGGAGATGTCGGATTTATTTAAAGGGTAGATCCAATAGGATTTCATGGTGGGCTAGATGTAGGGTGATAAAGAAAGATAGAAGCTAAGGATGATTACAATGTTTTAAACCTGAACAACCCAAGAAAAGAATTGTCATCTACTAAGGGTCAGATTGAGGATGAATTAGGCTTGAGAAAGAAAGTAGAATCAAAAGGTCAGTTTGGGGCATGTAGAATTTGGAGACAACTGAGTGAAAATGTTAAAAATCAGTTTTATATTTACACCTGGAATTTGTTCCTAGAGGCATACATTTTGAGTCATAATTTCATAAATGGTGTTTCAAGCTCTACCAGCTAATATAACCAAGGGTGGATGTGTAGCAAAAGCAGAAATATGAGGCACTGAAAATTTGGAAATAAGAAGGATGAGGAGAAACCAGTAGAAAGAACTGAGATAGAATGACCATAAAGGTTAAAGAGGGACCAGGAGTGAGTAGAGTCCAGGAAGCAAAGTCAGAAAGTGTGTCACAAAGGAGGGATCAAGAGTGCCAAATAATGCTAATGGTTAGTAATAGCAGGGACTGAAAGTTGACTGTTGAATTAGACAGCATGGAAGTCACTGGTGACCTTCAAGGAAACAGTTTCAGTGGGGTAGGGACTTAACTGGATTTCAGAGATCATGGCAGGTTATAAGAGAGAAAAAGAATATAAAATTATTTTGAAGAGTCTCATTCTAAAGGGGAATTAAAAAAAACAGAGTGATAGCTATTAGGTAAGGTTGTAATTATTGCAATGGTGTCAGTATCTTTCAACAACAAAGAAAAAAATAAGAAAATTTCCGAGACTGGTCAGAGATCTTACATAGATGGGAACTGAGTCTATTAGCAAACAGTAATTATATTTATATTAATCTTAGTATCATATGTTTTTTTTCATTTATTTATTTTTACATTTTTCCACAAACATTTACTTTACATAGCAAAAAATTTTAGCTCATACTCCATAATTCTTGACAGTTTACAAACAACTTTCAAAATCTCAAAATACTGAATTTTAAAGATAATGTTCAAAATATGTCTTATAATTTTGTATAATTTTAAAACTCTATAACAACAGAAGCAGAATGGTTTCAAAAATATATATATATACATATATATACAAATATATATATATATATATATATATATATTTGTATATATATACATACACATTTAGAGTGCAGACACTCGGTATATATTAAGTGGGGACATACAATGCCTCTCCTTCATAGCATGGCTTGTTTCGCTCAACAGTAAGTCTTCCATATTCATCCACTTCCTTTCAAAAGCCAGGGATTTGTTGTTTTTTTATGGATGAATAATATTCCATTGAGTATATGTGCCACAGTTTTTCTAACCATTCATCAGTTCGTGGGCATTTAGGTTGTTTCCATGACTTAGCAATCGTGAAAAGTGCCGCAATAAACATCGATGTGCAAACACTTTTTCAATTAAGTATTCTTCTGTCCTTCGGGTAGATACCAAGGAGTGGGATTGCTGGATCATATGGTAGTTCTATTTGTAGATTTTGGAGGAATCTCCAAATTGTTCTCCACAGTGGTTGTACCAATTTACAGTCCCACCAGCAGTGTAAGAGAGTTCCCTTTTCACCACACCCCCTCCAGCACTTACCATTTTTTGTTTTTTTTTAATCTTAGACATTCTGACTGGGGTTAGGTGATATCTCATTGTTGTTTTGATCTTCATTTCTCTTACAATGAGGGATGTTGAGCACTTTTTCATATGCCTTTTAGCTATTTGTATGTCATCTTTAGAAAGTGGTTTTTTCAACTCATTCTCCCATCTTTTAATAGGATTGATTGTCTTTTTCCGGAACAGCCACTTGAGTTCCTTGTGGATTCTGGTTATCAGTCCCTTGTCTGATGCATAGTTTACAAAAATATTTTCCCATTCTGAGGGCTGTCTGTTCACACTAATCACTGTGTCTTTTGCCATGCAGAAACTTCTTAGTCTGATGTAATCCCACTTGTCTATTTTAGGGATCATAGACTGTGCATTGGGAGTCTTATTTAAGAAGTTTTTCCCTACCCCAATGTCTCCCAGAGTTTCCCCGGTGTTTTCAAGGAGCAGTTTTATAGTTTGAGGTCTTAGATTTAGATCTTTGATCCACCTTGACTTTATTTTTGTCAGAGGTGAGAGGTAGGGGTTCAGATTCATCTTTCTGCAAGTGGAGATCCAGTTTTGCCAGGACCATTTGCTGAAGAGGTTTTCCTTTTCCCACAGGATTGACTGGTGCCCCTTGTCAAAAATCAGTGGGCTGGGACCAGCAGTTAGCGTAATGCCTATGTCACTGGACTCCCACGTAGTCGACCGCGGTTCGAGTCCCGGACCCGGCGGCTTAAAGTCACGCCGGACGCGTGTGCGTGCATGCCCAAGATCCCGAGAGGAGAATGGAGGAGAAGGGATTGCGGCGTGGCCATCCCCCCTGGGGGGTGATTTCTCGCTTTCTATCTCTCTGTCTCTCTCTGTCTGTCTGGCGAGCGCACGCGCCCTATAGCAAAAAAAAAAAACCTCTCCAAAAAAAAAAAATCAGTTGGCTGTATGTTTGAGCATTCATTTCTGGGGACTCTATTCTGTTCCATTGGTCCACCTCTCTGTTCCTGTGCCAGTACCATGCTGTTTTGATTACCACAGCTTTGTAGTATAATTTTGGGTCAGGGAGTGAGATGCCGCCCACTCCATTCTTCTTGTGCAAAACTGCTTTGGCAATACGGGGTCTTTTATGATTCCAGACAAACGTTATGATTGTCTTTCCTAGATCTGTTAAGAATGTGTCTGGTACTTTGATTGGCATTGCATTAAATAGGTAGATTAATTTGGGTAAAATTGCCATTTTGATTATATTAATTCTTCCAATCCATGAACATTGGGATGTCCTTCCACTTTTTTGTGTCATTTTCAATTTCTTTTTTTATCTTCTCATAGTTTTCCTTATGGAGGTCTTTAACTTCTTTAGTTAGATTTATCCCTAAGTATCTTATACTTTTTGTGGCTATGGTAAATGGAACAATTTTTTTCAGTTCCATCTAAGTCTGCCTGTTGTTCGTATACAGAAATGCTATAGATTTCTGGATATTAATTTTGTATCCTGCAACATTACTGTATTCATGTATTACTTCCAGAAATTTTTTTATGGAAACAATTGGGTCTTCTATGTATACAATCATGTCATCTGCAAATAGAGAGAGTTTCACCTCTTCTTTTCCTATTTGAATGCCTTTTATTTTTTCCTCTTTTCTGATTGCAATGGCCAAGACTTCTAGTACTATATTGAAGAGGAGTGGAGAAAGTGGACATCCTTGTCTTACACCCGTTTTTAGTGGAAAAGCTTTCAGCTTTTCTCCATTGAGGATGATGTTCGCTATGGGTTTTTCATAGATAGCTTTTATTGTGTTGAGAAATGGCCCTTCTATGCCCATTTTGCTGAGAGTCTTGATCATGAAGGGATGTTGTATCTTATCAAATGCTTTTTCTGCATCAATTGATATGACCATATGGTTTTTATCTTTCTTCCTATTAATATGGTGTATTACATTTATGGTTTTGCATATGTTGAACCAACCTTGCATTCCTGGGATAAAGCCTACCTGATCATGATGTATAATCTTTTTGATAAGTTGTTGTATACGATTTGCTAGTACCTTGTTGAGAATCTTCGCATCTATATTCATCAGGGATATTGGCCTATAGTTTTCCTTCCTTGTCCTGTCCTTATCAGTTTTAAGGATAAGGGTGATAGAGGCTTCGTAGAATGAATTAGGGAGAGATTCACCTTTTTGGATATTTAGAAATAACTTGAGCAGAATGGGGGTTAACTCTTCTTTGAAAGTTTTATAGAATTCAGAGGTGAATCCATCAGGGCCAGGGCTTTTCTTTGTTGGGAGGTTATTTATAACTGATTTGATCTCCTGGCTTGTTATGGACCTATTCAGACTTTCTATATCCTCCTGGCTCAATCTAGGTAGATTATACCTGTCCAGAAATTTGTCCATCTCATCCAAATTATCTTGTTTCTTGGCATACAGATGTTCATAGTATCCTCTAATAATGTTTTTTATTTCTACTATGTCTGTTGTTATTTTGCCTGCTTCATTGCAGATCTGATTCACCTGGTTCTTTTCTCTCTTCTTCTTAATAAGTCTCGCTAGTGGTGTATCAATTTTGTTTATCTTTTCAAAGAACCAGCTTTTACTTTCAATTATTTTCTGTATAGTTTGTTTATTTTCTATTTCATTTATTTCTGCTTGTATCTTTATTATTTCCTTTCTCCTGGAGTTTTTTGGATCTTTTTGCTGTTGCTTTTCCAATTCTGTGAGGCATGATGTTAGGTGATCCATTTGCCTTCTTTCCATGCTCCTCTTATGTGCACTAATTGCTATGAACTTCCCTCTTATGACTGCTTTAGCAGTGTCCCAAAGATTATGGAAACTCATGTCCTCATTGTCATTGCTTTCCATGAACCTTTTGATTTCAGTCTTTATTTCTTCAGTAGTTGTGGAGTCATTCAGGAGTAGGTTGTTACGTTTCCATGTATTTGAGTATTTTTGAGGATTTCTCTTGAAATTAAACTCAAGTTTAATTCCATCATGGTCGGTGAAGATGCTGGGTATAGTTTCTATGCTTTTGAATCTGTAGAGGCTTGCTTTGTGCCCAATGATGTGGTCAATCTTCGAGAACGTTCCATGTGGCGGCGAGAAAAAAGTGTATCTTGAGGTTTTAGGATGGAAAGTTCTATAGATGTCTGTTAAGTCCATTTGATTTATGATATCATTTAGATCTTTTATCTCTTTACCTATTTTTTGTCTAGATGATCTATCCAGGGGGGATAGTGCAGTGTTGAGGTCTCCAACAATTAGTGTGTTGCAGTCTATCTCCCTTTTTAGATCTAGCAGTCTTTCCTTCACATATTTGGGTGCTCCTGTGTGGGGCGCATAGATATTAATAAGCGTTATATCTTCTTGATCGATTGATCCTTTTACTACAATATAGTGCCCTTCTTTGTCTCTTCGAACAGTTTTTGTTTTAAAGCCTATTTTGTCAGAGATCAGTATTGTAACTCCAGCTCTTTTTTGGTTCCCATTTGCATGGAAAATCTTTTTCCAACCCTTCACTTTCAGTCTATGTATATCTTTATCCATGAAGTGGGTTTCCTGTAGGCAACAGATAGAGGGTTTTTGTTTTTTAACCCATTCAGCCAGTCTGTGTCTCTTGATTTGAGAGTTTAATCCATTAACATTCAATGTTATTATTGATGTTAATGGATCTGTCCCGGTATTTAAGTTGGCCATTGTCTTAGTTGCCTTTTACTCTTTTGTTTCTGGCTGTTACTTCTTTAGTTTTCCTGGAACAGTACTTTCTTCAGGGTTTCATGGAGAGCTGGCCTGGTGCTGGCAAATTCTTTCAGGTTTTGTTTGTCTGAGAAAATTTTAATCTTTTTTTCCCATATGAAGGATAATCTTGCAGGATACAATAGTCTTGGTTGAAATTGTTTCTCTCTTAACATTTTCGATACTTCTTCCCATTCTTTCCTTGCTTGCATTGTTTCCGTTGAGAAGTCCGGTGTTAGCCTGATGGGGTGACCTTTGTAAGTCACTTGTCATTTCTCTCTTGCCAGTTTTAGTATCTTATCTCTATCTGTGGTCTTAGCCAGTCTGGCTATGATATGCCTTGGGGAAGATCTTCTTGGGTTGATTCTATTTGGTGTCCTTTGTATTTCTTGGGTCTGGATGTTGGAGTACCTCTCTATGCTTGGGAAATTTTCTTCCAAGATTTCATGGAATAGGTTTTCCATGCTCTTATTAGTTTCTTCACCTTCTGGGATACCAATTATTCGGACGTTAGGACGTCTAATGGAATCTAGTAATTCTCGTATGTTATCTTCATTTTTTTTTTGTTATTTTCTCTATCTTTTTGGTGGTTTTCTCTAGGTCAGAAGTTTTATCTTCTACATCAGAGATTCGACCTTCAGCATGGTCTAATCGACTTTTAATACTTTCGAGAGAGTTTTTGATTTCCTGTATTTCAGACTTCACCTCTAATAGTTCCATCTTATTCTTCCTCAGAATTTCTTCCTTCATATCGTTGAAGGACTTTCTCATCTCCTGTAATTCATTGTCTCTTTTCTGTTCCAGCTCATAGTACTTGTTCAACATGAATGTTCTAAACTCTATCTCGGACATTTTGGTAACGTCCTCTATTTTTTCTGGAACAGGAAGGGAGTTACTGTGTTCCTTTGATGGAGACATATTTCCTGCTTTATTCAGGCCTGAGGTTCTTGTACTTCTAACCATTGGGAGATGTGTTCCCTTTGAAAAACCTTTTACGAGAAGGTTTCTTCTAATAGGAGCAAGTGTGTTTCCTTTCTGATGTGGAATGGAGACAGTCAAAGTCTATCTTCAATTGTGTTTAGTAATGTAATCCAAGAAAAAGTATTCTCTTCAGGTGTCCAAAGAAATGTATCTCCTTCTTCACAGGTGTTTCAGGGAAATGGAGGATTCTAGAGAGTCTTAAAATGCTAGAATGTTTCAGAATTGTAATTCTAGACCTATCTGGACAGCCAGGGATGGTGCAGATAAAGGAAGTGAGGATTGAGAAACTGGGAAGAAAATAATATGTAGAATAAAGAAAAAGTCATGCGCAGCGCACTAGCGCGGCGTGCAATTTCGCCAGGGGTCGAAAGATGGGAGTGTGGTGTGGATGAACTGAGGGTGTTCCTATGTGTTAATCAGAAGAGAGAAATTTACAAATGAAAGACATGGGTAACAGGACAGAGGAAAAAAAAGGGAAAAAATGTACCTGGCTGAAAGAGGGGAGTCTGGCTTGGGGTCCCGGGGCTGGAGCTACTGGGGGGGGGGGCAGTCCTCCCTCGAAGATCCTGGCCCAGGGGTCGAAAGATGGGAGTGTGGTGTGGATGAACTGAGGGCGTTCCTATGTGTTAATCAGAAGAGAGAAATTTACAAATGAAAGACATGGGTAACAGGACAGAGGAAAAAAAAGGGAAAAAAATGTACCTGGCTGAAAGAGGGGAGTCTGGCTTGGGGTCCCGGGGCTGGAGCTACTGGGGGGGGGGCAGTCCTCCCTCGAAGATCCTGGCCCAGGGGTCGAAAGATGGGAGTGTGGTGTGGATGAACTGAGGGCGTTCCTATGTGTTAATCAGAAGAGAGAAATTTACAAATGAAAGACATGGGTAACAGGACAGAGGAAAAAAAAGGGAAAAAATGTACCTGGCTGAAAGAGGGGAGTCTGGCTTGGGGTCCCGGGGCTGGAGCTACTGGGGGGCAGTCCTCCCTCAAAGATCCTGGCCCAGAGGTCGAAAGATGGGAGTGTGGTGTGGATGAACTGAGGGCATTCCTGGCTGAAAGAGGGGAGTCTGGCTTGGGGTCCTGGGGCTGGAGCTACTGGGGGGCAGTCCTCCCTCGAAGATCCTGGCCCAGGGGTCGAAAAGCTTCATGTTATTTTTTAAAAAATTTGCTATAGGGCATGTGTATTTGCCAGAGAGAGATGGGGATGGGGGGTTGTGAGAAGTCAGCTCTTGGAATGGCCACGCTGCAATCCCTTTTTCTCCATCCTCCTCTAGGAATGTTGGGAACACAAGCACACACATATACATGAATTGTTTTTCAAGCTTCCAGGTCCAAGACTTGAACCACAAAGTCAACCAAGTAGAATCCAGCTGCTTTAACCACCATACCACCTAGCTGGCACCTATGTGATTTTCTAACGAAGATTACTGTGTCATTAGTGAATTCAGACAGTTTCACTTTTTTCTCTCTGACCAGGATTTCTTTTATTTACTTTTCTCACTTTATTACATTGAGTAGAATTCCCAATGTAATGTTGAGAGGAACTGTTGTGTGGCGCGCCCCCGCCCATCGCCTCTCGAGCGCGCCCCTACTATGGCGCCAGCGGAAGCCCGAAGTCTGCCCAGAGGGTGAACAACTTTGAGGAAGTGGAATGGCGGAGAGCGTGGAGAGCATGGGAACACGACATGGGACCAATCTTCATTCAAGGATTGGCTTCCGTACACGTGGACAATGCACTGATTGGCTAAGGGCCCTTTAAAAGGCCCTGGGAGGAAGCGGGGAGGGGAGGAACTTCTGAAAGATAACCTGGGGAAATAAAGTGCTGAAGAGAAGACCGTCTCCGGGTCGTCTGTAACGCCGACAAGTGGTGGCCCGTATGGGGAAAAAGGTAAAAGACCTCGGTAAAGAGGCGGAAAGAGGAGAAGGTTCAGAACCTCCGAGTCTACAGGGCAGCTAGCTGGTACTGGGCGGGGGTCCCGGAAAGAAGACCTCGGCAAAGAGGCGGATAAAGGAAACCTGTGACTAAAGACTGCGTGAGGAAGAACCGGGTGTCGTGTCGTCTCTGCAGAAGTGACGCCGACACTGTTGAGAGTGGGCAGTTTTATTTTTTATCTTAGGGGAAAATAATTTAGTCCTTCACCATTGAATGTTTACTTATGGGGTTTTCGTAGATTTCCTTTATCAGATTGAAGAAGATTCTTCTAAGTTTTTCAAGTGATATGTTTTATTAGCAGTAGATGTGGAATTTGCAAAACTTTTTCTTTTTCTTTTGAGAGGATCATAAGATGTTAATTTAGTGAATCACATTCATTTTCAAATATTTTAAGTTCAGCATATTAGCAACTCTAGTTCTATTTGTTAACTTCCCATGAGCCATGTAAGCTAGTTTCCTACCACACCCAAATAATACAAATTTAGTGGCTTAAAGCAACACAATTTATTGTCTTAAGTTCTGTAGGTCAAAAGTCCAAAATGAATCCTAAAGGGCTAAAGTCAGGATGTCACAGGACTGGTTCATTTTGGAGGCTCCAGGGAAAATCTGTTCCTTATCTCTTCCAGCTTCTGAGGCTGCTGACATTCCTTTGCTCCTGGCCACATCTCTCTAATCTCCCCTTCCTTAGTCAAATCACCTCTTTCTTTTCTTCTGTATTCCTATTATAAAACCACTGTCTGTACATTAAGCCCACCTATTAATAGATAATCTCATCTTAAGATCCTCATTAAGTCCCTTGTGCTGTATAAAGTAGCATCCCTTTGTTGCAAGGCCACTATTCAGCCAATTGCAACATGCTGTGTAACATAATGCATGCATAGGTTTTGGAGATCAGAACATCAACACACTTGGGAGCCCATTATTCTTCTGATCAGACACCCTTTATGCAGGGCTGTTTCTTCCAGACATGTGAAAAGACAAGATATTGAAATCTCTGCATCTATTCTTTACACTTCTTAACTCTTTTCTCACACTTTTAATCTCTTTGTTTTATTACATTACATTCCTAAGCTAATTACTTTGTTTAATCTTCCAGCTCATTAACTAACTCTTCAGCTATTTTCATTTTGTTATTTATCTATTAATATATTTTTTTCTAATTATCCTCCTGAGTTCCAGCAAAATGGTTCTCTTTCATAGCAGCCAGGTTTTTTTTTTGTTTGTTTCTTTTTCCCTATCTCCCTGAGGATATTATTCTGAAGTATCTTTTATACATCATCAATTAAATTTGTTTCTTGGGAGGCTGATTTTTCTTATTATTTAGTCTGATGTCCCTTTCAAGATACATGTTTTTGAAAATATTTGATGATTCTTGGCTGCTCCTATTTGTAGTGAAAAGCTAGACTGAACAGTATCAGAGGCAGGAACATACATTATTATATCAAATGTGTGTCTCTGTTTACTTGTCATGAATCCAAAGCTAGTGTACCTAGACGCTACAAGAGCATGTAATTAGTAATTACAAATGAAAAGAAGGATGCATAGCCAAAGTTTGTGTGCATTTTCTTGAATGCAATATCTTGTTTCTCTGAACATAGAACATACTGTTTAAGCCTCCCATGTTAAACCTGACTACTTTGTTGAAGACTTCAGTTGCAACTAACACTTTCAAAAATTAAAACTTCTCGATATCTTGTATGTATGTTCTTAGAGGTGTGCCTCACACTCTGCTATGTTTGTTTCTTCAATATCAAGAACACGCATGAGAAGAGTGTGTCTAAGAAAAGTTATTCACTTCGTTTACTAATGGTTCTCAGGACTTTCGGTCATGGGCAAACGCCATGGCTGCCAGATGTTAAATAGAGAGGAGAGAACAAAGCTCAGTGTAGCATCTGTTTCAAATCTAGTCCTTTAATTGATTTCTCTGATTATTTCCCCATATTTCCCTCCAGCTCTTTGTATTTCTTGACTCTTAGCTTGGTATGGCTCCAGAGATTTTGTGGGAAAACTATAACGTCAGGGGTAGCTTCTCAAAAGTGAATTTTCTCTGCCTTTATTTCTCCTTTCCATCTATCGGCACTTCTCTGTTTTCCTTTCCTTTTGATTTTTGTTTTCCTGTGATTTATAATCAGAAGTGGAATTGCTGTGTCATCCACTATGTTCATCTTCAATTATAATAAATGTTGTGACATTATTCAAAGGAGATCAAAAGAGATTCCACTCTCACCACAGACTATGGCAGTCGGCATTTTTCCACATTCTCACAACATGAGGGTCCTCACAGGTTCTTGGAAGGTATATGTTATGAAAAAAACTATGCATGGACTTCAGCCAATTGGGGCACCAATTAAATTTATACTGTAATTCCATTTTTCCATGAAGTTTGTGAAGATCTCTTATTATTTAGTATTATCATATTTACTAAATTTTGCTTACCTGGCATGTATAAAATGGTATTGTTTGTAGTTCCTATGTGGTTCTGCCTCACAGAGCATCATGGTTTTACCTTTACCACTGTCCAGCTTCCTGTTACACAGTTTTTGAATATATTTTGGGTAGTAATTCTGACTGATCATATTGAATTACAGCTATCTTCTATCTTGCTGAGGTTTTTTTTAATTAACTTTATTTACATAGTTTTTCATTTATGAAAATTACAGATTTTAATGTAGCACAATGTAAGTTTTTTCTGCTCTATGCTCTTGTGTTTCATAAAGTAAAACTGTGTCACCATGGGTTTATATAGGTAACCTCTTCTAGTTTTTTTAAAGATTAAAATACTGCTCTTTATATTTAGGTCTTTAATTCATCTGGATATTTGTAAATTTTATGTGTGAGATAAGGATCCAGTTTTCTCCTATACATAATTAAATGTCCTCATACCTTCTAGTCAACAGACTGTCCTTTCTCTCATTGGTTTGCAATGTGCTGTATTTCACTTTACATTTTCTATTCATGTATTTTTTATTAGATCTTGATTCTCCTCCATTGCTTTGTCTAGTTGTTTTCACACCATACTTTGCTAAGTATTCTATATTTATGGAAATTACTCTTGGTATTGGCTAACAAACATCCCTTAACCATGTATTTTTTTCCTTTAAAAAGGAATTGGCTATTTTTGACCCTTTAATTTTTCAAATAAGTTTTGTAATCAGCTTGTTAAAGTACAGAAGCAACATTGGTAGGCTTTAACTAAAATTATTCTGAATATTTAGATATATTTGCAAATAAGCAGCAATTTCACTATCTTTATTCTACCAATACATATATTTTCCCATTATATATGTGTTATGCATAGCAGTGTTTTACAGTATGTGCCATAAGGTCTTAAACGTTTTTCTTCAGATATTTTTTCTTATTACTTAATTATTTTCTGTCTTCTACATAATCATCTCATTACTGTTTATTGCTGGTATATAGAAGCATAAATGCATTTTGTTTAATTATCTTATTTCCAGACACCTCAGCAAATGCTCTTACTAATTTTAATAATTTGTTTATAGATTCTCTCAGATATTCTAAATAGGCAATCATGACACACAGGAATTTGGACAATTTTTCAACACTTATACTTTTATTTCTTTTCTAGTTCTGCTACTAAGACCTCCATGTTACACCTTACAGGCTGAGTTCTGCCCAACCCCAGAGAACCATTGACATTTAGCTCATGTGTAGTGCAGCAGTACTGTGTATTAACAAGGCCCTCCCCCAGAAGTGGTGCTAGCAGCAGCATTTTCATGTCTGATTTGACAAAGAAGGGATTCTAATGCTTCACCCTTCAACTACAATGTTTTCTGCAGGCTTTCAAGGTGTATGGTATACTTTATGAAGTTAAATATACTTCCTCTAATTTAACTGCTAAAAATTTAGGTATTAAACTTTATCAAATATTTTTTCATTCCCTAATGAGACAATCAAGTAATTTTCCTCTAAAATCTCTTAATATAATGGGTCATAATAATATCATCTGAAGCTAACGTAAATTTGTTCATGAGCCCACCTTCATCATAATTATGTGTATATGGAGAGAGTGAGAAGGAGAGATACAATACTTGATTCACTAAGCTATTTTGATAATTTCTAGACTCTATATTCATAACTGTCATAGACCTGTAATTTTCTTTTCACTGAATTATTGTCCGCTATTGGTATAAAGGTCAAACTATTCTCATAAAATAAGACTGATAGTATTGACTTAGTACTGTTTGACTTTTTTGTGAGAGTTTCTATAATATTGGAATTCTCTGTTTCTTGATTTATTTTGGCAGAACTCACCAGTAAATATGTTTGTGGTCATACAATTTTAACTCATATGCGATTTCTCTAATGGTGTTGGTCTATTCTGGTTGTTTTCTTTGTATTGGCTATAGTAAGCTATATTTTGTTTGTGTTTAAGAAATTATTGACTTTATAGTTTTAAAATCTACTTACCTATCTTTTTTCAAAATAGCATTTTTTCACTTATCTTTGAATCTTCATGCCAGTTACAGATTTGTCCTCTTTTTCACTCAATAATTTTATTTACTTAGATCTTTTCTTCCTGACATACATATTTAACACACTCATTTATTTTTCATTTATTTTTATTGCTAAACTCAGTTTTGTTTTCCTGAAAAATAATAGGTTGAAAGTTATTTCCAATCTTTTCTTCTCATATTCTATCACAGGCTTTCTTAATTTCTGTGTTCTTAAGTACTATGACAAGGTGTTCAGATGTGAGTTTGTTTTTTATAAGTGTCATGTTATTCATTGTGCTTCCTAAACTGAAAGAATGATTCCTTCATCAATTGTAGGAAATCTTTATCCATTATATCTTCAATAATTGCCATTCCCCATTCTCTCAATTATTTCTTAGAATATAATTAGATGTATGTTATACATTTCTCATTCTGTTCTTATCCTCTGACACGTTCTACCATTTTTGTTTTCTGTACTGTATTCTGAATAATTTCCAAATATTATTCCATTTTAAAAATTGTCTATTCCATTTTTAATATAATTCAATTGCTAATACCAATAATCATTCATTTTTCAGAAGATCTGTTTTCACACATTGTCAATTCTACTTTGTATTTTCTTATAATCATGCAGAATATTTTCACCTAAAAATTCTCTGTGCTCTACCTATTCATCCCTCCTTCCCTCTAATCCCAGTCCTCTTTCTACTGTCTCCATAAACATGTCTCTTCCAGAATATCAGTGTGTAGTCTCTTCAGGTTGGCTTCTCTTAATTAACAATACACATTTATGTTTCTTCTATGTCTTTTCATGGTTTGGTAGAACATAGTTTTAGTGGTGAATATTATTCCATTGACCTAATGCGGCACAATTTATTTATCCACTCACCTTCTGGAGACCATATTGGTTGCTTCCAAATTTTGGCAATTATGAATAAAATTTCTATAAACATCTGTGTGTATATGTTGTATGGATATGTCTTTAACTCTTTCTGATAAATAGCAATGAACACAACTGGATCACATGGTAAAAGTATGTTTTGTTTTAAAAAAAAGCTGCTAAACTTTTGTTTTCCAAAGTGGCTATACAATTTTATACTGCTATCAGCAATGAATGAGCATTCCTGATGCTCCATATCCTTACTAACACTTGATGTTGTCAGTCATTTAAATTTTTGCCATACTAGTAGGTATGTAGTGGTACTTCACTATTGTTTTAATTTGTCTTTCTTTGATGACATACAATGTGGAACATATTTTCCTGTTTATGTATTACCTCTATGTCTTCCTCTTATTTGTTAAGGTCTTTGCCCCATTTTTCAATGAGATTGTTTTCTTACCGTTGAACTCCTACTTTTCATATTTTATTGTTTATTATTCCTTATATTTTCAATTGTGCCTTTAATTTTTTAATCTATTTATATTCTGAATCCAATAAAACTATTAGCTGAGTTATGAGGGTCCAGTCCAATTTTGGTATTTTTTCTTTCTGCTGAATCTTAATCTATGCCTTGATTTCTCATGCTTTTTTGTTTTATTATCTTTTTTATTTACATTTATATTTCATTTTCTTTTATACATTCAATCACATATTTAGTTTACAAAGTGAATATTTTAATTTTAATATGCTCCAAAACCACCTGCCCATATTGTTAACATCTCACATTACTGCGTTACATTTGTCACAATTAAGGAATCAGTTTAACTAAGTCATCATTTTACTTGGGTCTCCTTAGTTTCTTCCTAATGCACCACTTCTGTTTCAGGATTCATCCAGGACACTGCATTGCATTTAGTTACCATGACTCATTCCCTGGGCTCCTCTTGACTATAATAGTTTTTCAAATTTCTCCTTGTTTTTCATTATATATTTTCTGTTCCAACTCATAGAGTTTTGTCACCATGAATGTTCTAAATTCTTTCCCTGACATTTTAATAACTTCTGTTTTTTTAAGAAATGGTGGGGAGTCATTGTGTTATTTTGGTGGAGACATATTTCCTGGTTTATTCAGACCTGAGTCTCTTCTTCTGCTTCTAGCCATTGGAGATGTATTCACTTTTGGATACCTTTTGGGAGGATGTTTCTTCGCCTGGGAACAAGTGTGCTTCCATTGTGCTGTGGAATGATGTGTGCTAAAATCTCATAGTGCTCAGCTATGTGGTCTCCACAGGAGGAGTCTTCTATTCAGGTATCTGAAGAGCAGTTTCTCCTTTCTCACAGGTGGTTCAGTAAAAGGGAGGATCCCAGGGGGGCTCACAATACTAGGGTATTTGAAAACTGTGATTCTAGACCTATCTAGTCTCTCTGGATGGGTGGAGGATGAGGAGGGGATGACAATATAAGATGGAAGAAAAAATAATATGAAAGAGAATAAAGAAAAAACACATGCTGTGCGTTAGTGCAGCACACAGTTATGTCAGGGGTCTAGAGATGGAACTGGGTTCTGATGGAGAGCTGGGGGCTGTCCTGTGGGGTAAGGAGAGGTAGAAAATTAACAAAAGAAAGAAGAAGAGGAAACAAAAAAGCTGCCTACCTTTCTGACAGAGGAGGACTCTGGGGTGGGGGAGCTGGGCTGGGGCCAGAGCTGGGGCTGGGGCTGGGGCTGGGGCTGGGGCTTGGGCCAGTGACTGGCTCTGCCTCAGTAGGCCAGAGGACTGGAGATGGAACTGGCAGGGCTCATTAATTAAATTACTTTATTCAGTGTCCCCTAATAAACAAAGACAGTTAGTAAATATTTTTAAGAAATAGTAAAATGATAAAACTAGTTATTTAGGAAGACAATTCTCTTGACCCAGTAGAAAATAAAGGAAAAAGTAATACACAATCCTTAGCTGTTTATCATCCCAGAGAAGAAAGCTATCACCTGGGAGACAGAGGGAAGAACAAAAAAGGGACATTGCAGATGAGTGTGAAGGCCTTAACTTGTACTCTTCATGAAATAAGAGGTCACTGAAATATTGTAGCAGAAGTTTTTACAAGTTTTTAAAGGAGCGCTTGTACGGTTACATAAAGAATGGGATTGTAGGAGAGTGAGGTTTAAAGCAAACATTTATGCATTACTCACATATTTCATTGTCTATATTTACAAGGAGAAAATATTGACCTCCCTACTTGGGGATAAAAAGTGAGGAATACAGGACTATTTGAAGAGAGCAATTAGGGCCCACAGGTGGCATGGAAGTTAAGGTGGCTGGATCCCACATAGCGGTTGCACAATTCTAGTCCCAGAAAACCACACCAGGTGTGAAATAAGAATGGAGAAACGATTGCTTCCCAGAAAGAAGAATGGAGGAGAGGTGGGTGATTTCTCATTCTCTCTCTCTCTCTCTCTCTCTCTCTCTCTCTCTCTCTCTCTCTCTCTTTCTCTTTCTCTCTCTCTCTCCATTGAGCGCATGTACCCTATAACAAACTGCCAATAAATAAATAAATAAATAAATAAATAAATAAATAAATAAATAAAGGAAAGAGCAAATATTGGAGGATCAGTTTAGTAAATTGGTCCACAACTGGCCATATTGTCTTTCTGAAGAGAAGAGATGAAGAGAGACCTTGATAAGGTGTAGAAACTAGAGAGATAATATGGGTACAGGGGACATCAGTGAAAGAAAAATCTCATTTCCTTTGCTTAACATTTATATCCTATGCTTTAGAAATTTCTCACAGAACTGGGGAAGAGAAAGAGGCTTTATAGCATAGAAATGGTCTATGTAGATGAGACATGATTGACATGCAGATTTATGTTACACCTATGCTCTCTCTTTGAATATTTTAGATTTTGTGAGACAGGCATTATTACTCCCGAGTTACAGAAAGGAAACTAAGATCAGAGGTGTTAGCTAACTTGCCTAAAGCCAACCACTAGTAACTGGCAGAGATGGAATTCAAACACAGGTTTTTATGGCCCTAAAGGGTGTACTTTTTAAGGATACCATGCTGGGAACAAAACTTTGTCTTAATCAAGGTGAGAATTACTCAGCAGTGGGTTGAAACTCAGACAGGAGCCCAAGAAAAATGCAGTAGCAGCCCAAACAGACACATCCTGGAGGTAGCTTGCACTTTCTCTGATGTTTTCAAGTGTGTCACCCCTGGGATAACTCTCCTGGTCTTGGAGACAGTCCCTCCTCCCAGGATTCAAGTTCAGATTTAATTCTAGAGGCTTTTATTTCCTCTTGTGGGTCAGAAGCCAGAACTCCTGGGGAGGCCCCAGTGCAGCTCATCAGGGCAGCCCATGCTATTCTCAGCCCTAGTCTGCCCTTGCCACTCTCTAATGGTGGACCCTGCTGGCACCACCCAGTAAGGGGTGCATTTAGTGGGGTGCTTCCTGAGGATCTGCTAAGCAGTTCTGCTTTTACAGTGGGCCATGCAGGGCAGAAATTTTAAAATCACCTCCTTTCTATCCCAACTGGCCCTGAGTGTGTGTGTGTGTGTGTGTGTGTGTGTGTGTGTGCGCATACATGTATGTATGAATTGGTTCCTCCACTTCCTTGCATAAATATATCCAGCCATGTTCTCTTTTGCTCCTATTTGTTCTAAAAGTCAGAGTTTACTGTCTTGTGCATGAAGAAAAGGATTCTATTGGCATAAGGATTCTGGTGGTTGGGAGAATGAGACAAGAAAATATCCACCCAGGGAAAGAGTTGAAAAAGAGTCTAAAAGAGACAGAGGCAAATTCCATCACCTATAAATAAACAAACCAAGCAAGGGCATCAAGTCCTAAATAAATAGTCTATCAATTCCTGCCAACAGGAGAGGTTCGATTTACATTTGCTAAGTACATACTCTGGGTTGGGCATAGAATCTTAAGGTTTTCTTCCAACTTTTCTCATCTAAAACTCACACAAACATAGAGAAGGAGTCATATTTAGTAGCCTTTTATAGATGAAAAACAATGACTTACCCAAGCTGGTTCAGTTCTACAGCAAAGCCAGGATGCTGACCCAAGTCTTTCTGATTTTCGTGTCCGGGACTCTCTTTCCCACTTGATCCCACTTCCATTAGCTGTGAACCAAAATGAAGAGAAGGAAACTAAGATCCTATGGAAGGTAAAACGGCACAGAAAAATAGCTGAGTCATGTTTCTCTCTGCATGTAACAAAATAACATCAACCGGTAGCTTATAAACAGAAAAAAGTATTTCTCATACTTCTGGAGGCTAGGAAATAAGATCAAGGTGCCAGCATAGTCATATCTGATGAGGCCTGATTTCTGGTTCATGGATGTTACCATCTTGCTGTGTCCTCACATGGTGGTAGGAACAAGGCAGCTCCTCGGGTTTTCCTTTTGCAAGGGTACTAACCCCCTTCTTGAGGGCTTCTCTTTGGCATCGTAGTCACTTCCCTAAGGACCCACCTCCTGAAATCATCACACCAGTGACTGGATTTCAGAAGTACACAACCATTCTTGCCACGGCACACCTCGGCACCAGGTTGGCACATGCCACTCCTCTGCCATCTCGTCTTTATGCTTTTGTTTCCTTGCCCCAGTTTCACACTCAGAACTCTCTGTTCTGCTCTTTTTCTGGCCCTTCTCCAGTTTCCCAAGGCCCTTGGAATTTAATTCCATTTGTTGATAAAATAGTAAATGCCTACGGTGTGCTGGCCACTGAGGCACCAAGGAACACAAATATGACCCCAGCTTAGGAAGAAAAGGGGGCAACCATGGAATCAGATCTAGAGTTTGCTGTCTACTTCAGTTTTGCTTACCAGGCACATAATAGCATGTATTCACTTACTTAACAAATATTTGTTGCGTACACTTAACCCTTGAACAATGTGGGGTTTTGCTCCCTGCAAAATTAAAATCTGCATAGAATTTTGACTCCCCCAAAACTTAACTTCTAAAAATAGCCTATGGTGGACTAGTAGATTTACTAAGAACATAAATAGTCAATTAACACATTTTGTATGTTATAGGTACTCTATACTGTATTCTTACCATAAAGCAAGATAGAGGAGAAAATGTTATTAAGAAAATTATAAGGAAGAGAAAATAATTTATAATTGATTGAAGAAACATCTGCATGAGAGTGAACCTGAGCAGCTCAAACTCCTATTGTTCAAGTGGTGATTGTATGTACTAAGTATCAAAGCCAGGATACGTTGTTCTTTGGGTAAGGATAGAGACATTGTTCTGTGGGTAAGAACATAGGCATGAATATAAGAAAATACAAGGGGACTTCAAAAACTGTGTGGAAAAATTAAAGTATAAGTTTATTGGGGCATAAAAACCTTTTGGAATTCATGCATTCATTTTTCATAATCCACATTTTCCATCAACTTTTTGAAAATCCCTTGTATATCTTCTATACATAGGGTTTATAGCCTAGTAGAGTCAGCTAGATAAGAAGCAAATAAACAAATATAGAATGTCAACTGGCAACAAGTGCAATGATAAAAACTGAAGCAGTGAATTCTGGGAGAGTTCCTATTTTAGATAGGGTATTTGGAGAAGACCTCTGTGGGGAAAGGTCATGAGAGCAGAGAACAGGATGCAGTGAGAGTGAGCCATCTGAGAAGAGAGTACTGGTAGAGGAAGTAGCCAGGGCCAAGGCCTTAAGTGGACACAAGCTTAGGATAGTCAAGGAATGGCAAAGAATCCTATATGGTCAGAGCTTGTTGAGCAGATATGGGAGTACTAAAAATGAGGTCAGAGAGAGAGCAGAGAGACAGAATAATTTAGGGTTTCAAAGTCAATTGCAAGAATTTGGGTATTTTTTTTTATAAATTATGTATTTACTTTTACTTCTTCTTCTTCTTATTTTTTTAATTTGACAGACAGAGACAGAGGAAGAGAAAAGGAAAATGAGAAAGCAAGGCCCAGGTCCAAGACTTGAACCACGGTTGCCATGTGACGGTTCAGCACCTTCACCACACCACCTTCTGGCCCTATGGGATTTGAGTTTTAATGAGTAATATGGAGAAGACATTTGAAGATTTTGAGAAGTAAAAATATTCAAAGGGTCTTTCTGGGGGCAATCTAGAGAAGAGAATATCTGGGACAAGGTCATGAGTGGGAAGGAAGCAGTAATCCAGAAGAGAGATGATAGTGTTTTGGGCCAGGGCTATATCAGTAGGAGGGTGGGAAAATGTTTGGATTATGTATGTATTTTGAAGTTAGTGCTAACTAAATTTCCAGATATATTGGGTTTGGTATGTGAGATGAGGTATAAGGATGACTTCAACATTTTGGGCTTGAGCAACTGGAATCATAAACTTAAAAGTTATCAGAGTGCTGGAACTAGCAGAAGGAATAATGGCTACATCGCTAGACTCTCACATGGCTAAGCACGATTTGAGTTCTGGACCTGGAGGCTTGAAACTCACTCCGGGCACATGTGTGTGCATGTCCAATATACTGAGTGGAGAATGGAGGAGAAGGGATTGCAGCATGGTCATCCTCCCTGGGGGATGATTTCTCGTTTTCTGTCTGTCTGTCTGTCTCTCTCCCTGGAGAGTAAACACACCTTACAGGAAAAAAAAATATCTCAAAAAAAAAGAGTTATTAGAATGCTGAAGATTGGGAATGAAGATCAGGAGCTTAACTTTTGGTATATTAACTATGAAGTATCTATGAGCCATTCGAATATACAAATCTAGAGAAGAGGGGTGCAAGGAATGATAGCTGAGATTATTCAAAGCTGGGAAGAATTAGCTATAGTCATGAAATAAACAGATCACCAAGGAAGTAAATGCTGTTAAAGAGAGAAAAAAAGGGTCACATTTAATGATCAGGAAGTTGGGAGAAACCAGGGAAGGGTATTAAACATAACTAATGAGTTTCCAGATGTGTCCAGGAGCCACATGCAAAAAATGTACTTCTAAATAAAGGGCCACCACAAGGAACCTAACGTAGTCTGACATCCCAAGGACTAGAACCTGAGATCATGTAAGGACATTGTTGACACAGGTGTTGGCGACTCCAGGGCACACATAGGCATCTGTCTCCACATTGCTTTCAGAAAACAAATAGCACAGCAGGAGACAAAGTGCAAGGCCAAAGTCCAGAAGGAATTTGAGCTGACAGTGGGTTGTGGACCCATCTGAGACATCTTTCCAGAATGCCTAAAGAAATTAGGAACTCACTTGAAGGGACCCATTTACAGTAATCAAGCCACTAGGAGCTTCTTCTGGGGGAAAAAAAAATAGAAGTATGATTAAACCCTGAAATTGTAAATAAAGAGAGAGACTTAATTACATGACACATTTAAATTTTCTGCACATAAATAAAAATAAAATTTAGAAATGTCAGATAAAAAGTCTGAAGAAATATTTGGAAACCTTTGAAAGGAAAGGGTTGTGTTTTTGTTTGTTTGTTTGTTTTTACCATACCAAAAGTTTTACACAGAAAGAAGACTGACAACCAGTTTGAAAAATGAGCAGGATAGCAACATACAGCTATAGAAAAAGAAATATAAATGGTCAATCAGTGGGTAGAAGGATACTAAATCTCACTTTCATTTCAAAATGAAAATTTAAACAACAAGATATCATTTGTCACCTTTCAAACTTACAAACATTAAAAGGATTAATAATATTCACTTTTGTCAAGAAACAGAAAGTCTCATACATAGTTGGTAGAAGTGTATATTAACACATTTTTATGCAGTAATTTGTCAATATCGATAAAAACTGTAATAAATTTTAAGTTTTAGTATAGTTTCACATTTACCAAAAAAAAAAAGAAAAGATACCATGAAGCATTTCCACATACTCCAAACCCAGCTGCCCATATTGTTAACATCTCACATTATTGCGTTATATTTGTCACAATTAAGGAATCAGTTTAACTAAGTCATCATTTCACTTGAATCTCCTTAGTTTTTTCCTAAGGTGCCACTTCTGTTTCAGGATTCATCCAGGACACCGCATTGCATTTAGTTACCATGACTCATTCCCTGGGCTCCTCTTGACTATAATAGTTTTTCAAATTTGTCCTTGTTTTTGACAACCTTGACAGTTTTGAAGAGTGTTATTATTTTGTAGAATATGTCTTAGTTGGTTGGGATTGTTTGACGTTTTTCCTCATGCCTTTACTGTGAATTTCAATTTGGAAAGCTTTTATTGACCCACTTTCAAGCTCACTCATTTTTTCCATGTCCAATCCATGTCCAGTCTATCGAGAAGGCTTTTAACATATCAGTTATTATTTTAAATTCCCTGTCTAGTAATTCCTACATCTCCATCATATATGAGCCTGGTTCTGATGACTGCTTTGTCTTCTCATAGTAATTATATACCCTTTACCCTGCAAGAAACAGAGAAATTCTAGTAAAGTTCCTGGTGTTGAAGCTCACAGAAGAATGAGATCTGCTCTACTATCAAGACCACAGACATCAATAACTTCTTGCTTCCACCACTTCCACACTAGGCCATACTCAGACTCCAGAAATTCATCAAAACTGCCACTTAAGCATACTTGTGTTTATGACTCCAGCAACTTCTACTGTGGATGTGCCCATCTCTATACATTTTGGGATGGTCTTTTGCCCTGTCATCTCATTTCTCTGATAAATCTAAGAAAAGTCATTGATTTTCAGTTTTCCCAGCTTTTTCTTGAAGAACAAGACTAATGATTTCCAGGCTCTTTATACATCAAAGCTAGAATCAGAAGTTTCAATCAAAATTTAAAATACAACTTCCACAGCCTCGAAATTCTTTCCCCAGAAATTTTATACAAATACTTATGTATAAGGACACAAAATGCACATGCAGATACTCATTGTAGTACTGTTTGAAGCCTTGAGGACTGGAGAAAAGTAAGTGTCCACCAGTAAAACACCGCTGTTTTATAATGACTATAAGAACACATACGTAAAATAGTACGTATAGTTACTCTGGGAAAATAAAATGGAAGGGAAACTTTTAGTCTTCATTTTATAGATTCCTGTGCCACTTATTTTACAAAGATAATGCATTATTTCTTTGTTATATGAAACATAAAGGAAGAAATAAAGCAATCTTTGTTTGGGGAAGACCATCTATGTAGAAATATAAAATACACACACACACACACACACACACACACACACACACACTAAAACTCTTGGAACTGGTAGTCTAATTCCGGCTTCGGGCCTGTAAGGATAATGTATTTGACAAGTGTCTTTAGGAGTTCTGGGGGAAAACAAACACACTCCTTTTAAATTACACGACATATTTAGGACAGACTATCTCCTGCAGCAGGGAAACAAGGTTGGGGGCCAGTATTAAAGAAGGTATACTTGCTTAAGTTCCAGAGTTTCTGAAGAGTGCGCTAAGAAACTAGTGGTCATATGGTAGTTCTATTTTCTCATGCACATGCACACACTCTACCATAAATAAAGAAAAGAGAAAGAATTAACCCTAATATCGATGACAAACTGCGCAATAATAATGTGTCCATGTAGGGTCATAGATTGGAGCAAATGTACCAGTGCAGTGCAGGATGTAAGTTGTGTGTGGAAATGGGGGAGCTATATAGGAACTCTACTTTTTGCTCAGTTTTGTTGTGAACCTAAAACTGTTCTTGAACTGATTTAAAGATATAAAATTAAAAATGAAAAGAAACTAGCAGTAAACTTACTGGGGTATCTTTTGTTATAGAGATTTTTGCCTTAGTGCACGTGTGCTCACCAGAGAGAGAGAGAGAGAGAGAGAGAGAGAGAGAGAGAGAGAGGAAAAGTGAGAAATCACCGCCCCAGGGGGAATGGCCATGCCACAATCTCTTCTCCTCCATTCTCCTCCATTCTCCTCCTGGGATCTTGGGCACACAGGCACACATGCCTGGCTTGATTTTCAAGCCACCAGGTTCAAGACTTGAACCACATGTGGGAATCTAGTGACATAATCACTAAGCTATCTACTGGGCCCACTTCTCAGTATATTTTAAGACTTCCGTGTAACAGTCTCAATGAAGAAACTCATGAGATCTCTGCAGTTACGGAAGAGACTAGGAGGAGGTGATCTCACAAAAGGAAGGAGATCTGGAGGGTGCACAATATCCCAGACCTCTGAACCCAAAAGGCTTTAGAAAGTTGCAGGACCCAGACAAAGCCACAGTACAAATGGCTGGGGCAGGACTGACCATGCTGCTATGAGAGGAGAATGACTATTGCAGTTGGTGCCAAAGCAGCTCAGTGCCAGGGGTTCAGACCAGGAGCACGAGGACTCACCAGGTGACATGTGCCATGTGCAGGCACAGAACGTATGTGTACCACATATTGGTAGCATCTAGAGGTACTGCTCAACTAGACTAAGAGCATTCAATTGACAGATGGACAGGTATTGGTGGGCTGCTTTCTCAGCACCATGGGCAAATACAATGCCATTCTGGGCTCTGTGCACAAGTTCCTCAAGCTGTTCCTCTTTTCCTAGTGGGGAGTCTCGTGTCCTGTGGCTGGCCATGGTAACTGGCCACATGGTTTATATTGAGGTGCAGAGAGTCTGGTGAGGCCTCCCTATCTCTGATCACAGTGGAGCTTGCCTTTCAGACTTAATTAACCCTATGATCAAAGTGGAAAAAAAAAAAAGAAAAAGAAAAACCTCTTGAATCTAATAGGCAATTACAGGGAGGTTTTAGGATACAGGGTTAATATTCAAAAGTCAGTCACTTTGCTGTATGCCAGCAATGAACAATTGGAATTTGAAATTAAAAACACAATATTGGAACCAGCAGTTGGCATAATGATGTCCCTGGATTCCCACATAGTTGACTGCAAGTTTTCGCAGCTTAAAATTCATGCCAGGCCCACGTGCATGCATGCCCAAGATCTATGGTGAGCACAAGAGTCGGAACACGTGCCCAAGATACCAAAAGGAGAATGGAGAAGGGATTGCAGCATGGCTATCCTCCCTGGAGACAACCTAAAACTGCTCTTAAAAATAAAGTGTATTGATTTAAAAATTGTTATGTCTTGCTTTCTATCTTTCTGTCTCTTTCTGTCCTTCCAGCCAGAGCATGTGCCATATAGCAAAAACCTCTCCTAAAAGGAAAAAAAATACGATTTACATTACCAATCCTAAAATAAAATATTAAAGTATAAATCTAATAGAATATGTACAAGATCTATATGAGGAAAATTATAAAACTCCGATAAAAGACATCAAAGAACTAAATAACTGAAAAGATAATTCATATTTGTGTAAAAGAGAACTTAATATTACCAAAATGTTAATTCTATCCAAGTCGATCTGTAGATTCAACACAGTATCAATCAAATCCCATCAAGTTATTTGTACAATTAACAAACTTAGTCTAAAGTTTATAAAAGGAGGCAGGAAGCCCAGAATAACCAACAATAGTGAAGGAGAGGATAAAAGTCATAAGTTTGAAACCACCTGAGTTTAAGATTTACTGTAGAACTACAGTAATTAAGACACTACAGTATGAGCCAAAGAACAGACAAATATATAGTGGAACAGGATACAGAGCCCAAATAAACCCATGGAAATATAAGCAACTCATTGTTGACAAAGGAAAGAGGAAATACAATAAAGACAGTCTTTTCAACAAATTGTGGTGAGACAACTGAACATCACATGCAAAAAAATGGTTTTAGACACAACCCTTTCATTATTCATGAGAATTTACTCAAAATGGATATTTTGAAGTAAGCCTGGACAAAAAAATAAAAACCTACACAACTCTTAAAAGATGACATAGAGGGACCAGTAGCTGGTGTAATGGCTATGTCACTGGACTCCCATGTAGTCAACCACAGTTCGAGTCCCAGACCTGGTGACGTAAACTCATGCCGAGCATTTGTGTGTGTGTGTGCCCAAGATCCCAAGAGGAGAATGGAGGAGAAGGAATTGTGGCATGGCCATCCCCCCAGGTGATGATTTCTCTCTGTCTCCCTCTTTCTGGCAAGTGCACGTGCCCAGTCCAGCAACACAGCCATTACGCCAACCACCGGTCCCAGGAAACAACTACATTTTAAGAATTGGGCAAAAGCTAAGCAGATACTTCACTAAAGAATATATATAGATAACAAGCATATGAAAAGATGCTCAACATCATATCTCAAAAAGGAATAGAAAATTAAATCAACAATAAGATACCATTACATATCTATCAGAATAGCAAAAATCCAAACACTGACAACTCCAAATTCTGGTGAGGATGTGTAGCAAGAAGAACCTTTGGTTATTGCTGGTAGAATTGAAAAATGTTACTACAGCTTTGGAAAAGAATTTGGTACTTTCTTGCAAAACTTTTACATATAATCCAGGGATGTGCTCCTTGGTATTTACCCAAATGAGTTGAAAACTTATGTCCACACAAATCATGCACACTGATAGGTATAACAGCTTTATGCAAAACTTGGAAGCAGCCAAGATATCCTTCAGTAGATGAATTGATAAATAAACCATGGTATATCTATACAATGGAATAGTATTCACCACTAAAAAGAAATGAATTGTGAAGCCATTAAAAGACATGGAGGAAACTTAAAGGCATATTACTAAGTTAAAAAAACCAAATCTGAAAAGGCTACATGTCATCTGATTCCAAAAACATGACATTCTGAGGAAGGCAAAACAACTAATAAAAAGATCAATGTTTGCTAAGAGTTAGTGGGAAAGGATGGATAAATAGGTGGATCATAGAGAATTTTTAGAGTAGTGAAATTATCCTGTATGACACTACAATGATGAATGCATGACATTACACATATATCAAAACCCACAGAATAGGGACCAGCAGTTAGCATAATGGCTATGTCGCTGGACTCCCATGTAGTCGACCACGGTTTGAGTCCCGGACCCGGTGGCTTAAAACTAATGCTGGGCATGTGTGCGTGCCTGCCCAAGATCCTGAGAGGAGAGTGGAGAAGAAGGGATTGCGGCGTGGCCATCCCTCCTTGGGGGTGATTTCTTGCTTTCTGTCTCTCTGTCTCTCTCTGTCTGGTGATTGCATGCGCCCTATAGCAAAAACCTCTCAAAAAAAAAAAAAAAAAAACCCACAGAATATACAAGAGTGGACCATATTGTAACTATGGGATTTGGGTGATAATTAAGTGTTAACGTTGGGTCATTGATTGTAACAAATGTACCACTCTGGTTCAGAATGTTGGTAGTTGGAGAGGTTTGGGTTGTATAAGAGAAGGGGGTGTATAGAAAATCTGTATTTTCTGCTCCATTTTGCTATGAGCCTAAAATTGCTCTAACAAAATTAATCTAATAAAAATATTATTGATGTATTACATGCAACAATGAAGGACCTCATATTTTGCTGGCAGGACAAAGTAATGAACCTAAGGGAATGTAAAAAATATGCTAACTTGATTTGAATTGAAGCCTTTGTATATTTGAAAAATGACTATCAAGATTTAGTAAGACTAGCCAATGAAATAATTCTTCTGTTTGGACCTCTGGATTATTTATTCTTATTATGATAACTGTTAAAATCAAATATCTAAATAAACTGGTTTTTGAGAGTTTTTTTTTTTTTTTTTGCTATAGGGCGCGTGCGCTCGCCAGACAGACAGAGAGAGACATAGAGACAGAAAGCGAGAAATCACCCCCCAGGGGGGATGGTCACGCCGCAATCCCTTCTCCTCCATTCTCCTCTCGGGATCTTGGGCACACACGCACACGCGCCCGGCGTGAGTTGTAAGCCACCGGGTCCGAGACGCGAACCGCGGTCGACTACGTGGGAGTCCAGCGACATAGCCATTACGCTAACTGCTGGTTCCCTAAATAAACTGGTTTTTGAGCCAATCTTCAAATTATTGTATCACGTTGTGGTAAACCATCACTTCCAAAAGTAACAAAGCATAGTTGAACAGATATATTTTAATAAAAGAAGATGCATGCATAATTTAAAACTAACTGATATGTTTTAGGAGTATTTTGAAGTATTCTTATCCATTTTGGGAGTGTATGATAAAAAAAGTTTGTGAACTATTGATTCAGACTCAGACAGTAGATGACTTCATGGCCAAGATCAATGGTAATGACTTAGGACAAGAGGCTTTAGGAACCCAGAGAAGGGGCAATTTTTGCTTTGAGCTTTGGGAAGCATCACAGCAGCATTCTCATACTTGCTTTTACTTACATCCTGTTTTAAGTACAAAATGTTCATGGGCCTTGAAAAAACACATTGGCCTGACAGTTTGAAAATGTCCACATTTTGGAATTGAGGCCCTTTTCCTATACACAGCGTTCTATACTTTTTGCAACACAGTAGTTAACGCAAAAATATCTACCTAAGGGACAGAATTTCTTTCAGCTATGCCTTCTTGGCTGATCTCTTACCAAGCCTTCCATAACACACACCTTACAAATGTATTCCTGTTTCCTGCTTTCTGTTCCCCAGTAAGTAGGTGGAAAATCTTTGCCATCCATCTGTGTGAGGGGCACCTGATAAGGTCTTAACCAAGCACTATTTTATTTCTGGGAGAGGTGAGAACAACAAATTGTACTGCCATGTGGAATGGCAAAGATGTATCTTCTTACGTTTTGTGAAGGCTTTAAGGTGCAGTACTAATATCATGGATTTTCAGCCCAGCAAGAGACCTTAGAAACCATCTAATTCAACCTCCTTATTTTAAAGATAAGTAAATTGAATTTTAGAGAGTGTTAGTGGCTTAGACAGAATCATTAGTTTGATGTAACTGACAGGCATAATACAGTCTAACACTTCTACATACAATTGAAGAAACTGAGGTTCAACCAGCTGAGGGACACTTCTAAGATGATACACTACATGATGAGGGAATCCAAGAGGAGATGAGGTATCTGCATGTTCAGAATCTTATGATGCGTTGGCAGCACCTGAATCACTTGAAATATTTCAGTCTTGGGCCAGTTGGTGGCATGGTGGTTAAGGCACTAGATCCCACATAACCAATCCATAGTTTGAGTCCTGGACCCAGCAGCCTGAAAATCATGCCAAACATGTGCACATGCATGCCCAAAATCCTGAGAGGAGAATGGAGGAGGAGGGATTGCAGTGTGGCCATCCCCCTTGGGGAGTGATTTATTGTGCTCGCTCTCTCTCTCTCTCTCTTCCTGTCTCTCTCTTACACCCCCTATAACAAAAACTTGAAAAAAAATTTTTTCAGTCTGAAGAGAAGAGAAGGCTGAGAAGAGGTAAACAGTGAAATCTGTCAGGTCCCCAAGCCCGAGTTTGATCTTCATTATAGTATAAAAAAAGAATATGGATGGTCTTTGTCCCCCCAATCTTGGGAGCTCACCTGTAAGTTCTTGCATTTCCTGAATGATAGGGGAGTCTGTTGTTCATGGTGGACCCTTCAGATCATACCCAATAGTTTACGCTAATGAGATAATTTCTGATGGGTCTTCAGGTAGTTTATGCTAACATGATTACTCAGGATGGGGACTGGCCATGCCAGGAAGGGCAGCCATGTAATTAGAGGGTAAGGACTTTGTGTCTTGTGATATCAACCTGGCCTCTGGGAAGACAGAGAGGCTAGATATTGAGTTTGATTCCATGGCCAAAATATTAATCCATCACACCCATGTAATAAAACTCCAAGAAAAATCTCCAGGGAGCACACCTGGTTAGCAATACTCTACAACTTACCAGAAAGATAACACATCCTCAGAGATGACAGATGTATCACATCTGGGACTCTCCCAGAGCTCACCCTGTTTGCTTCTCCAATGGGCTGATTGTATCTTTTCGCTAAAATAACACTGTAATAATAAGTATAGCACTATCCTGAGTTCAGTGAGTATTCCAGTGAATTATCAAATCTGAAGAGTTAGTGGAAAATGTTGAGTTGGTAGCCAGCTGGTCGAAAGTGAGGGTGGCTTGCCAATTCTGGAACTTGGGGCTGATGTCTGGAGTGGAAAGTTTTGTGGAGGACTCTATTTAATCTACGAGGTTTGGTTCAACTCTGGGAATTTGGTTTTAGAAGTCAGTGCACTTATGTTCTACGATTCTAAAGTTTTATGGGGTAAAGACAGAGATACATGTGAAAACATTACAGTTAAGGTAATGATTTAATTTCCCTTGAGAAATTCATTTTCTCTGAAGTCTAGGCTTCACCATTCCACACCAGCTACACCTACTACATTCTCCCAAGACTGCCAGCCCATTCCTTCCAACATTCTAGAAATATTCTCAGTACAGGCTATAACATAGCAGTGCTTTCTTTCCACCACCACCCCACCCTCCCACTGGAGCCAGATTAGTTATTTTAAGAGCAAGATAAAAATCTTTCAGTCATTTTCCTCACGTAGGCAAAAAAGCAAGCAAAAGAAAAAGAAACCACCTCATTTTTTATCTTGGATAATTGTTGGTTTGCTTTTCGCCAGGAAATTCAGGGATTACATGAATGCTGGCATGCGCTGGCAGTCAGGAGAGCTGCCTCTCCTCCCCTCTTCAGGAAATCAGGCTTGTCCTGTTTCATTTTTCCTTCTCAGAATAGGAGGCAGTTGTAAAAAGTCTTTCCTTTAGTCTCCATAGTGCCCAGGTACGAATTCAGAAAGACAAAGAACAGAATGGCTAAAGAAGAAGCCAAGATGAGCTATGATGCTACAGAAGAGACAGTACAAGGGCACAGCAAGAATCATGTATTAAATACAGGAAGGCAAAGATTGCTAATTTTTTGGGTTTTGTTATTTGTTTTTTGAGAGAATATCTGTGGTTTCAAGGCCTGGGAATTGCAGTAAGAAAATGGTATGAAATTGAAGCTTCTGCAAGGAGATTCTCAGCCCTTGCCTCTCTGCTGTGCTCACTAAGCTCTTCGTTGGCAGGCCAATCCCATCAAGAACAGCCAGTGCCTTGGGAGTCTCATTCTCCCAAACAGTGGGGCTTAGAAGGCATTCTGTTGCTCCTGTTTTCTTTTTTTTCCACATTATTTATTATTATTATTTTTTTGTATATACTTTCAATCATATTGTTTGGCTTACAATGAGACCATTTCGATATGTGAACATTTCTCCCCAGACCTGTTGGAGTACTTGAAAGGAACCCTAGCCATTTTAGGGGATAAATAGGTTTGTTCTTACAGAAAATAATGGGATGATAGGGAAGATTTTCTGCTTCCTCCTACTTTTCATGAGATGCAGTCCTCTACTCCATGAGAGAGAATATGTCTGGTAATTAGAAGTGAGAAATTTAATTAATCTCTAAAGCTATTTGTGGAACAGGAGCTATATCTATATGACAATGAGCTGAGAATGGGGAACAAAGGGAAGAATAAGACCCCGTTAGCAGGTGAATAATTACCGTCTCCTGTGAGAAGAGCTACAGTAGTAAGCTATGTAAGCTGCATGGGAGCAGCGAGGAGTGCCCAATTCCAGAACAAAGGTAATGGAGGGAAAGAGAGATTGGAATATCTAAACCAGAGGTAATTTGACCACATGGAAAGGGCAGGGGATTTTAAATTCATTAGATTAGGTGCAAATCTCCTTATCCAGCTCTGTTACTTTGGAAAAGTCACACAACCTCTCTGATCCCCTTATTTATTTACTATAATATAAAGAGTATACCCACAGGGTTATGGTGAGGATTAGATGGGATATTTTAGACTTGTCATCCAGAGCAGTGCCTAGCCCACAGGAAATCTCAGCCAGGGGAAGTGGAGTAGTGATAATTAAGGTCAAACTCGATTTCTTCATTTCAGTGGGGAAATGGAGCTGTGGATGCCATTCAGTGGGCAGTAGGGAAGTAGGAGATGACTCAGTTCTCTCATTTAGACAAAGCTAGGCAGATACTGAGGGCAGACATGATTAGGTTTGGAGAAAAGAGGAGTTAAGCAAATGTGGTTTGGAATCAGTGACAGCTGACATGCCTCTAGGACATCTGGGTAGGAGGGTAATCAGAAAGTGAGGCACAAAAACGAAGCATGAGTTGCTGGCTGCCCAAGGCAACTCTGAAGCCATCAGGACAGCTCAGCACCTCCTCTGTCTTATCTTTGCTGTTCTTATTCATCAAGCAGAGGACTCAGTCTCTCCAATGACTCAGACCTACCTCATAATCCTGAACTTTTTGAGGACAGCTTCAGGCAGGCATGAGCCCTTATTGGATTCAATTTAATCTTTTATTATTATTATTCCATTGGTGGAGTCCGACCTGGCGGGGCTCCAGGACCCATCTGAGCCTTTTGACCTTTGAGCTCCGCTTCTGGTTGGTTCAGTATGTTGGCAAGGCCACATACTGTGCATCCCCCAACCTTGGAACAATGCTTGGGTCAATTAGCATATTGGCAAGGCCGTTTGCTATCCGCTCCGGGACTGTAGTAGCCTTGCTGGGAAGTGACCCCCCCTGACTCCCCGATATACTACTATAAAAGAATTACATAGCTCCCTCATACATCTTGAATGTGTGGTAAGATTTCCCAAAAGTCCCCCAACCGCTCCCCTTTACCCTGACCACCTACTGTTAATTACAATGCTTCATCCTGCGATCATAATGGAGGGTGTGCTGAAGTTCTATCTAGGCAGAAATCATCTTGACGTTTGGAAGGCCCTTCAAGACACATTTAATATAAATAATCTTTTTACATACATTAGGACTAGGCTGAAACTGGCCCAGGACACTCTCGTCCCATGGTAACTAAAGTTCTAACAAAATACACAACAGTGATGCCATGGGCTACACAAGTGAATCCACAACACCATAAACCCATTCTAAAGTTCTTCATTAACTTATTAGTCACTTTACCGCCAGTTGAAAAGGCTGTCCCCGCCCTCATCAAGCGAACAGTAACTTCACCCCTTCAGGATAGGCAAATATATTAGGATTCCTTAAGTTTTAGATCCCTATAGAATTATATAAGTATCATTCTTTATGAAAATCCATAAGAACTAATATCTATGCTTGAGATTTTCTTTTAGTAATCATAAGAAGGCTGCTACTGAACATCGGCTGATAATTAACTCTACCTGCTGGAATTGTTTCCTGAAACCGCACCGCTTGAAGTTACCAGAAACCTGCTTTCATCAATCAAACAATTGTTGAACTGTATCGATGATTAATAGACCTGCCCTTATTCAAACCCTGAATGGTCTCTACTGTTAAAACTTTATGAATTGATAATTAGAACACATAGCCCCTCTCCCATTTACTTGCATGTATCACATTTTCAATAAAAAGGCACTATGATTCCTAACAGTTGTCACTCCTCAGAGAGCGATCTCTGGGAAGTGTCCGGCTGAGGACGTGCATGAAAAGGCACTGAGACCTCAGTCTTCCTTTCCTTCGCCGCCTCTGTCGAGTCAACCCACCCCCGCCGAGGCTGGTCCCCGGCATTCTATGACCATAGTGAAATGCCTACTTTGTGTCAAAACTCATTTAAAATCTAGGAACCAGCAGTTAGCGTAATGGCTATGTCGCTGGACTCCCACGTAGTCGACCGCGGTTCGCGTCTCGGACTCGGTGGCTTACAACTCACGCCGGGCGCGTGTGCGTGCGTGCCCAAGATCCCGAGAGGAGAATGGAGGAGAAGGGATTGCGGCGTGACCATCCCCCCTGGGGGGTGATTTCTCGCTTTCTGTCTCTATGTCTCTCTCTGTCTGGCGAGCGCACGCGCCCTATAGCGAAAAACCTCTCAAAAAAAAAAAACTCATTTAAAATCTAGAGAAGCAACATTGAATAAAATAATTGAGTTCTCTGCTTAGTAAGCATAGCTGTATGTACATGTACTTAAAGCATGTACATGTACTTAAAGCATCTCTGTGTCTGTCTCTACTCACTGACAGTTTAATTTCAATAAAGGAGGGGCTGTCTTCATGGCCTAGTGGTTAAGAGAATCAGATCTGACATGAACAATCATGGTTCAAATCCCAGCCTGATGGTTTGAAAAATACACTGACCATGCATGCATGGGTGCCCGAAATTCAGATAGGATGGAAAAATGGAGGCGAGTGGAGTATAGTGTCACTATGCCTTATTGGAGATACTTTCTCCCTCTCTATTTTATTTTTCAGGAGAGTAAAATAATTCTAAAAGAGGTATTAGGAGCTGAATGTTCATATTCTTCAAAATGCATGTGTGGAAGCCCTAAGATGCAGTGCAGCTGTACTTAAAGGTAGGTCTTCTAGGGAAATAATTAAGTTTAAATGACATCATAAGGATGGGGTTCTGATCTCCATGGTTTAGTTTCCTTATAACGATAATATCAGGTGGATATCTATACACACACATATATCTATCCCCACACATGTGATCACACATGTGATCACAAAACTACAAGCAGCCATCTGTGAGTAATCAAGAGAGTTGTCACAAGAACTAAACTAGCCAGCACCTTGATTTTGGACTTCCAGGTATCCAGAACTGTGAGAAAATTAGTTTCTACTGTGTAAGCCACCCAGTCTATTGCATGGCAGTCCATGTGGACTAAGACAAAAAAGCCACTGTAGCTCTGAGAAGATTCCACATGGATACTGGGAACTAGATATTTCAGGGCACAGGAGAAATGAAGATTTTTCTACTCATAATTCAGCCTCCAGCAAGCAAAGCTAGTGTGGCAGGAGAGTTGAGCCATTCTCTGAGAAGATTCCACATGGATACTGGGAACTAGATATTTCAGGGCACAGGAGAAATGAAGATTTTCTACTCATAATTCAGCCTCCAGCAAGCAAAGCTAGTGTGGCAGGAGAGTTGAGCCATTCTCTGAGAAGATTCCACATGGATACTGGGAACTAGATATTTCAGGGCACAGGAGAAATGAAGATTTTCTACTCATAATTCAGCCTCCAGCAAGCAAAGCTAGTGTGCGATCACAACAGAACAGCAATCCGATTCTAGAACACCTCTGTCTGCTTGCTCCTGAACATTGAGGCTTAACTTCAAGAATTTGAAAGAAACACGCCATTCATCAGATGACAAGAAATCACCATCGGATCACGAGAAATACGGGAAAACGAGAAAATACCTCTCCTCCAATGGAAAAGAGTAACTCTCCTTCATCCACAAGCAGTTCGGTGAAAGTCATGGAAATGTCTGATAAGGAATTTAGAACATTCGTAATGTCGAAGCTAACAGAGATGGAAGAAAAGAGAGATAATGAACTGCTAAAGAGAAAGGAGAAAGAAGTTGCCGAGTTCCAGGAGATGAGGAAATTCTTGCAAGATCTAAAAGAGGAATTACACACTTTACAAAAGACTCAAACGGAACTGCTAGAGATGAAGTCTATAATACAAGAAGTCAAAATCTCCCTTGAAAGTATTAAAAGCAGACTAGATCATTCAGAAAATAGAATCTCAGATGTAGAAGAGAAAATGGCTGGCTTAGAAAAGTCCACCACGAAGACTGAGAAAATGGCTCAAAAATTTGAGAATGATATGCGAGAAGTACTGGATACCATCAAACGTCCAAATATCCGGATAATTGGCATTCCAGAAGGTGAAGAGACCCATAAGGGCATTGATAATCTATTCCATGAAATCCTGCAAGAAAACTTTCCAAACCTAGAGAGGCATTCGAAGATCCCGTCCCAGGAAATACAAAGGACCCCAAATAGAATCAACCCAAGAAGATCTTCTCCAAGACACATTATAGCCAGGTTGACCAAAACCGCAGACAAAGACAAGATACTAAGATTGGCAAGAGAGAAACATCAAGTTACCTACAAAGGACATCCCATCAGGCTAACAGCAGATCTCTCATCGGAAACAATGCGAGCGAGGAGAGAATGGGAAAATATATTCAAAGTGTTACGAGAGAAGCAATTTCAGCCAAGAATACTGTACCCGGCAAGATTATCTTTCAGGTGGGAAAAAAAGACAAGAACATTCTCAGATAAACAAAACCTGAAAGAATTTACCAGCACCAGACCAGATCTCCAAGAAGTTCTCAAGGGTGTGCTGTATCAAGAAAATTAAACACAGACACATGGAAATAAGAGTCCAAAAACTATGAAAGTGGCCAACTTAATCAGAGGGACAAGTCTGGATTTGAATATTATATCCCAGAATTTAATCAGGAAAATTGAACCAGAACAGAAGATAAAAGTACATGAGACTGATAGGTTCATGCACCTTCCATTTGAACAGAATCCTAACTTGTTTCCTGGCTTTAAGCAAAGTTCCTTGGCATTTCTTTGAGTTAAGTTAAAACTGGTTTCCTTAGTAGTAATGAGTGAACTCACCATTGAAAGTAGTTAGATTATGTAGGAAATTGTGTGATCAATGCAACGTGGGTGGGAAGGGAATGAAGGACAATTGTAGACACCGGAGGTGCTGTGAGAGGAGGGTGGGAAGGGACAGAGGGTCAGAAAGAGGGGTGGAAGTAATTCTAGGAACTAGTAATGGAAAATTTTTTGTAATGTGCATGATTGTATCACTATGCAGTGTGTACTGGATGGGAGATTGCATTTTGTATGCTGTGATGAAGCTTAGGGAAGGAATGTTAATTGAGTTACAAAAAAAAGTTTCAGGAAAAAAAATATATATCTATTCAATGACTGCAGTAGGATATGTAGCCACAGCTAGGTGCTACTTTATAGGATGTGTAAAGTAAGACTTGTGTTCATGGAAATGTGGGTATCACCTGTGTTTGCTATGAGGGTATTTAGATTGATTAGGGTCTTTGGCGTTACAATAAAATGTGAGGAGAAAACAGTATAGAAAGCAAACATAGATACCAGAGACTGTGGGAGGAGAGTGGGAGATGGCAGAGGGTAAGAGATAGAGAATCTAGGATGGGGGGAAAAAAGCAAAACATACAGAAGACAAGAAATGGAAGATCATTTGCTGACAATAACATGTTTGTTGATGTGCTTGATTGAGACAATATATAGTGTAATTTGGATGGAAAATCTCATTTTGTATGCTGTAATGATGTTCAGAGAATGAATGCAAATAAATAAATTTAAAAAAAGCCCCTGTATGAGTTAGCTATTTCTATATAACAGACCACTGTATAACTTAACCACTTAAACATTAAGTATTTATAATTTTTTCCACATATTTACCTTTATTTTAGACATAAATCACTTCTAATGTCTGAAGTAAGAATATATAGAGTTAATCTAAGGAGATGAAAAAAGACCTTGTATAATTGAGGCACAGTAAACAATGTAGAATGGGATACGTTTAGAAAAATTTAAGAGTAGAATTAGGGGAGGCAGCCTGCCTCTAAGTCACTGAAGCATTTATAATTTATAACATATCTGCAAGTTTACCAGGAGTCAGCTGATCTAGGCTGGTCTCTGCTATGGATAAGCATGTTCCATGTGTCTTTCATCCTCTTGCTAGGATCAGGCAGGGTAGGTCTCTCTCAGGGTTATGGTACAAACAAGAGAACAAGAGAAACATACACCTGGTCTTAGAGTGGTCACGCAGTCACTTCTATCTATTTTTTTTTTTTTGAGAGAGGTTTTTGCTATAGGGCACGTGCGCTCGCCAGACAAAGAGAGAGAGACAGAGAGACAGAAAGCAGGAAATCACCCCCCAGGGGGGATGGCCATGCCGCAATCCCTTCTCCTCCATTCTCCTCTTGGGATCTTGGGCACGCACGCACACGCGCCCGGTGTGAGTTTAAGCCACCGGGTCCGGGACTCGAACCATGGTCGACTACGTGGGAGTCCAGCGACATAGCCATTACGCTAACTGCTGGTCCCAGTTCTATCTATTTTGTTCACCAAAGAAAATCTTGGAACTGAAACGTGGTTATTTTCACCTGATTATCTTGGCTAAAAAAGGTTAGAAAGATGAACTTGAAAACGTAACTGCAAAAGTATATCTGAAAAAGTATAGATACAGAAGAGGCAGAAAATTAAAGCCAGTAAGGCAACCTACCACATTCAGGACTTAAATCCAGACATTTAGATCCTATTTAGGGTTATTTTTTTAATTAGTTATTACTTTTAGTTTTAATGATAAATACATATACACAGACACCTATGCTTTTTACTATCTACAGGATTGAGCCTCAACAAATGTAAAAGTAAGGCAATGCTTCCAGTGTTCTTTCTTTCTAACTCTCACTCATAGACCCATATGGTTCATGTTCTTTGCCTCGCACTATCACACATATCTACACCATAACCAGTGTCATTCCGTACTTTCTTTCCTTTTCTTTACTTTCCTTTTCTTTACTTTCTTTCCTTTTTCTCATTTCATATAAACCTGCTCTTGGAAAGCTTAAATGTAAGAAAATGTGAATCAGAGTCAGTAGGTGACACAGCGGTGAAGCATGATGTTCTGAAAAACAATCCCGCATGGGAAAATTCCCTGTTCAGGTTTGGAGATGTCCTTGAGTCTACTGGTCATATATGCCCATGACTAAGGCCTGGTTGAAGACTGGGGGTGGATTGTGGCACCAAGACCCTATTGGGGGGGGGGGCTCTCTTTCAGGCTCTCTCCACATGGAGGAGATATATAAACTTTAAAAGAGAGAAATAATAAAAATCACTGAATTCTGATGACTGTGGTAGTCTAAAGCAAATAGTTACTGAGTATTTAATGTATATGTGGCTCTGTGCCTGATGTTGAGGTATTGGTCTTAGAGATAAATCATTGAGCCAGTTTCAAGGGGTATACACTCCAGTAGGAGAAATAATATATACATATGATTAATTGTCTTCATTTCCTGTGGAATATACACACACACACACACACACACACACACATATATATATATATATATAGAGAGAGAGAGAGAGAGAGAGAATATAGCACCAAGAACTGTCCTAGAAAGCTGGAGTACAATGATAAAAGACAGGTCCATCGTTCCTGCCCCAACAGTCCCAAAGTATGCAAAGTAGGTCAGTGAAGTAGGTAGTGTGTATAGAGCACGAGGGAGAAGACAGTGTTCCTAAGTTAAGAGGATTAAGGTGAGAGACTAGAGAAGGTATGGGAGGGTGGGAAAGGTAGCAGTTAAGTGGGCTCATAAAGTATAAAGTGTAGTTTTTATAAACAATGTTACTCCTCTGGGCATGTGGTTAATAGAATGGCCTCTAGAGTTAATGATCTGGATTTGAATCTTTGTCTTAATAGTCAGGGAGTGGCCATGGATAATTACTTAACCTCTCTGCTCTGTGGTGTGCTAGTAAATGTTTAAAAACTAAGTTACCAAAACACAAGGAAAGAAAGAGAGAGAGAGAAGGAAAGAAAGGATGGGTGGAGGAAGGAAAGGAGGAAAGGCAGGGAGGGAGGGAGCGAGCTACTTTTGCTCTGTAAAGTACATCTGTGTTTTTCATGATGTAAATACTTCCACTATGCCCTCCTTCACATTGCAAACCAACATGGTGACACTGAAAAGTCATATACAGTAACACCCCATTTTATAGCACTTTTGCCATACAGACATAACAGACTAATAGTCTCAAAAGCATTGATAATAGTACAATGCAGAAAATAATTAAAAAGTGATGAGACTTAAGAACTTACTGTCTTTGTTTTAAATATAATCTATTTAATTGTAAGTTTATATAATTTAATTTGTAACAATGGCTGCACTTTATATCCAGCCCACAAAATTCCTGAAAATTTAACTGTCTGCTTACGTCAGCTCTTACAAGGCAGTCCAGCTCCAGCACACCCTCATCTCTAAGCTTCTATATTTAATTCATGAAGGAACTATAAATAAACAGCTCTTAATTTATAGAATTGTTTAAAGATTAAATAGGATGGTTCGTAGAAGGTACTCTGCACCTAGCAGATTATAAACACTCAATTAATGTTGGCTGTTAACACCACCCTCACTATTATTGCTGTCATTAAATGTATTTATACATAAATTATGAATACTAGAAATACCAGGAGGGATTTGGGGTTGAGTTAGGCCCTTGTAGGTAAGGCCAGCCTGGTGAGAATCTGGTCAGCAGCCATAGCTTACTAAAGATAGTGCATGTGCACACCTGTACACCATTCCCAGACATGGCCTATTCACCATTGGTGTTCTGATGACATAGCACTTGCACACACTGGGCACATGAACTCTTTCCAGGGAACTTGGGGGTGTGGCTGGATAAGCCATTCTATACTCTCAGGTTGGAAATAGCCTGGCTCCCTTCTTTGAATCTTGCCATGATCACACACGTGGCTGGCCTCTTGTCCCCTGAGAGTGACACCTAGAACTCTGCTGCCTGTTTCCTCCTTTTGCCCTAAGGACTCAGGGAAAATGGCCTCATACCTGAGGCTTACCTTTATTCATAAGCACTGCTTTATGCCAAGTATCCTTCTAAATGCTTTACAATGATTTGACTCATGTGGTCTTCACGAATTTAAATGAGACAATATCACACTCATGTTCTGGATAAGAAAAGCTGCCTGAATTCCAACTCTTTCACTCTCTTGAGGACTGATCAAATGAGTGAAAGAGCTGGAGTTTGCATCTAAATGTTGGCTTCATCACCTATACTGTTCACTACTGTAGTATTTCTAAACTACCATGCTTATCATCACATTCTTTTGTCATGGACAATTGTGGTATGAGAGCCAAATAGATCATTATTTTATGGTTTGGGATTTTAATATGTTTTTCATAATGTCAGTAAGGCAAACCAACTCCCTTAATTGTGCTTTTCTCAGTCTTGAGTTAAAGTAGGTCCATTTAATTCTGTCTCACATGGTGGGAAAAAGTGGTAGGAGTCATTCACTCAACTAACCTTTTTCCACTGCCTTTGGTGTGCTGGCTGGCATTGTCCCTGGCACTCATGCTGCAGAGATGAGACAGTGGCTGGCCTCAGAGGCATGCAGTATGTGGTGGTAAAAATTCCACAAGGGAGTAGGTTCAGAGCAGGCAGAGGGTTCAGTGCTCTCATCCTCACAGTCCCACATGAACTGCATCCTCCAGAAGGGCCACAGCATAGCAGGAGAGACAAATGAGGACCTGAAATCCTAATTACAGTGCAATATAATAAATGCACTAACAACGATACATGCACAGTGATACAGGAGAGGAGAGGAGCCCTGTCTGGAAGGATCACAGAAGGTTTCTTAGAAGCAGTAGGGTTTGGACTTAGCCCTGAATAGTAAGAGGTTTTCCAGGCAGAGGAGGAGAGAAAGAGAGGAGAGCACATTTCACAGAAAGGGAAGAACAAATGTAAAGGAATAGTCAAGAAATTGGGGGTTGGCCCAGATCTGTAGCTCAGCAGTTAAGGGAGTCATATCTTACATGGCCAACCATGGTTCGAATCTTGGACATGGTGACTTGAAAAATATGCTTATCATGTGTGTATATGTGTCCCAAATCCTGATGAGATAGAGAAATGGAGGAAAAATAAATAAAGTGTGACCACATCCCACTGGGTAGTGTTTATGTCCTTTGATGACAGGAAGGGGAAAAGAATGGAGTAAGGAAGAAAGAAGAAAGAAAGAAAAAGACTACAGACCAATATCCCTCATGAACACATTAATATAAAGGCAAGTTATTAAAAAATATTAACAAATTGAACCCACTAGTATATAAACAGAATAATGCACTATAACCAAATAGTGTTTACCCCACAAATGCAATGCTGGTTCAACATTTGAAAATCAATCAACATAAGCCACCATATTAACAATCTAAAGAAGAAAAGCCTCATGATCATATTTATTGATAAAAAGAAGAAGAAGAAGAAATTTGGGGCAAACATTTTATTTTTAATAAGCACCAATGTGGGAAAGTGAAATGTCTAACAAAAAGAAGGCTCTGATCCTGAGAGTGGCAGATGGGCTAATTATAAACAGGGAAACATTAAAAATGGAAGATGATGCAAGTTAGAGTAAGGACATTACAGCTACAGAAGGACATTACAGCTGGATCAGTCCTATAAACCCCTGCTGGTTTATAGACCTGGGACTAGAACAGAGAAGTTAGCAATTGCATGATTGTCAGGGAGTAGATATTCAAACTCAGATCTTCATATCACTATTCCAGTGAGTGTTTTCCTATTCTACAACTTAGAGAGAAAAGGCAGTTGAGATCTCTGAGTGATAGAGAATCTAGAACAACACATTTGCCAATGGCAAAATCACAACTAGATAAATAATTGCTCAGCTTGTTTGGGGAAATTACTCCAGCTATGTATATATAGAAGACATTCAAAGAAGAAGGAGCAGAGGTCTGAAGAGGGAGCAGAGGCCTGATGAATTTAGGGAGGACTTGATGGGAACATTACAAGTCACTGCTAGGACTGGGATTAAAACTCCAGTCTCCACACTCCTGGCCCTGAGCAGTTTCCTCAAAATCCTCAAAAGGCTAAATTCCTCAAAAGGCTAACACTGCCTTTGTAACAGAATCTGCTTCTCAGTTTGGGAGCCATCCTGCCACGAGTCATGGTTAAAGAAGAAAAAATGATCTACAAGGGAAATTAGTGCCTACTCAAAATACAAATCAGAAGCATTAAGAGTCAGCTTTGCAACTATCAATGGGAAAATAAGTGCAGTGGTATCTGCACACAGGCTATGGTAGTGCAGGTCCCCAAGCCTTGCCTAGTCCCAGCCCCTGCCCAGTGCTGCTCCTTGTTCCCACCGAGTAGGGGGCCAGACTATAATCCCTCCTGACAGTGTTCCTGATAGCTGCAGCCCACTCCATCACTTCCTCTTTCTGCCTTCCCACAACACAAACAGGAAATTGTAAGAGAGCCAGGAGTCAAGTTTGTACTCACTTGTGCTTTTTTCTAATTGTTTAACATGGAAATATTTTATCTTTATGACAGGAGAAATCACTCCTTTAGGGGAAAGCAATATATCTTCTCTTTATTTTGTCCCTTAATGATGGTTAATATGTGTAGGTAATGCACAGATAATAGATGCTCATTCAGGAAGTATTGCCATGGCTTACACTAGGCTATATTGATAGAGAGATGAATAGGATACTATCTCCACCATCAAATTGCTGCCAATTTCCTGGGAAAAACAGACAGTTAAAGAAATAAAACAGAAATCTATTAAGGAATAAACATGTGTTCCCTGTTTCACCACAGAAGGTACCAGAAAACAACAGAAATTTGATGAGGTCTGAGAATTATAGAGTAGAAACTCTCCTAGTTCTAAAGTAGAGGGTGGGGAGGAGCAGGACCTTCTGGGACCACCACAGGCAATATCACTTTCCAAGACTGAATCTCTGGAAAGTATCCTTAGAAGAGTATCTGACTACATATTGAATTCTATCTTTTTTTTTCTCATGAAAATATTTTTTATACTTTTAATTTATTTTATACATTCACTGTACATCATTACAGCTTGTAAAATGAATATACCCAACATGAATACACTGTACCTCAGTCCAGTTAAAGATATCATACACATTATCATCAACAGACAATCCTCCATTTTTGTGTCTCTTACATGTCTTGCCTCTCTACTTTTCTCCTTGATTCCTTTCCTCTCATTCTCCTCCATCTCCCATCCTCTTTCTACTGTCTCCAGAATCCATAACCATTTGCCATTCTATATCCTCTAATCTTTCAGTTTCCACCATAGAGTGTGGATAGTCAGTACATATTAAGTGGAGACACACAATATCTCTCTTTCATAGCCTGGTAGATTTATCTTAATTACTGCATTGCTAACAGAAATACCTGAGCCTGGGTGCTTTTATAAGACAGAAGTTTAGTTACAAACTCACCATTCTGGCTGCTAGAAAGTCCAAAGTCCTAGGTTAGTGGGTATGTGCAGAGAGAGAGGGAGTTCCTGACTGATCTCTCTTTTACAACAACCAGCTCTAAGGAGAACTAGCTCCTTCTCCTGACAGAGAGAACTCATTGGGTCTAGACAGCATTAATCTATTCACGACACTGTTACCTCCATGATGCAATTACCATGAACCAATCACCACCTATTAGGACTTACCCTGGGACACATGAAGGAATTGCCATTTAATACCTTTACAATGCAGTCAGGACGATCAATTATCAACACATAAATTTGGGGGGACATATTTAAGCCATAGCAAGATCCTAAAATAAAAGCCACCTAGCCTGAGGAAAGAACTAAAAAGAAAGGAAAAATAACAGCCTAGGGCCTTGAGTGAACCCAACATTCTGTCTAAAATTGGAATCAGCTGCAAGCTTCCTCCTTAGAATGTGATTGGAGGACCTAGAAGCATTGAAAATGGTTATAGATTCTGGAGACAACATGGGAGGAAGGTGGGAGAAGGGGGAGAGTGTAGGGAAGGAAATTAAGGAGGAAAATAGAGAGGCAGGACATTCATGGTGCACCAAAATAGGTTGTTATTGGTTGATGATATCTTCAACTGGTGTGAAATGTATTCATGTTGAGTAAATTCAACTTACAAGCAAAGTGATGTACAGTGATTACATGTACAAAAGAAAAAAAGACAAAAAACATATTGTGTGTTATACATATATATAATCAAATGTGAGTAAGAAATAATAAAGCATCAATTGCTTAAAAAAAGAATGTGGCTGCACAGGTGGATTGAGGGAAATTGTTTCCAAACCATGTGGAAGCATTTAGAATGAAGATTTAGATTTAGGAGGACCCCGCTTTGTCCCCATGTCTAGACCTGCCTTCAAGAAGTCTTCTGGTCAGCTTCCACTTCCCCATTCCAGGAGATGATCCACATCAGCACCCTCTCTGCTCCTCAGACATGGCTCACTTCTGCTGGCTTCTAGTCATTGCCAGCACCCTTCCCTGTGGGCAGAGGAAACAAGAGGGACAAACCTGGACCTGCTCTGAGGGGCTCTGTCATTAAATATCGGACCCCTTGCCACCACCAGGGATGATCCAGCTGAAGGATGTTACCAGTAAGAACATGAGGCAGATTTGAACTTCCATAGGTTGAGGACAGCCTGGTAAGCACTAGTTACTATAGTATATAAATATTGGGAATAATACTTGGTTATAAAACAGAGAGGTCATTTATTCATTTATTTGCCAAAGGGTGTGGGCACTCATAGAAAGAGAGAGAGAAAGAAAATTCTACCAGGCATGGTCACACCAGTCCTTCCACTATTTCTCCTTCCTGTCAGAATTTTGGGCACACGTGCCCAGCATGTTTTTCACTTGCCAGGGTCAGATTTGGACCACAGTCAGCCATGTGGAATCCAATTCTCATGGCAAGCTCTTAACTCCTATGCTATAGATAGGCCGGAGAAACTTCTTAAATCAAATCTACTGAGATAGAATTTAGATACAATAAATGAAGGTCCCTTTTATAAGGGAACAGTTTGTAACACTCTGAAATACATATACACCCATATGCCTAAGTCTCCAGTCAAAGCATAGAACACTTCCATGATCCCCAATGGTTCCCTCTTGCTTCTCAATCCACTCCCCTTGCTGCCCTGCCTGAACTGATTCCTACCACTACGGATTCTAGAACTTCTATGAGTGAAATAATACACTATATATTCTTGTGTATCTGGCTTCCTTGTCTTAGCATAATGTATTTCCAACATTTTATAAATTCTAACACAGAGAAAATATTAAATAAGTTTTTCATAAATTCCTTTGTATTGACTGCCTTTAGTCTACCATTAATGTTTTCCTTTACTTGTTTTTTTTTTAACATATCTATCTAATCATCTATTCCTCTGCTAATCTGTTCATCTATTTTTAAAAATACATTCAGGATGTATTACTAATTAGAATAAAATATTTGTCACATATTTTCTTTTAGGGTAGAGTTAACATTCAGAAAAACACACAAATATTTAGTGTACATTTTCTGAGTTAGTTTTTCTCATTTTATTTAACTTTGCAAGAGGGTGAGTGCACTCACCAGAGAAAGATAGAGCAAGAAAGTGAAAAGGCAGCCCCCAGGAGGGTGATCATGCCACAATCCCTTTTCTTCCACTCCTATTTCAGAATATTGGGCATGCACATACATGTCCCTAGTGTGTTTTTCAAGCTGCCCGGTCTGAGAACTGAACCACACAGTCGATCATGTGGGATCCAACCACCTTAACCAAGACACCACCAGCTGGCCTCATTTTCTGAGTCTTGACAAGTACACGCACCTGTGTTACTCAAACCCATGTCAAAACATAGAGCCTTCCATCAGTACAGAATTCCCTCCACACCTTTTCCCAGGCAACACTCTACTTCTGCTATCAAGACAATTTCTGCTCTGAATTTTTTTCCCCACTTCAGCTTAGTTTTGTCTGTTCTGGAACTTTATATAAATGGAATCACATCCTCTCACTTGGTGTAATGCCTTTGAGCTTCACCATGTCCTTGTATTTAAATCGGTATTTCATTGTTTTTTTTATAGCTGAAGAGCATTTCATTGTATCAATATACTACAATACATTTATATATTTTCTTACTGATAGACACCTAGACTATTTCTAACTCTGGCTTATTGTGAATAAAGCTGTTCAATACAACAAGTATTTTTATACCACTTTTTCTAGGAATGTATGTTTTTTCTTTCTCTTTGATAAATACATAAGAGGGGAATTTTTTGAATCATAGGGTAGATATATTATTTCTTTTGTAAGAAACTGTCTGACTTTCTCAGAAGTTCTGGTATCATTTTACACACTCACCAAAACCAATGAGATTTGTATTTGTACCACATAATTTCCAACATTTGGTGCTGTTAGGTTTCATTTCTTTCTTCCTTTCTTTCTCTCTTTTATTTCATTTTTATTTTTTTACTTTTTAAAATTTGCCATGAGACCATCAGAAGGTATAGTGATTACATCACTAGACATCACACTGACTGTGGTTTGAGACCCAGACCCAGTGACTTGAAACTAAAGCCAGGCACGTCGGTGTGACCAGGATCCTGAGAGGAGAATGGAGAAAGGTTTGCATTATGGCCACCCCCCCTGGGGGGTGGTTTCTCACTTTCACTAACTGCATCTGTCTATCTCTCTTTGGCAAGTGCATGCACCCTAAAGCAAAAGTCTCTAAAAAAATAATAAAGAAGTAAAATAAAATAAAATTTGCTAGAGGATATGTACACTGGCTGGAGAGAGATAGAAAGAGTGTGAAGGAGAGAAAGTGAGAAAGCACCCTCCACGGAGAATGGTCACTCTATAATCCCTTTTCTCCATTTCTTCTTCCTTTTGAAATTTTGGGCACTCACACATATGCACCCATGTATTTTTCAAGGATCTGGATCTGAGACTCAAACCACACAGTTGGCCATGTGGGATCTAGCCACCTTAACCATTGTGTCTCTGGCTGACTCCATTTATTTTTAATTTAGCTAGTCTCACTAGTGTTTAGTGATTTCTCGCTATGGTTTTAATTTACATTTCCCTTTACAAGGAATGAGTTCTAGAGTGCTAAGGTATAGTAGGGTAACTATGATTAATAACCATTTAATGTTTGACTCAACATTGTTAGAAAAAATTATCTCAGATATTCACAACAAAGTAACGATCAATTTTAAAGGTGATGTGTGTTTTATTGTCCTGATTTGATCATTACATGGTGTATGCATGCATTGAAAAAGAACACTGTCCCCCACAAATATTTGCAGATACTATATGCCAATTCAAAAGTATTTCCAATATATGGTAGAGAAGGAGTAGGCAGATGGAACTGCACATACGAAGAACTAGCAACATGTAGGAGCCTGACCCTACTAAAGCCCTGGAAGTAGTTCAGGGTGGTAGTTTGTGAGGAAGATAAAATGAATCATGAGATAACTAAATAGGAACCTTGCAGGCTTGATACCAATATTTCCTCAGATCCCCATTTAATCGATGTTTGTTTATTGTAATTGCCTCTTTCACAAGAATACAGTGGTCCCCTCATATCCACAGGGAATATATTCCAAGATCCCCAGCAGACACCTGAAACCACGGCTCGTGCTGAACCTTGTATATATTTTATTATTTCCTATACATACAACCTATGATAAAGTTTAATTTATATATGAAGCACAGGGAGAGCATAACAATAATAACTAATAATAAGGAAGGCTCTGTGGCTGGTGGTTAAAGCAGTCAGATCTCATATGGTTGGCCTCGCAGTTGCAGTCCCAGATCTAGTAGCTGGAGAAACATTCCACACACAAGTGTGTGCATGTCCCAAATCCTGACAGGATGAAGACATGGAGAAGAGGGGATTGCAATACAACCATGCCCCATGGTGGGGAGGCAGGGGAGAGGGTGCTTTCTCCCTTTCTTTCTCTCTGTCTTTCTCCAGCAAGTGCACAAACTCTCTGGCAAAACTGAAAAAAAATAATAATAAAATGGAACAATTATAGCAATATATAGGCATAAAACTTACAGGCATGAGTTCTCTCTATCTCAAGATATATTACTGTACTGTATGTACCCTTCCTCTCATGATTTGTCAATATGATAACCAAGATGGCTACCAAGTGACTAATGGGTGGGTAGTGTATACATCATGAATATGCTGGACAAAGGAATGATTTATGTCCCAGGCAGAATAGAGATTTCATCACGCTACTCAGAATGGTACAGTTTAGAAGTTATGAATTATTTCTGGAATTTTCCACATAATATTTTCAGGCTGAAATTGACTGAAACCACAGAAGGTGAAGCTGTGGATTCAGGGTACTCCTGGCTAAGCCCCATGAATCCAAGTTCTTTGTCAATTTTGTTAACCATTGAATCCCCAAGAACTAGAACTGATGTGATGCAATAACTCAATAATTGATTGAATGAATCAATTAACTGACACTCAAACTTGTCCCCATTAAACATATGTCCCATAAAAAAGGAACATCAAAGCTGAGTTGAGATGAGAGTCCTAGAAGGTGCCATGCTCTCCAGTTTTCGCCCCAAGCACTTTGTGCTATTCCTTCTGCAATGATGTTAACAATAACTGCACAGCATGGATGGAGTTCACATTACCATGCCTGATTTTCACATAAGGCAAACTTGAGACATGGAGTCTTATCTGAGTTGTCCAAGGTCACAGCTACAAATAATGACTCATGTTCCTGTCTTCTAGACCCACAATTCTTTTAGTTCAGTATCTAATCCTCAGACCCCAACCTATCCATGTGGGAGATTCATATCAGCACACAGGAGTAACAAAGTCCCCTGTTCTGACAATGGCACACCCAGACTTCTCTCTGAGGTACAGAGAAAGGCTGTTGGTCGCAGGCTGCTCACAGGGTGAAATACACTTCTAAGGAAGGATCAGGGGGAAAGCTTGGAAGTTAAGGAGAAGTTAGAAAGTAAGTTCTCCTGACTCCACCTCAGCATTCCATGGGATTACCAGCTCTACCCAACTGTGACTCACCACCATTGTTCTAAGTGGTCAAGGCAATTCTTCCCATTTTACAGATGGGGAAACTGAGGCTTAGAGAGGCAAATGTCACACAGCCATGCAGAATAAGGAATAGAAGGCACACAGGACTTCTGACCCCCTGTCCAGTAAGTACCTTCTTCAGAATCTTTCCTTTCCTCCCTTCTAGAAGGCTCATTTCCCTCTTTGTGTTGTCTCCCCCAGCCCAGATTGAATAAGTATTTATGACACTTGTTTACAAGCTTGTCTTTTCATAATCAGGAACAAATTGCCCATGCCTAGCATGATGCCTTGCACATAGTAGGTGCTTTTTCTGGTCACTCTATAGTGCAGTGGTTAAGGATACAGGAATCAGAGAAAGCTAGGTTTGAATCCCAACTCCAAAGTTATCAGGCATCAGATAAGGCACAGAACCTCTCTATGCCTCAACATCTGTAAAATCATACACCTTAAAGTCCAATACAAAGTAACCATTCACTAACCATTAGCTGTTATTACTATTAATAATAAATATTTGTTGACTATCTTCTTCAGGCAGACATACTAATTCCCAAAATACACAGCCATTTGGTAATTCTGACTTGTTGGCCTAGAGTTCCATCTGGACCTTATAGAAATAAAACAAAGTTGGAGGGAAAATGAAGTGATTGGACTTTTCATGCTAGCATGTAGGGGCAGAGATAATTCAGTCTTCTGAAAATGAAAATTAATCATTGTGGCTTTGCTCAGCAGGCAGGCAGCAAGAATGCTGATTGCTCCTTTTCTGGTCACTAGCTGGATTGTTCAGGAAATGAAGAAAAAGATGGGATTGTTGCAAAAGGCGGCCTCATGGACCACATCCTCCACATCAGATAAGGGCATTATCAGCTTCTTCTCGGTCTCCTCTATTGCTGCATACTTAGCCAAGAGGCTCCCAGAACAACAGCCTAGTGCTCCCAGCATTGTTATTCCTCAGATTAATCTGGTTTCAATATATTCCGACAATACATACTTTATCTATGACTCTAAAAAAGTAAAACCTATCTGCTTCAACTATTGAAATACAGTCTAAGGCATTAGATGCATATGCTAAACATGTCTACTGCTGAGATAAACACACATTGTATGTGTCGCCTTAGCACCTCAGAGAACATTTTCTGACTAGACAGTGGTCCATTTCCTGAGCATCTTTCTGAAAAGTATCAATAGAACACTGAAATACTCTTTTAAACATAGACAAAGCTTTTTACTTTTTTTGTCCCAGGCACTTAGTGATGCACCTGGGACAATGATGCTAATGATAATTGCATGACAGGGATTAGGTTCATACCACTATGCCTATTTTTCACATAAGGCAAAATCGAAATACAGAGCCTTTATCTGCCTTGGCTCAAGTCATAACTACAACTAACGGCATGTTTTTCTGTCTCCTAGACCCATGGTTCTTTCACAGCAATATGGTAGATACCTGTTACCTTTCCCAACACCCACCCTCTCTTTCTTCTAAGAAAGAACAACAATGCATCCAACTAGTAACATTCACTTCTCCACAGTTTTCTGTAGCTAAGTGTGACCATGTGGCATTGGTCAGCTGAATTATTTGGGAAACAATTTTAACAGAAACAGACTCAGTATTCCTCTTCTGTCTTATGGCATTTTCTTATCCTTTTTGCCTATAATTTAAACACAGAAATCTTGGAGTGCAATGGTCATTCCAGGACCATGAGGTGACACACATTGGGACAAATATTAAGGATGAAAGAGGAAAATAATAAAAAAGAGATTAGTATCCATAGGGCATTGTGGAGCCACCACACCAACATGAGATTCCCTACTACTGCCTGCTCCTCGTCAGACTAATCTATGAATCGTTGGGCTGGATTTTGCTGACAAACTTGAGTCTTGATTAATTTGGAGCATAACATTTCTCTTCTGAATGTAATGCCCTTTTATTTCTTTGTCCATCAAATAAACTCCTATTCCTCTTTTAAATCTCAGCTTGTGTCCTGTCAGATCTTTAAACCTTCCTGAACTTCCCAGCATAATTAGGGACTCCTTCCTCTGGACATTTGTAGTAGCCTACAGACAGCCCCTTTAGAGCACTCATTACATTGGGTAATGGGGCTTGGTGTCTTTTCTCCTCCAGTAAACACCTGAAAGGACAAGGGCTATGAATGATAGTGCTAAGTCTGACCTTCTTTTAGTAGGTGTTTAATAACATTTCATATCATTAATTGCTTCACCTATGTAGTATCACCCACATTAACCCTGATATTTTTTGCTGTCTTTTTAGAAATCATTCAGCCCAAGTCTTACATAGAGAGTCATATATTCAACCCTCTTCTAATTTCCTTCCTAAAATGATCTCATTCTGTGTAATACTTCATTATGGTATGAAGATGCCCAGTTCAGACTTTTGCTTCAGGACATCCAGCCCACAACTGGCTTACAGCTTATGCTTATACAGTGCAGTGGTTATGGTGGTTATGGGCATTGTTTTGGAGCCCATCTATTGGGATCAAGTCCAACTGTTCCACTTACTAAATATGCAACACTGGGCTGTTTGTTTAAACTCTCTATGCTTCTGTTTCCTTCTCTATAAATAGACTGCAGCAATACCTGTGTAGGGTGCTTGTGAGCGTCACAGGCCTCACTATGCATGTGGGATACAAAGCAGTGCCAGGCGCATAGAAAGTGTTGGCTATTCTTACTGTTGTCACTAGACAGGTCCACCTGCACACCCCACAAACAATCCTGTGAACGTACCCATTCTAAGCTCATCCCTTTCCTCCTAAACACAGGCGCTGGCTCATCTTCCTTTATTTTGCATCTCAGTTAACGCTGCCATCATCTCCCCAGTCTCCCAAGCTAGACACCTAAATGAAACATTGCCTTCTCTTTAACCCCTCTTCTAGGTAAAAATTAAAAAAAATTAAAAATTAAAAAAAAGACCTGTCTGGGGCCAGCAGGTGGTATGGTAGTTAAGGCACTAGACTCCCACATGGCCAATTGTGATTCAAGTCCCAGATATGGTGGCTTAAAAATTATGCTGGGTGCATGTGCACACATGCCTAAAATCCCAGAAGGGGAATGAAGAAGGGATTGCATCATATCTATCCCCCAGGGGGTGATTTCTCATTTTCCCTCTCACTGTCTCTCTCTCTCTCTCCAGCAAGCACACATGCCTTATGGAAAAAGTCTTTAAAAAAAAACCTGTCAATTAGTTAAATATATCTCCTGATTTTTTTTTATTACCAGAGGGCATGTACACTCATCAGGGAGAGGCAGAAAGAGCAGGGGAGACAGAAATCACCCCCCAATGGGGCTTGGCCACTCCAAAATCCCTTCTCCTTCACTTTTCCATTCTGACTGGATTTCAGGCATGCACATACATGCACTGGGTATGTTTTTAAAGCTGTTGGATCCAAGACTCAAACCATAGCTGGCTCCCTTAACCACTAGGCTATCAGGCTGATCCTTCCCTGAATATTCTTGAATTAAATCTTGCATCATAGACCTGATCAAGCACAAAGCATCTTATCTGAATTATTGGAATAATCTCTAGCCGTGCCCCTGCTCTGCTTATATACCTATTATTTGCTTCCATCACATTTCAACCACAATCAGCTTTCCCTTGTGTAGATATGGTCATGAAACTTCCCTTTTAAGCCCTTAAATGACTCCCCATCATCTTTAGGGTAAGAACTACAGCCCCTAGTAAAGCTGTCTTTCTTCCCTGCCCATTCTCTGTGCACCTGTACAGCCTCACATCCCACTACCCTCTCCAGCCTGGCCACACTGCAACTATCTCGGATTGTCCTTTTCCCTCAGATGCATCTTGTTAGTCCGTTCCTCCATATCTGGGATTGTATTCGTATTTTCTTTCTTTTTTAAAAAAATATTTATTTATTATTTCCAATTTGACCAGAGAGAGAGAGAAAAAAAGTCATCCAGCCTGGGACTTGAACCATGGTAAGCCACGTGGGAGTCCAGAGCATTTAACCACCATGGCACCTTTGGCTTCTGTATTCTTATTTTCACTTCACATGCACATTTTCTAACATGCTTTCTCTGTCGAATCTATACAGAGGATTTCTGTTCATTCTTCAAGCTATAATTCAGTTGTCCCCACATCTGTGGATTCCTCCCAGATTCCCCAGACAGATCTTGGGGGGAGGGTGTCCTTCTTTTGTGCCCCTATAGCATATGCACTCGTGTGAACTCTCTATCATGAACATAAGAAACAAATCTTTACAAAAAGGCATTATAAAGACTTAAAAACCCTGAACCAGCCCTGTAGTGCAGTAGTTAAGCACTATGCAGAGGGATCCGGATTCCACACAACCTAACAGAGTTCAAATTCTGGTCCTGGTGCTTCAGAAACATGCTGGTGCATGGCACATGCCCAGGATCTTGACAGAATGAAGAATAGGAAGAGATTGCAGTACTGCCAGGCCCCATTGAGGATGCGTCCTCTCTCTTTCTCTTCCTGTCTCTCTCTCCCTTTCTCAAATACATACACATGCCCTTTGGTGTAAACTTTCTTTTTTTTTTAATTAAAAAAGGAAATAATATTGGCTTTGTTGTCAACAGACCTACATTTGAATTCCAGCTCTGCCATGAGTACTGAATTTGGGGCAAACTACAAAACTTTTCTATGTTCCAGTTATTTTTTCAGATAGCATCTCTCCTCGTAGGATTGTTGTGAGGTCTAATTACATGGAAAGTACCTGTGCAAGTCCCTGTTCAGAGTCATCAGTGATATTTTTATGGGACATGCTCAAGGCCTTAGTAAAACCACGCCTGGTTCCACTCAGCATTGTCCTCACACCTGGCACAGTCCCTGGTGTACAGTAAGCCCCGAGTAAATATTTGTTAGAAGCATAAATTAAGTTAATGAGTCAGAACTGGAACAAGAATGGCTTAAACTCCATGCCCCATGCTGTCTCTGTGCTGCTAGAATGCCAGTTTTCAATATGATTTCTTTCCTGAAGATGAGCATCAACATCCAATTGAAGCTGTCTAGATCCAGGAATGATGCCACAAAAACCACGTACCTTCCAGTAGCACCCATAAGCTGGAGCACATATGAAATGACAGGGAGGTTGCATGCCTCACCTGGGCCCCAAATGAGGCAAACGGCCTTTGAGAAACGTCCCTCATAGCTGCAGAGCTGTGTGCCTCGACTTACCTCTCCCAATCAACAAAGGACGCTGCAGACCGAGGGCTGTCTTCTGCTGGGTTCCCATCCCAAACACACTCACACAAGCTAGATGCCTGCTCTGCACCCCCTTTCATGAAGACTTTGCCCTTTTCTCATACCAGTTTTCCAGTTTGTGCCATTCCTAGGATGTGCACACGGCATCATTCAATTATAGACAAGTCTTATTTCCAAAATAAATCAACAGCTGGCAACTGATCATAAAATCAGAATATTTGTTCTGAAACAGAGATGGACAGAGAGACTGCAAGATCTTGGGAGAAGACAAGTGTTAAGAAAATGCATTAGATCTCAGGTTTGCATTGACTTCTCAGCCTAACTTTCAGAACTTGTGATCACATAAACTCCTGACCCTCAAACAAGACACTGCATAATTGGGATCTGGTACTCTTCCTTTAGAAATCCTGTGGGACGAGGAAGACAATGCAATTAAAATAAGTATAAAAATGGCTTGTAAAAAGTTAGGTTCAGGAAAAATAAAGGAGACTATCAGCCCTAGAGCACTAGAGAGTTTGAACTGCTACATGCAGTGTGCCTCTTTCCACCATCTCTCTCTCTCTCTCTCTCTCTCTCTCTCTCTCTCTATATATATATATATATATATATATATATATACACACACACACACATATATATTTTTTCATATATGTTAAAGTGAATATTGTTGTATTTATATTCCTGAAAGATTATAATAAAAACAAAGATTAAACTGTTTTTATTAACTCCAGAAATTAGACCCAGGGCCAATGGGCAGAAACTAGAGAAATACAATAGGTTTCTACATAAAGAAATGAATAACCAAAAGAATGCTCTACTGGTCAGAAGGGTGGACAACTGAAAGCATTGCCCCAGAAGGCAATGAGGTGCTGGAGGCACTGAGGCAGTGCATCAGTAACACGGGCAAGGATCTCACAGAATTTGTGCCTTGCTTGGAAACCTTGACTCCACATTTAGAGGTCTTTTCATTTCCAATTCTTTCTATGAGTCTAAGCATGTGCATTGAGTCAGCAAAAGATACTCTGCTCCTCAAATCTGAAAGATTGACTTCTACCCACTCCCACATATTGAATGGCCTAAAAATCAACATAAATTTAATATGACTAAAGATATAGGAAGGAAAAGAAAGTATGAGTGAGGAACAAGAAGTGAACAGAAATGGCCAGGTATATTTTGCAAGACAACCAACCAGATATTGAAGAAACTCAAAATAGGTGGTATTTAAAACAAATACTACAATCAGGAGATTAAACAGAATTGGTATCTTTTAAAAATTAGAAAAAATAGAGACTTTTTGGACTACAAAGTAGCTGAAGAAATGACACAGAATCGGGCTGGGCCCATAGCACAGTCATTATATCTCACCCTTAGGGAGCCAGATTCAGCATGGTTATCTTGGTTTGAGTGTCAGCCCCAGTAGCTTGAAAAAACATTCTGGGCACATGTATGTATGTGCCTCAAATCCTGATGAAGTGGAGAAATAGAGAGAAAAAGAAATTGTGGTGTTACCACAACCCATTAGGGAGTTTCTCTCCCTCTCTCTCTCTCTTTCTCCCTCCCTCCCTCCATCTCTGGTGAACATGAGTGCTCTATGGTAATAAAAAATTATAATAATTATATAGAGAAGAAGAAATAACACAGAATGTAACATAGAGATTAAAATAAATATAAATTATCAAGGAAATGTGAGGAAACACTGGACAGAGAGCAGAGAGACTTTTGTTTTTGTTTTTGTTATAGGGTGTGTGCATTTTCCAGAGACAGAAAGAGGGCAAGTGAGAAGTCATCCCCAAGGGGGATGGCCACACCATAATCCCCTCTCCTGCAGTCTCCTCTGAGGATCTTGGGCATGCAAACACATGTACCCAGAGTGATTTTCAAGTCACAGGGTCTGGGATTCAAACCACATAGCCAGCCATGTGGAATCCTGTGCCTTAACCTTCTCATCACCTGTGGGGCTACAGAAAGACATTTTAATATGTGTTAACTGGAGTATTGGAGGACATCTACAGATAATGGGGAGTATATGACAAAAGCGTTTAATAACAAAGGCATACAAATAAGGATCAGACTTACAGTGCTCTAAGTTCTTTATAGTTTTCAGGAACTATAAACTTGAGATTTAATTAACTTTAGACTGTATTAAGGAGGCATGTTAAAATTCCAAGGGTAATTCTTAAATAGTAAAAGTAGGGTAAGTAACCTCCAACTGGAGGTGAAAATAGTAGGATAAAATTTAAAATACTCCCACTATTTCTATCACCTGTGCTTTTAGCATTCCACCATGATGCATAACTTCTTCCCTCACCCCTTTTTCTTACCCTGACACTCCCCTTAGAACCTCCCTTCACATATGAAGCACCTCCTCCTGAAACTAACAAGAAGACTGTAGGTGGGCAGTCTGACTGGCACAATGGTTCCACATTGCCTCCTTTTCTCGATTTTGTCATAATGGTATTTTGCTTTGTTGCCTCGTGAGTGCAAGATGATTGCTAGAATTTCAGACATCATATCATGTTCAAGGCAGAGAGGACAGAGGAACTTTGGCACAAATAGTATTTCTATTCTTTTGTCAAAAATGCAAAAGAAATTTCCAAAAATTCCAGCAAAATTCAGCCAATGTGTTTTGGATAGTACCAATCATCTGCTAAAGCTGGTTTATGCCAGCTGGTGAAAATGGATTGTTACATTTTTAGTGATTTTGTGTGCCATTTGGTAAACCATTGATGGCTTGAAATCAATCATGGTAGATGAAATTACGTAACGGAAATTGGCAAATTCTACATGTCATTTCAGGATTGGTGTTGTTTTGCAGAACTATGTCCTATACCAACCTTGGATTCATGGGAGGCTGGAAATACGAATCATCACTGAGTACTTTGCCTTTCTGAACACATAAAGGGTTCTACTTGAAAAGAAAAAAATTAATAAACATTTGAAAAGGAGTGATTAAGGTTCACTATCAAAGACTCTTTGGAAGATATGTAAGTTGTGTTGTGTTAGGGCCCACCCAGTCAAGATATATTTAGTATATATGGTTTCATTCTCCCAGTTACCTATGACATTGAAAAGAACAAAAGAACAACATGTCACTCAATTGGTGAAGCACTGGGCTTAACAGGAGAGGGGGTCAGGATTTAGACATGCAGTGTTGTAATGCACTGTCTTTCTGCTGCTGTTTTAAAACGTGGTTCAACAATACGGTCAAAGCAAGCGAAAGATCATAGGTTTCTTAAATGTGGTTTTATTCAAGATTGTTCTCATCAGACATCCAGATCTTAGAACAATTCCAAAAGGATACTGCTGTCAAACAATCACCCTTATTTTCCAAATGTGCAGACTCATAAAATTTTCAAAAGACTGACAGCAAAAAGGTCAAATAAATTTTTGATTTGACAAAACTAAACACTTTTTCATACCTGAGGAGCCTCCACATGTGAACTCTTACCTTCCGATGGGCTCTTTGGAAAAGTGAATTCATCTCATTCTTGTCAATGATTGCCTAAAATGTCTGGGAGATTCAATACCAATGAGTGTTTTGACTTAAGGTTATAGATAAAATCACTTTTGAAATAAACTAATTAAGGGGTACACAGGTAGCCCCAAGAAAACAGACCAGGACTAAAGGAAGCCTGACCCATGTAACCTCACTACACTTGAATCACACTAAGTCCCACCTGAATTTCAAATTCCTTGAGATTTTCATGTGCATCTGATTGGCTTTCTTTTCTTCTGTTCTGTATGCTGTGATCAGAATTCCTCTGGGAGAGCAATTTGCTCACATTTTATTTGCTCTCAGTACTAAATTATTGGACACTTTCCACTTAGTGGGAGCTCAGTAAATGCTGCCTGACTTATCTTTCCATAAGATAAATTGAAACCAGTGGAGAAGCAAGCCATTCTTACCAACCAGCCTTCTTAAACTTCAAGTGGTAAGTGCAGGAGCAAGGAGTCAAATCTAGATTTTCTGAAGTCAACTCCAATAGTCTTTCTTTCAATGACAGTCTCATTTACAACCTTTTGTAACAAGACCCAATTTGGTGTACTCCTGGAGACCACCTTTATATTTGGTTAGACACAAGAAAATAAAGTTCAACTGTCAAAATGTATACCCACCACTAAAAAAAATGGACAAACATTTGCTTTAATCTTTCATAGAAGAATAAGGAAAGTTTAATTTCTAATTCACAGTAATACTTCTTAAAAATTCTCTCTCCTCTAATTTTTTGCCATATCCTATAGAAATGCCACTGTAGAGCAATAATGTCCAAAAAGACTTTCTGATACAATTAAAATGTTCTGTTTCTTCATTGTTCCATAGAGTAGCTACTACTCACATGTAGCTGTTAAGCACTTGAAATATGACTAGTGTAAATGAGGATATAAAGCTTTAGTTTTATTTAATTTTACTTAATTTAAGTTTAAATTTTACAGTTGGATGTATCCAGTGGCTACTGTATGGGATGGCACAGCTGCAAAGCCTCTTACCCTCCCTTAATCCTCCAAATTCTTACTCACATCCTGTCTTACTTTTGCCAGTCTCCCCTGGTCTCTAAGCTCTTTATTATGTAGATTGCATTACCTCTCCAGAGTTTTCCCCTTGTTTCTTCACAAAAAAAAAAAAAAAAAAAAGAAAGAAAAGAAAAAAAGAGCCTGGGAACTGAATTGACAGTTCAGTCTGCAACTGAATTGACAGCAAACTTCTTTCCCCTGTCTTTCCTTTTTTTTTTTTTTCTTTACTCAGATCCCTGATTCTCACATCATGTGCTGTGGACTTCTGCAAAATACATAGAATACTTTTAAAAGTAAATGTTTAAATCTGTTTTCTGCTACTATAACAGAATACCACAGACCAGATGACTTATAAGCAATAGAAGTCTATTTGATATACTTGGCCTACAGTTCTGGAGGCTGAGAAGTCCAAACTTTAGGGGCCATATTTGGAAAGGGTCTTCTTGCTTCATCCTAACATGGGGAAGGGCATCACATGGCAAAAGAGCATGAAAAATGGGTCTGGATGGTGTCACAATGGAAACACAACACTGTGATCTTGGGTATACCCTGGGCATGTCTGCCCATGATCCAGGGCAGACTGAAGCTAGGTGTGGATTGCAGCATGAAGACACTGTTGGGATACCTGGCTCTCTGTCCCCTTCACTCATTGTCTCTCTCACTACTGAAAGAAAGAAACTTTAAAAGGGAAAGAGAGAGTATGAGAAATAAACTTGTACCCTCTAGGCCTTTTATAATCAGCATTAATCCACTCATGAGTGTGGAGACTTCATGACCTAAACACATCATATTAGGCCCCACATCCCCACACTGGTGTATTGGGGATTAACTTCCCAATACATGTTTTTAGAGGACATATTCAGACCATACCATGGGAGAAGGGAGAAAAAGTTGAGAAAAGGCAAAATTCTCCTAAATGAGGGATGAGGGTGAGAAAGAAAAAAGAAATGTTGGGAGTTATTAGAAATTAATAAGCCATACTTTATTACACTGTAATGATAACAAATAACTCATACAGTATCTAGTGATTCAGTTTTTCAACATATTCACTTTTAATCATCACTGTGGAGCATGTGGGTTCAAAATGCCTATCAAGAAGAAATTGTAAGCAGAATTGGAAAGCAGACAGTGGGTCAATCAACAGGCAAACAGCTGCTTTCATCAGAAACAGTGAAAGGGCCTGTAGGCCAAATCAAGACCTTCAGAAATTCAAAGGTCAGTAAGAGCTGATGAGGGCTGGGAGGGTTAGTGTGGCTGGTTCAGGTAAAGATATGATCAGTTCATGCTACTATGGCATGGCCCCTCTTAAATACTGGGAGTCTTATGGCTACCCTAATTAGCTTAAAGGGCTACAGCATTCAAGCCTGTAACATGTGTTCTGTCCTAAGCATGGTACAGAGAATAAGGTCATAAGGAGAGCTCAGTCATCAGTTGGACATGGCAGCCCTATCAGCACCAATCTGTTGCAGACTAGTGTGACAGAGGGACTGAAGAGTGGCCTAAGCAAACTCCTACAGGTATACAGAGGGAAAGAGGGTGTGTCTCAGGTACCATTCAGTCATTAACCTTAATAATAATATGCAACGGGAATAATAATAATGCAACAGGAAGTCTTTTTCTTCTTCTCAACCATCTTCTAAGGCCCTTAATTTCTGAATATCTTGAGGTAAGAAAATCTACTCTGTTCTGAATAATAATAAAGAAGAAGAACTGAGATTGTTTGGGAGGGAGGGGTTGAGGGGTAAAGAAAGAAGAGAGAGAATTTTTCAAGACAGTGGGAAGTTAAGAAGTGCATGAGGATGGAGCAGGAAGAGTCCTGTGGTGGTACTGGGACAATGTCTAATTGAGATTTTGAGTAGATAGATCTGTGAAGCCTGCCCATTGTCCTAACGTCTCCAGTAAAATCTACCTCTGCTCACATGCATTCTTTTGATTTCATCTCATTCTGGGAAGAAGAGAAATGTAAAGGCTTGGGTTTGTGTCCACATGCAGCTGAATGCTGAAGGTGGAAGAACAAAGAAAAGATAGTTGCAAAGATCCAAGCATCAGAGGACTTCAGGAGAATAAGGAAAAGGTAGGTGATAGGGAAGTCACCGATGTGAGTAGACAGCTAGAGAGGAGCATGACCAGGACTCAAATTCAGGAAAGCACACATTCCTTTCCCTACACTTCTGACAGGCCATGATGCAGATGCTGGGCTCTCCAGGCTGAGGAATGGGGTGAACAGCCACCAGCATGTGTCCGGCCTCATCTCTACAGGCCACTCACAATTGTCACACACAGATGTTCTGGCTGTCACTCTGCAGGGGCTTTCTTGTTTATTATTTTTGTGTCTCTAGGCAGTGACACTCCTGTCAAATGGTTATGGAATGTCAGGTCAGATTACTCCCAGTATGATAGGAAGAGACAAGCGCTGATGGAAGGTGCCACTTCCTTGGTTCAGATGTGCATACTCGTCCCCAACAATTAATGCCACTCCACTGGCCCTGTCTCCCTACTGGAATCAACCTGAATGTGCTAGGCTAGCAGGGTAGATGCAGTTTTGGGGCTTTAAATTTAGAAGCTATGGGTCCTTGCATTGTCTTTAGCAATAATATGCAAGAGTAAGACATAGAAGAGCCATAGGATGAGGATTTATGGTCACCAGGGGTCTGGTACTATGATAGATGTCTCATATTTCCTTTTTTTAAAGGTTTCTGTCTTAGGGTGCATGTGCTCACCAGATAGAGACAGAGACAATGAGAGGGAAAGTGAGAAATCATGCCCCAGAGGGAATGGCTATGCCACAATCCCTCCTCCTCCATTCTCTTCCTGGGATCTTGGGCATGCACACATATGTGCATGACATGAGTTTCAAGCCAATGAGTCCAGGACTCAAGCCCCAGTTGGCCTCAGTGACATAACTGCTTTGCCGTCTGCTAGCTCTGTCTTATCTCAGATTACAATACTGGCCAAGAGCCAGTATTGCTCCTCTTGGTTGGGCTAGCCAGATTTTGAATTCTGAGCTTGCTATCTATTTATGGCCATGAGCAAGTTATTTGAGCCCTATGAACATCAATTTCTTACAGAGTAAATCAGGAATGGAAACAGTTACCTTTGTGTAGGATTGCACAAAATCATTCCTTTATTCCCCAACAAATATTAGAATATAACTGAAGACAGAAGAATAGATAGATGGTGATAGAGAAACAGATAAGACATATGGGATACTACAGTAAATAAAACTGATTGTTCCTGCCTTCATAAACCTTATAGTTTAGCAAAGAGAAACAACAATTAAACAAATAAATAATAAGTAGTTATAATGTATAAAAAGGACCTCGAATTTCTGACACATAGTCTTAAACAGGCAATAAATAGTATAATCTTTATATTATACCTATGCAGCATTGTTAGACCCAGTGAGGCCCCTGAGGCTGTTTAAATAACTTATCCAAGATTATGTAGCCAGACCTTTATTTAATGAGGAGCACCTAGGGATGTATGTAGCACCATCATCAAAAAACTTAGAGAGAAATGGTTCCAGGGGACCATTCACAAGTTTTTGGGGTCATCTTAGAGCATGTGGTTTGGGCTAGCTCATATTACTAAAGGTGATTAAGAAACATCTCCCCAAAAGGCATCAAGTGTTCCACTCTGCCTGAGACTGAGGTATTTACCAGGTTGTGATACTTTCAGCACTAACACCAGGACAGTTCCAGGCATCCAGGGACAGGTTGGTCAGTGTCATCAAGACCACACCAAAGCATTGACTTTCAGACATAGACTTTTAAAACAAACTGTTTTCTTTTGGAAGTAGAATTATAATAGTTAATATTCATCCATAAACCATTACTATGTGCACATTATTGTCGCTAGTGCGATACTAGAGAATTTTATTTATTTTTATGCCAGCTTATATTGTGAGAACACATTTTTGTCCGTTTGGGTTTTATTAGTCCTGTTATGCTTGTCCTTGGAATATCTTTTGCATATTCAAGGTTTGTAGTTAAGTTTACTGTAAAAAGAAAAGTATTGTTTTTACAGAATAAATTTATTGGAATGTGAAGAAAAATAAAAGGCCACAGCCAGATTTCATTTTTTAAGCTACATGTAAGGCTGCAGTGCTTACAAAAGCATGAATAGTGAGAGAATACTTACAAACTGGAAAATGCATAGTAAAACCAGGTGGGGATGACAAGAGGTCAGTGCCTGAATCACCTTATTTTGCCAACTTCCCTGGGATTTGTTCCAGAACAAGTGAGCAATGAATAGTGACTACTTAGTGGAGTATCATATAACCATTTGAATGAATGTAGATAGTTAGTCAATAGCTGTTTGAATAAATACACTTCTTGAGCTGCTTGTTATCTATATCAATAATTCACTGTTGAGTTCAGGTTCAACCTGCAGAGGAACAGGCACCACAAAATTGGAAAAAGTGCTGACCTTGGCATTAGCTGCCCCAATTCTGCTTCTCATGAATTGGGTGCCCTTGCCAAGTCACTTAATCTTTGTGAGTTTAAGATTCCTCACTTGTAAAATGGAGATTAATTATTACCCTTATCTCCCTATAATGATAATGGATTCACATGAGAATCAAATGAAACAACGTAGGCTTTTACTTTGCAGTTTTGGATTTGTAGTTCTAGGGTCTGCTAAACTTGGTCCACCTCTCCTCACAGTCAAATCAAACTTTAATTCTTGTTTTATTTTCATAGGAGATAAATTAGATGATAATTCACTCACCCTTTTGCTCTCCTTTATTTCCTACTAAATTCAATACAAACAACAACAACAACAACAACAAAATCATCCAGGTGTGACTTCCATGTCCCCTACCCTCTGCCTCCAGGCATTCTTTTTAAAATATATTTTTAACTTCTATCAAGGGTCTAATGAACATTGTAGGAGAAGTCAAATTGCTCTGTACAATTTATGAAAAACAACATTCCTGCCCCTGTCCTTGACCCCACTCCATCTCATCCCACCTCTTCCCCAGAGGCAATCACTTTCAGCTCGTCTAGTTATGTTTTGTTTTTAGCACTAACCTTCATATCTCAAAATAATATACCAATATTGTAAGATCGTAACCTCCAATTTGGGCCATCATATATAGATGTCCCACTATTAACAGATAGGTATATATTCCATGTTTATGTTACCATGACTACACAACCCCATTCACAGCTGAGCCATGTATTATACTCCAATTTTATTTCCTTTCTTGTCTAATGCCCCATCCCTTACTTTAGAGTTAGCTTTCTTTCATTCTGTTATATAATTTCCTGTTTTATCACAAATCTCTAAACTCTTATCATTAAGTAAAAACCTCCCTCCAATATACTTGATTACCTGGGTTTCTATCTGCTTCATCTTGCAGAGATCTCTACAGAACTTCTGTCCTACTGTTTTAGTCTCAGAGCCCATCTCAATCCACCATTTCTCTTTCTTGCATTGGTTACTTGCTTCTTAGCTCTAGTACCTTCCATTTGTTGGCTCACTCCTTTATTTCACCTTCTTCAACAGCTTCTTGAGACACACTGCAGAGGAGGATTTAGAAGTTTGCATATCTGGTAATTTATCATTGTTCAGACATACCTAAATCTTATGGCTGACTGTGGAGCTGTAGGGTGGATGACATTGCTCTTCAGAACTCCAGAAAGATTACTATTATACTATGTTTTTATCTTCCTTTGCTGTCATTGTGTAGTCTGACGCTTTTCTGATACTTAGTCTTCTGATTATGACTTTTTCCTCTAAAAACTTTAAAAATCTTCTTTTTGTCACCAGAGTTCTGAAATCATGTTGATTTGCCTTCATGTTAGTCTTTTTCTTCTGTTAGGCTGTAAACTAGGGAACGTTTTGGTCAGCAAACTCAAGCCTTTCAGTTCTGAAAACTTTCCTATTTTATTTTTAATATAACTTCTCTCTCTGTATTTCTTTTTAATTTTTATTATTTTTAAAAATTTGCTAGAGGGTGTGTGTGCTTACCACAGACAGAGAGAAAGTGAGACAACACCCTCCATCGGGAATGGGCACAACACAATACTTTCTCCTTTCAATTTTTTGGGTTTACATGCACATGTACCTGGCATGTTTCAAGCCACGGGGTCCAGAACTCGAACTAGTTGGCCATATGGGATCCAGCCACCTTAACCACCATGCCGCTAGCTGGCTGCCTCTGTATTTTATGTTCTCTTTCCCTAGACTGTCTATCAGTTTTCGTTCCTTTTTCATCTATATTCTGTGGTATTTCCTCTTCCAATGCTGTCTGTTGAGTTTTTTTTTTTCTTTCTACTCTCATGGTTTTAATTTTCAATAGGTCATTTTGGTTCTTTGAATGTTCTTTTTTATAGCGTCCCACTTTTGTTATATGGACACTGTATCTTCCCTTATCTGCCTGAGCATTTCATTTTTTTTTTAGTTTTTAGTGTCTTCTTTTGACAGAGTCTCTGTTTCCCCCACATTATTTTTTTAAATTTGCTTCCTTTTCTTTTTCCTTTATTTTTTCACTTATGTTCTTTAGGCATGAAGAGACTTTCTTCTAGTCTGGTGGTATTTGGCTGTCTATTCATATTAAGAGTGAGGCTGAGAAAATGATTGGAGGCCCAATAATGATGCAGTAGGAATGTAACTGGATCCATATGGGAAGATCCCAGGCTTACATTCCAGAGCCACTCTGTACATTCTGGGCACATACTGGGGGTTGATCATGGCATGAGGACCCTCTTGGGGGTGCTTCTCTCTTTCTCAAGAGATAAATAAACTTTTTAAAAAAGTTGGAAGCTCTGTGTGGACAGGGCAAAACTGACTTACTGGTGAGATTTACCATAAGGTTAAGCAACCCTGTACACTCACTGTCTTTCTTGGAAGTACAGAATAACCTCCCTCCAGTGTCCTAGGTTCCAAATTTAGAACAAGACTGGAGCACTTGATGCAGATTCTCACTCAAGCCCTGTTACCTGAGGGCTGCCATCATATTCCAAGCCTCAAGGGCAAGAAGAGAAAGAAGCTCTTCACTTCACTCCTTCATTACTTGCAGAGTAAAACAACTCTCCTGCCGAAGCAGGGGAAAGTATGGGATTAAATTCTTTCCCAAATGCTCAGTCTACCCCTCTCCTTGCAGCCCCACACTCACCCCCCACATTTGCTTAGACTGGGGCCCATATTTGACCCTCTCTGGGTACTGCAATTGCTTTTACCACTGATTCAGCTAACTTAGATCCCTCTGGTTCCTGGCTCCCAAAAAGTGCTATCCTTTCCTATCTTCTTTGTCTTCATAGGCCTATGCATTCAAAAAAAAATGCCTCTACTATCAATTTAGCAGTGGTAGGGGAGGGAGCAGAAGCAAATGTGTGTGTGTTCAAGGAACAGTCTTCACACAGTTGCCTCTTGAAGGTAGGAATCTTCAACCTGGGTAGCCAAACCCCACTCAGGCCTGGAGGAAGGGGAAGACAGCCCACAGATGACCCGCCTCCCAGTAGAGAAGTTACTCCTTATGGGAAAACATAATCACCATCTTCTTTTGCTTTACTTCAGTCCCAAAGGGAAACGTATGTCTTCCTAATGTTGAAACAAATAAACAAAACAGGCAAGTGAGCATGCTTGCAAACAAAGAAGCATGAAGCAGGAGACTGCCAACACTACAGGCCGTCCTCCCAACTGGCAAAGGCATGAGATGGGCGTCCAGATCCTAAGGTATTATGTTTAAAAATAATTGATAAAAGCCACACTCAATGTGTCTTATCTACTTCCCTGAGAAGAAAAATCATTATCCAGCAGCCCCAACAGGTTCCATATAGGGAACATTCCAGAGAGTCTCCTGTTAGATTTGATCTCAAGTTATAGGTTTGAATTTCAAATGTACAACTCTGGAGTCACGTAGCTTAGAGGAAATAGTTTGGTATCTTTGAGTCTTAAATTTCTTTAAAATGGGGAAAAAATATCTGCAGTTTTATGCTGGTTAATGAGATATATGAGGGGACTTCAAAAGTTTGTAGAATTAAAGTATGAGTTTATTTTGCTTCAAAAAAATGTTGAAATCCATGTATAGTTTTTCCTATAATACACATTTTCCACGAACTTTTTGAAAACCCCCTAATACTCTACTGATCTCAATAAAGGTTCTTTGGATCTGATTCATGGGTCAATTTCTATGACTATTTCCCTTCCCAGACAGTCCTATAGCAGCACAGCTCTTAGGAAAATACTCTTGCCTCCCACAGATTTCTCACTTTTACAAATCATACTGTAGTTATTAAAATGGTTAGAAAAGATGCTAGTCTACAGAAATTAATTTTTAATACAATTGAGGTTAAGAGTTTTTTTTGTAATTTGATTTTTTTTATGGAAATAATTCTTAAAGAAAGTAATATACACTTCCTTGCTTTCTTAAACAGAAAGCTCAGAACATTTCACTCTTCCTGGATATATTTAAGTTCTTTGTTTGTTTCCTATGAATTTTGTTTGATTTATAATGATTCTTTGCAAAGTAAAAAGCTGCATATTTTTCTTATTACAAATCAATATAGCCTCATTGAATAGAAATACAAATTGCCAGTTAACAACGGCAACAAAAATCCCACCAACAAAGAAACAATAAAAGCCTTCATACCATACACACAAATATCCCAAGAGGCTGAAAGTAAATGACTGACAGATTTGATTACATGCAAATTAAAAGTTTCTCCGTGTCAAAAATACACATAAACAAAATTAAAAAGCAAACAGCAAACTGACAAAATATTTACACTGACATGACAGAATAATACAGTTAATATCTTAAACATATAATTGCTCCTTGCTTTTTAATCTTGTCTCTCCAGCCAGACTTCAAGTACCTTAAAGGCAAAGGGGTTGTCTTCAATTTTGTAGTGACTCCTATTTATGGACTACTGCAGCCATTCTTTCCACACTGAGCTGTATTGAGTAGGAGAAGGCCGGATTAGAAAGTCCATTCTAGCTCTGCCTCACAGTGTTTTTATGTAAAATTGATGTTAAATAAATATGTGTTGGATGAATGAGTGTATAGAGAATACAAATTCATTTATTCCATATGGGCCAGGCCTGTGATGTAGTGGATAGGGCAGCTGGATTCCACATGGCAGACTCCACAGTTTGAGTACCAGACACGGCAACTTGAAAAACACACCAGGTTCATATGCATACATGCCCAAAATCCTGAGAGGAGAATGGAGAAGAGATTGTGGCATGGCCACTCACCTGGGGAGGACATGATTTCTTTTTATTTTTTTTCTTTCTTTTTCTTTTCTTTTTTTTTTTTCTTTTTTTTGGAGAGGTTTTTTTTGGTATAGGGCCCGTGCGCTCGCCAGACAGACAGAGAGAGACAGAGAGGTAGAAAGCAGGAAATCACCCCCCAGGGGGGATGGCCATGCTGCAATCCCTTCTCCTCCATTCTCCTCTCCTGAGAGGGCACGCACGCACACGCACCCGGCGTGAGTTTAAGCCGCCGGGTCCAGGACTCGAACCGCGGTCGACTACGTGGGAGTCCAGCGACATAGCCATTACGCTAACTGCTGGTCCCTCTTTTTTTTCTTTTTTTGGAGAGGATTTTGCTATACGGCGCGTGCACCCACCAGACAGACAGAGAGAGACAGAGAGGAAGAAAGCGAGAAATCACCCCCCGGGGGGGGTGGCCATGCCGCAATCCCTTCTCCTCCATTCTCCTCTTGGTTATATGTTTATTCAAAGATGACCATATAGGCTCAGAGTGAGGATCTGAATGATAGACAAAGGGAAAGCAAATATGATCTATTGATCTCTTACAATAGCCCTAGCCTGATGCTGAGTACTTCACATGATACTTAATGATCTTTCTAATGGCCTTTTTTATTTTTATTTTTATTTTTTTGGGAGAGGTTTTTGCTATATGGTGCTGGTGCTCACCAGAAAGACAGAGAGAGACAGAGAGACAGAAAGTGAGAAATCACCCCCCAGGGGGTATGGCCATGCCACAATCCCTTCTCCTCCATTCTCCTCTCGAGATCTTGGGCATGCACGCACACGCGCCCAGCATGAGTTTAAGCCACCGGGTCCAAGACTCAAACCGCAGACAACTATATGCGAGTCCAGAAACATAGCCATTATGCTAACTGCTTGTCCCTGGTTATTTATTTTGAGAAAGATAGATTTTGTTATAGGATCTGTGCTCTCGCCATAGAGACAGAGACAGAGCTCACAGAGACAGAGACAGACAAAAAGAAATAATGCCCAGGCTGAAGAGGCTAAGGCTGAGCCCTAAACTTACTCCCTCAAACTAAGTTCAAACCTAACCTAACCTGAAGCCTAAATCAAACCATAGACCTAAACCTAACCCTTGGCGGACACCTTACGCTTATGCCCAATCCTAACCTGACCCTGACATTAAGACCAACCGTAACACTAAACCGAAAACTAGCAGTAGACCTAAACTTACTCCCTCAAACTAAGATCAAACCTCACCTAACCTGAAGCCTAAATCAAACCATAGACCTAAACCTAATCCTAGGCGGACACCTTAAGCTTAACCCAAGCCCTAACCTGACCCTGACGCTAACTCCAACCGTAACACTGAACCGAAAACTAACAGTAGCCCTAAATTTACTCCCTCAAACTAAGTTCAAAACTCACCTAACCTGAAGCCTAAATCAAACCATAGACCTAAACCTAAGCCTAGGCGGACACCTTAAGCTTAACCCAAGCCCTAACCGGACCCTGATGCTAACTCCAACCGTAACACCGAACCGAAAACTAACAGTAGCCCTAAACTTACTCCCTCAAACTAAGTTCAAACCTAACCTAACCTGAAGCCTAAATCAAACCATACACCTAACCCTAACCCTAGGCGGCCACCTTACGCTTAATCACAAACCTAACATGACGCTGACGCTAACTCCATCCGTAACACTGAACCGAAAACTAACAGTTGCCCTAAACTTACTCCCTCAAACAAAGTTCAAACCTAACCTAACCTGAAGCCTAAATCAAACCATAGACCTAACCCTAACCCTAGGCCGCCAGCTTAAGCTTAACCCCAACACTAAGATGACCCTGACGCTAACTCCAACTGTAACAATGAACCGAAAACTAACAGTAGCCCAAAACATACTCCCACAAAAAAAGTTCAAACATAACCTAACCTGAAGCCTCAATCAAACCATAGAGCTAAACGTAACCCTAGGCGGACACCTTAAGCTTAAGCCGAACCCTAACCTGACCCTGACGCTAACTCCAACCGTAACACTGAACTGAAAAGTAACAGTAGCCCTAAACTTACTCCCTCAAACTAAGTTCACACCTAACCTAACCTGAAGTCTAAATCAAACCATAGAACTAACCCTAACCCTAGGCGGTCACCTTAAGCTTAACCCAAACCCTAACCTGACCCTGACGCTATCTCTAACCGTAACACTGAACCAAAAACTAACAGTAGCACTAAACTTACTCCCTCAAAGTAAGTTGAAACCTAACCTAACCTAAGCCTAAATCAAACCATAGACGTAAACCTAACCCTAGGCGGACACCTTAAGCTCAAGCCCAAACCTAACCTGACCCTGACGTTAACTCCAACCGTAACACTGAACCGAAAATTAACAGTAGCCTTAACTTACTCCCTCAAACCAAGTTCAAACCTAACCTAACCTGAAGTCTAAATCGAACCATAGACCTAACCCTAACCCTAGTGGGACACCTTAAGATTAACCCCAACCCTAACCTGACTCTGACGCTAACTCCAACCGTAACACTAAACTGAAAACTAACATTAGCCCTAAACTTACTCCCTCCAACTAAGTTCAAAACTAACCTAACCTGAAGCCGAAATGAAACCATAGACCTAACCGTAACCCTAGGAGGACACCTTAAGCTTAACCCCAACGCTAACCTGACCCTGACGGTAACTCCAACTGTAACACTGAACCAAAAGCTAACAGGAGCCCTAAACTTACTCCCTCAAACTAAATTCAAGCCTAACCTAACCTGAAGCCTAAATCAAACCATAGAGCTTACTGTAACCTTAGGCGGACAAATTAAGCGTAAGCCCAACCCTAACCTGACCCTGACGCTAACTCCCACCATAACACTGAACCGAAATGTAACAGTAGCCCTTTACTTACTTCCTCAAACTAAGTTCAATCCTAACCTAACCTGAAGTCTAAATCAAACCAAAGACCTAACCCTAACCCTAGGCGGTCACCTTAAGCTTAACCCCAACCCTAACCTGACCCTGACGCTAACTCCAACCGTAACACTGAACCGAAAACTAACAGTAGCTCTAAACTTACTCCCTCCAACTAAGTCCAAACCTAACCTGAAGCCTAAATCAAACCATAGACCTAACCCTAACCCTAGGCGGACACCTTAAGCTTAAGCCCAACCCTAACCTGACCCTGACGTTAACTCCAACTGTAACACTGAACCGAAAACTAACAGTAGCCCTAAATTTACTGCCTCAAACTAAGTTCAAACCCTACCTAACCTGAAGCCCAAATTAAATCATAAACCTTACCCTAACCTTGGGCGCACACTTAAGCTTAACCCCAACACTAACCTGACCCTGACGCTAACTCCAAACGTAACACTGAACTGAAAACTAACCGTACCCCTAAACTAATTCCCTCAAACTAAGTTCAAACCTAACCTAACCTGAAGCCTCAATCAAACCATAGAGCTAACCGTAACCTTAGGCGGACACATTAAGCTTAAGCCAAACCCTAACCTGACCCTGACGCTAACTCCAAACGTAACACTGAACCGAAAAGTAACAGTAGCCCTTTACTTACTTCCTCAAACTAAGTTCAAACCTAACCTAAACTGAAGTCTAAATCAAACCAAAGACCTAACTCTAACCCTAGGCGGTCACCTTAAGCTTAACCCCAACCATAAACTGACCCTGACGCTAACTCCAACCATAACACTGAACCGAAAACTAACAGTAGCCCTAAACTTACTCCCTCAAACTAAGTTCAAACCCTACCTAACCTGAAGACCAAATTAAATCATACACAATACCCTAACCCTGGGCGCACACTTAAGCTTAACCCGAACACTAACCTGACCCTTACGCTAACTCCAACCATTACACTGAACTGAAAAGTAACAGTAGCCCTAAACTAACTCCCTCAAACTAAGTTCAAACCTAACCTAACCTGAAGCCTAATTCGAACCATAGACCGAACCCTAATCCTAGCCGGACAACTTAAGCTTAACCACAACCCTAACCTGACCCTGAGGTAACTCCAACCGTAACACTGAACCGAAAACTAACAGTAGCCCTAAACTTACTCCCTCAAACTAAGTTCAAACCTAACCTAACCTGAAGCTTAAATCGAAAAATAGACCTAACCCTAACCATAGGCGGACACCTTAAGCTGAACCCCAACCCTAAGCTGACCCTGACGCTAAATACAACTGAAACACTGAACCAAAAACTAACAGTAGCCCTAAACTTACTCCCTCAAAGTAAGTTCAAACCTAACCTAACCTGAAGCCTAAATGAAACCATAGACCTAACCCTAACCCTAGGCGGACACCTTAAGCTTAACCCCAACGCTAACCTGACCCTGACAGAAACTCCAACGGAAACACTGAACTGAAAACTCACAATAGCCCTAAACTTACTCACTCAAACGAAGTTCAAACCAAACTTAACCTGAAGCCTAACTCAAACCATAGACCTAACCCTAACCCTAGGCGGACACCTTAAGCTCAACCCCAAACCTAACCTGACCGTGACGCTAACTCCAACCGTTACACTTAACCGAAAACTAACAGTAGCCCTAAACTTACTCCCTCAAACTAAGTTCAAACCTAACCTAACCTGAAGCCTAAATCAAACCATACACCTAACCCTAACCCTAGGCGGACACCTTAAGCTCAACCCCAACTCTAACCTGACCCTGACGCTAACTCCAACCGTAACGCTGAAACGAAAACTAACAGTAGCCCTAAACTTACTCCCTCAAACTAAGTTCAGACCTAACCTAACCTGAAGCCTAACTCAAACCATAGACCGAAACCTAACCCAAGGCGGACACCTTAAACTTAACCCCAACCCTAACCTGAACCTGACACTTACTCCAACTGTAACACTGAATTGAAAACTAACAGTAGCCCTAAACTTACTCCCTCAAACTAAGTTCAAACCTAAGCTAACCTGAAGCCTAACTCAAACCATAGACCTAACCCTAACCCTAGGCGGACACCTTAAGCTTAACCCAAACCCTAACCTGACCCTGATGCTAACTCCAACGATAACACTGAACAGAAAACTAACAGTAGCCCTAAACTTACTCCCTCAATCTAAGTTCAAACTTAACTTAACCTGAACCCTAACTCAAACCATAGACCTAAACTAACCCTAGGCGGACACCTTAAGCTCAACTCCAATCCTAACCTAAACCTCATGCTAACTCCAACAGTAACACTGAACCGAAAACTAACAGTAGCCCTAAACTTACTCGCTCAAACTAAGTTCAAAACTAAAGTTAACTGAAACCTAACTCAAACCATAGACCTAAGACTAACCCTAGGCGGACACCTTAAGCTTAACACCAACCCTAATGTGACCCTGATGCTAACTCCAACCATAACACTGAACCGAAAACTAACAGTAGCCCTAAAATTACTCCCTCAAACTAAGTTCAAACCTAACCTAACCTGAAGCCTAAATCAAACCATAGACCTAACCCTAACCCTAGGCAGACACCTTAAGCTCCACCCCAACCCAAAACTTACCCTGACGCTAACTCCAACCGTAACACTGAACCGAAAACTAATAGTAGGCCTAAACTTACTCCCTCAAACTAAGTTCGAATCTAAACTAACCTGAAGCCTAACTCAAACAATAGACCTAACCCTAACCCCAGGCGGACACTCAAGCTCAACCCCAGCCCTAACTTGACGCTCACGCTAACTCCAACCATAACACTGAACCGAAAACTAACAGTTGCCCTAAACTTACTACCTCAAACTAAGTTCAAACGTAACCTAACCTGAAGACTAAATCAAACCATACACCTAACCCTAACCCGAGGCGGACACCTTAAGCTCAACCCCAACCCAAACCTTACCCTGACACTAACTCCAACCTTAACACTGAACCGAAAACTAACAGTAGCCCTAAACTGACTCACTCAAACTAAGTTCAAACCTAAAGTAACCTGAAGCCGAACTCAAACAATAGACCTAAACCTAACCCTAGGCGGACACCTTAAGCTCAACTCCAACCCTAACCTCACCCTCACGCTAACTCCAACCGAAACACTGAACAGAAAACTAACAGTAGCTCTAAACTAACTCCCTCATGCTAAGTTCAAACCAAACCTAAACTGAAGCCTAAATCAAACCATACACCTAACCCCAACCCTAGGCAGACACCTTAAGCTTAACCGCAACCCTAACCTGACCCTGATGCTAACTTCAACCGTAACACTGAACCGAAAACTAACAGTAGCCCTAAACTTACTCCCTCAAACTAAGTTCAAACCTAACCTAACCTGAAGCCTAACTCAAACCATAGACCTAACCCTAACCCTAGGCGGACACGTCAAGCTTAACCCCAACCCTAACCTGACCGGTAGGCTAAGTCAAACCATAATACTGAACCGAAAATTAACAGAAGCCCTAAACTTACTCCCTCAAACTAAGTTCAATCCTCACCTAACCTGAAGCCTAAATCAAAAAATAGACCTAACCCTAACCCTAGGCGGACACCTTAAGCTCAACTCCAACCCTAACCTGACCCTCACGCTAACTCCAACCGTAACACTGAACCGAAAACTAACAGTAGCCCTAAACTTACTTACTCAAACTAAGTTCAAACGTAACCTAACCTGAAGCCTAAATCAAAACATAGACCTAACCCTAAACCTAGGCAGACACCTTATGCTTAACCCCCACCCTTACCTGACCCTGACACTTACTAAAACTGTAACAGATAACCGAAAACTAACAGTAGCCCTAAACACACTCCCTCAAACTAAGTTCAAACCTAACCTAACCTGAAGCCTAAATAAAACCATACACCTAACCTTAACCCTAGGCGGAAACCTTAAGCTCAACCCCAACCCTAACCTGACCCTGATGATAACTCCAACCATAACACTGAACCGAAAACTTACAGTAGCCCTAAACTTAATCCCTCGAACTAAGTTCAAACCTAAGCTAACCTGAAGCCTAACTCAAACAATAGACCTAACCCTAACCCTAGGCGGACACCTCAAGCTTAACCCCAACACTAACCTGACCCTGATGCTAACTCCAAACATAATACTGAACCGAAAATTAACAGTAGCCCTAAACTTACTCCCTCAAACTAAGTTCAAAGCTAACCTAACCTGAAACCTAAATCAAACCATAGACCTAACCCTAAACCTAGGCGGACACCTTATGCTTAACCCCCACCGTAACCTGACCCTGACACTTACTCCGACTGTAACAGTTAACCGAAAACTAACAGTAGCCCTAAACTTACTCCCTCAAACTAAGTTCAAACCTAACGTAACCTGAAGCCTAAATCAAACCACAGACCAAACCCTAACCCTAGGCGGACACCTTACGCTCAACCCCAAACCTAACCTGACCCTGACGCTACCTCCCACCGTAACAGTTAACTGAAAACTACCAGTAGGCCTAAACTTACTCCCTCAAACTACGTTCAAACCTAACCTAACCTGAAGCCTAAATAAAACAATACACCTAACCCTAACCCCAGGCGGACACCTTAAGCTCAACCCCAACACTAACATGACCATGACGCTAACTCTAAATGTAACACTGAACCGAAAACTAAGAGTAGCCCTAAACTTACTACCTCAAACTAAGATTAAAACTAACCTAACCTGAAGCCTAAGTAAACCATAGACCTAACCCTAACCCTAGGTGGACACCTTAAGCTTAACCCGAACCCTAACCTGACCCTGACACTAACTCCAACGGAAACACTGAACCGAAAACTAACAGTAGCCCTAAACTTTCTCCCTCAAACTAAGTTCAAACCTAACCTAAGCTGAAGCCTAACTCAAACAATAGACCTAAACCTAACCCTATGGGGACACCTCAAGCTTAACCCCAACCCTAACCTGACCCTGATGCTAACTCCAACCCTAATACTGAACCGAAAACTAACAGTAGCCCTAAACTTACTCCCTCAAACTAAGTTCAAACCTAACGTCACAGGAAGCCTAACTCAAAAAATAGACCTAACCCTAACCCTAGGCGGACACCTTAAGCTCAACTCCAACCCTAACCTGACCCTCACGCTACCTCCAACCGTAACACTGAACAGAAAAATAATAATAGCCCTAAATTTACTCGCTCAAACTAAGTTCAAACCTAAAGTAACCTGAAGCCGAACTCAAACCATAGAACTAACCCTAACCCTAGGCGGACACCTTAAGCTCAACCCCAAACCTAACCTGACCCTAACGCTTACTCGAAACGTAAGAGTTAAGTGAAAACTAAGAGTAGCCCTAAACTTACTCCCTCAAACTAAGTTAAAACCTAACCTAACCTGAAGCCTAAATCAAACCATACACCTAACCGTTACCCTAGGCGGACACCTTAAGCTCAACCCCAACACTAACATGACCCTGATGCTAACTCTAAATGTAACACTGAACTGAAAAATAAGAGTAGCCCTAAACTCTCTCCCTCATACTAATTTCAAACCTAACCTAACCTGAAGCCTAAGTCAAACCATACACCTAACCCTAACCCTAGGCGGACACCTGAAGCTCACCCCCAACCCTAACCTGACCCTGACGCTAACTTCAAACGTAACACTGAATCGAAAACTAACAGTAGCCCTAAACTTACTCCCTCAAACTAAGTTCAAACCTAACCTAATCTGAAGCCTAACTCAAACAATAGACCTTACCCTAACCCTAGGCGGACACCTCAAGCTTAACCCCTAAACTAACCTGACCCTGACGCTAAATCCAACAGTAATACTTAACCGAAGACTAAGAGTAGCCCTAAACTTACTCCCTAAAACTAAGTTCAAACCTCACCTAAGCTGAAGCCGAAAACAAACCATACACGTAACCCTAACCCTAGGCGGACACCTTAAACTCAACCCCAACCCTAACCTGACCCTGACGCTAACTCCAACCGTAACACTGAACCGAAAACTAACAGTAACCCTAAACTTACTCCCTCAAACTAAGTTCAAACCTAACCTATCCTGAAGCATAACTCAAACAATAGACCTTACCCTAACCCTAGGCGGTCACCTTAAACTCAACCCCAACCCTAACCTGACCCTGACGCTAACTCCAACCGTAACACTGAACCGAAAACTAACAGTAGCCCTAAACTTACTCCCGCAAACGAAGTTTAAACCTAACCTAACCTGAAGCCTAACTCAAACCATAGACCCAACCCTATCGCTAGGCGGACACCATAAGCTTAACCCCAACCCTAACCTGACCCTGATGCTAACTTCTACCGTAACACTAAACCGAAAACTAACAGTAGCCCTTAACTTCCTCCCGAATACTAAGTTCAAAACTAAAGTTACCTGAATCCTAACTCAAACCATAGACCTAACCCTAACCCTAGGCGGACACCTTAAGCTCAACTCCAACCCTAACCTCACCCTCACGCAAACTCCAATCATAACACTGAACCGAAAACTAACAGTAGCCTTAAACTTACTCCTTCTAACTAAGTTCAAACCTAACCTAAACTGAAGCCCAAATCAAACCATACACCTAACCCGAACCCTAGGCGTACACCTTAAGCTCAATCCCAAACCTAACCTGACCCTGAAGCTAACTTCAACCGTAACACTGAACCGAAAACTAACAGCAGCCCTAAACTTACTCCCTCAAACTAAGTTCAAACCTAACCTAACCTGAAGACTAACTCAAACAATAGACCTAACCCTAACCCTAGGCGGACACCTCAAGCTTAACCCCAACCCTAACCTGACCCTGACGCTAACTCCTACCGTAACACTTAACCGAAAACTAACAGTAGCCCTAAACTTACTCCCTCAAATAAGTTCAAACCTAACCTAACCTGAAGCCTAAATCAAACCATACACCTAAACCTAACCCTATACGGACACCTTAAGCTCAACCACAACCCTAAACTGAACCGGACGCTAACTCCAACCGTAACACTGAACCGAAAACTAAGAGTAGCCCTCAATTTAATCCCTCAAACTAAGTTCAAACCTAACCTAACCTGAAGCCTAACTCAAACCATACACATAACCCTAACCCTAGGTGGACACCTTAAGCTTAACCCCAACCCTAACATAACCCTGGTGCTAACACCAACCATAACACTGAACTGAAAACTAACAGTAGACCTAAACTTACTCCCTCAAACTAAGTTCAAACCTAAAGTAAACTGAAGCCTAACTCAAGCCATAGACCTAACCCTAACCCTAGGGGGATACCTTAAGCTCAACTCCAACCCTAACATGATCCTCACGTTAACTCCAAAAGTAAAACTGAACTGAAAACTAACAGTAGCCCTAAAGGTACTCCATAAAACTAAGTTCAAACCTAACCTAACCTGAAGTCTAAATCAAACCATACACCTAACCCTAACACTAGGCAGACACCTAAAACTTAACCCAGAGCCTAACCTGAACCTGACGCTAACTCCAACCATAACACTGAACTGAAAACTAACAGTAGGCCTAAACTTACTCCGTCAAAATAAGTTCAAACCTAACCTAACCTGAAGCCTAACTAAAACCATAGACCTAACCCTAACCCTAGGCGGACAACTTTAGCTCAACTCCAACCCTAACCAGACCCTCACGCTAACTCCAACGGTAACACTGAACAGGAAACTAACAGTAACCCTAAACTTACTCCCTCAAACTAAGTTCAATCCTAAAGTAACCTGAAGGCGAACTCAAACCATAGACCTAACCCTAACCCTAGGCGGTCACCTTAAGCTCAACCCCAACCCTAACCTGACCCTGAAACTACCTCCAACGGAAACACTGAACCGAAAACTCACAGTAGCCCTAAACTTGCTCACTCAAACTAAGTTCAAACCTAACCTAACCTGAAGCCTATGTCAAACCATACACCTAACCCTAACCCTAGGCGGACACCTTAAGCTCAACCCAAACCCTAACCTGACCCGGATGCTAACTTCAACCGTAACACTGAATCGAAAACTAACAGTAGCCCTAAACTTACTCCCTCAAACTAAGTTCAAACCTAAACTAACCTGAAGCCTAACTCAAACCATAGACCTAACCCTAACCCTAGGTGGACACCTTAAGCTTAACCCCAACCCTAACCTGAACCTGATGCTAACTCCAACCGTAACACTGAACCGAAAACTAACAGTAGCCCTAAACTTACTCCCTCAAACTAAGTTCAAACCTAATGTAACAGGAAGCCAAACTCAAACCATAGACCTAACCCTAACCCTAGGCGGACACCTTAAGCTCAACTCCAACCCTAACCTGACCCTCACGCTAACTCCAACCGTAACACTGAAGAGAAAACTAACAGTAGCCCTAAACTTACTACCTCAAACTAAGTTCAAACCAAAAGTAACCTGAAGCCGAACTCAAACCATAGACCTAACCCTAACCCTAGGCGGACACCTTATGCTCAACCCCAACCCTAACCTGACCCTGACGCTTACTTCAACCGTAACAGTTAACTGAAAATTAACAGTATCCCTAAACTTACTCCCTCAAACTAAGCTCAAACCTTACCTAACCTGAAGCCTAAATCAAACCATACACCTAATCCTAACCCTAGGCAGACACCTTAAGCTCAACCCCAACACTAACATGACCCTGATGCTAACTCTAAATGTAACACTGATAGGAAAACTAAGAGTAGCCCTAAATTTACTCCCTCAAACTAAGTTCAAACCTAACCTAACCTGAACCATAAGTAAAAGCATAGAACTAACCCTAACCCTAGGTGGACAACTTAAGCTTAACCCCAACCCTAACCTGACCTTGACACTAACTCCAATGGAAACACTGAACCGAAAACTCACAGTAGCCCTAAACTTACTCACACAAACTAAGTTCAAACCTAACCTAACCTGAAGCCTAAGTCAAACCATACACCTAACCCTAACCCTAGGTGGACACCTTAAGCTCAACCCCAACCCTAACCTGACCCTGATGCTAACTTCAACCGTAACACTGAATCGAAAACTAACAGTAGCCCTAAACTTACTCCCTCAAACTAAGTTCAAACCTAACCTAACCTGAAGCCTAACTCAAACCATAGACCTAACACTAACGCTAGGCGGACACCTTAAGCTTAACCCCAACCGAAACCTGACCCTGATGCTAACTCCAACCATAACACTGAACCGAAAACTAACAGTAGACCTAAACTTACTCCCTCAAACTAAGTTAAAACCTAACGTAACAGAAAGCCTAACTCAAACCATAGACCGAACCCTAACCCTAGGCGGACACCTTAAGCTCAACTCAAACCCTAACCTGACACTCACGCTAACCCCTACAGTAACACTGAACAGAAAACTAACAGTAGCCCTAAACTTACTCCCTCAGACTAAGTTCAAACCGAACCTAACCTGAAACCTAAATCAAACCATAGACCTAACCCTAACCTTAGGCGGACACCTTAAGTTTAACCCCAACCCTAACCTGACCCTGATGCTAACTCCAACCTCAACACTGAACTGAAAACTAATAGTAGCCCTAAACTTACTCCCTCAAACCAAGTTCAAACCTATCCGAACCTGAAGCCTAACTCAAATCATAGACCTAACGCTAACCCTAGGCGGACACCTTAAGGTTAGATCCAACCCTAACCTGACCCTGATGCTAACTCCAACCGTAACACTGAACTGAAAACTCACAGTAGCCCTAAACTTACTCCCTCAAACTAAGTTCAAACCTAACCTAACCTGAAGCCTAACTCAAATCATAGACCTAACCCTAACCCTAGGTGGACACCTTAAGCTGAACCCCACCCCTAACCTGACCCTGATGCTAACTTCAAACGTAACACTGAATCGAAAACTAACAGTAGGCCTAAACTTACTCCCTCAAACTATGTTCAAACCTTACCTAACCTGAAACCTAAATCAAACCATAGACCTAACCCTAAACCTAGGCGGACACCTTAAGCTCAACCCAAACCCTAACCTGACCATGACGCTAACTCAAACCTCAACACTGAACCGAAAACTAACAGTAGCCCTAAACTTACTCCCTCACACTAAGCTCAAACCTTTCCTAACCTGAAGCCTAACTCAAACCATAGACCTAACCCTAACCCTAGGCGGACACCTTAAGCTAAAGCCCAACCCTAACTTCACTCTGATGCTAACTCCAACCTGAACACTGAACCGAAAACTAAGAGTAGCCCTAAACTTACTCCCTCAAACTAGGTTCAAACCTAACGTAAAAGGAAGCCTTACTCAAACCATAGATCAAACCCTAACCCTAGGCAGACACCTTAAGCTCAACTCCAACCCTAACCTGACCCTCACGCTAACTCCAACCTTAACACTGAACAGAAAACTAACAGTAGGCCTAAACTTACTCCCTCAAACTAAGTTCAAACCAAAAGTAACGTGAAGCCGAACTCAAACCATAGACCTAACCCTAACCCTAGGAGGACACCTTACGCTCAACCCCAACCCTAACCTGACCCAGACGATTACTCCAACTGTAACAGTTAACTGAAAAGTAACAGTAGCCCTAAACTTACTCCCTCAAACTAAGTTCAAACCTAACATAACCTGAAGCCTAAATCAAACCATACACCTAACCCTAACCCTAGGCGGACACCTTAAGATCAACCCCAACACTAACATGACCCTGAAGGTAACTCTAAATGTAAGACTGAACCGAAAACTAAGAGTAGCCCTAAACTTACTCCCTCAAACTAAGTTCAAACCTAACCTAACCTGAAGCCTAACTCAAACCATAGACCTAACCCTGATCCTAGGCGGACACCTCAAGCTTAACCAGAACCCTAACCTGACCCTGACGCTAACTCCAACCGTAACACTGACCAGAAAACGAACAGTAGTCCTAAACTTACTCCCTCAAACTAAGTTCAAACCTAACCTAACCTGAAGCCTAAATCAAACCATACACCTAACCCTAACGCTAGGCGCATACCTTAAGCTCAACCCCTACACTAACGTGACCTGACGCTAACTCTTAATGTAACACTGAACCGAAAACTAAGAGTAGCCCTAAACTTACTCCCTCAAACTAAATTCAAACCTAACCTAACCTGAAGCCTAAGTAAAACCGTAGACCTAACCCTAACCCTAGGTGGACACCTTAAGCTTATCTCCAACCCTAACCTGACCCTGACACTAAATCCAACAGAAACACTGAAACGAAAACTCACAGAATCCCTAAACTTACTCACTCAAACTAAGTTTAAACGAAAAGAAACCTGAAGCCGAACTCAAACCATAGACCTAACCCTAACCCTAGGCGGACACCTTAAATTCAACACCAACCCTAACCTGACCCTGACGCTTACTCCAACCGTAACAGTTAGCTGAAAACTAACAGTAGCCCTAAACTTGCTCCCTCAAACTAAGTTCAAACCTAACCTAACCTGAAGCCTAAATCAAACCATACACCTAACCCTAACCGTAGGCGGACACCTTAAGCTCAACGCCAACACAAACATGACCCTGACGCTAGCTCTAAATGTAACACTGAACCGAAAACTAAGAGTAGCCCTAAACTTACTCCCTCAAACTAAATTCAAACCTAATCTAACCTGAAGCGTATGTAAAACCATAGAACTAACCCTAACCCTAGGTGGACACCTTAAGCTTAACCCCAACCCTAACCTGACCCTGACACTAACTCCAACGGAAATACTGAACCGAAAACTCACAGTAGCCCTAAACTTACTCACTCAAACTAAGTTCAAACCTAACCTAACCTGAAGCCTAAGTCAAACCATACACCTAAACCTAACCCTAGGCGGACACCTTAAGCTCAACCCAAACCCTAACCTGACCCTGATGCTAACTTCAACCGTACCACTGAATCGAAAACTAACAGTAGCCCTAAACTTACTCCCTCAAACTAAGTTCAAACCTAAGCTAACCTGAAGCCTAACTCAAACCATAGACCTAACCCTAACCCTACGCGGACACCTTAAGCTCAACTCCAAACCTAACCTGACCCTCACGCTAACTCCAACCGTAACACTGAACAGGAAACTAACAGTAGCCCTAAACTTACACCCTCAAACTAAATTCAAACCTAACCTAACCTGAAGCCTAAGTAAAACCATAGACCTAACCCTAACCCTAGGCAGGCACCTTAAGCTCAACTCCAACCCTAACCTGAACCTCACGCTTACTCCAACCGTAACATTGAACACAAAACTAACAGTAGCCCTAAACTTACTCCCTCAAACTAAGTTCAAACCAAAAGTAACCTGAAGCCGAACTAATACCATAGACCTAACCCTAACCCTAGGCGGACACCTTAAACTCAACGCCAACCCTAACCTGACCCTGACGCTTACTCCAACCATAACAGTTAACTGAAAACTAACAGTAGCCCTAAACTTACTCCCTCAAACTAAGTTCAAACCTAACCTAACCTGAAGCCTAAATCAAACCATACACCTAACCCTAACCCTAGGCGGACACTTTAAGCTCAACCCCAACACTAACATGACCCTGACGCTAACTCTAAATGTAACACTGAACCGAAAACTAAGAGTAGCCCTAAACTTACTCCCTCAAACTAAATTCAAACCTAACCTACCCTGAAGCCAAAGTAAAACCGTAGACCTAACCATAACCCTAGGTGGACACCTTAAGCTTAACCCCAACCCTAACCTGACCCTGACACTAAATCCAACAGAAACACTGAACTGAAAACTAAGATTAGCCCTAAACTTACTCACTCAAACTAAGTTCAAACCTAACCTAACCTGAAGCCTAAATCAAACCATACACCTAACCCTAACCCTAGGCGGACACTTTAAGCTCAACCCCAACACTAACATGACCCTGACGCTAACTCTAAATGTAACACTGAACCCAAAACTAAGAGTAGCCCTAAACTTACTCCCTCAAACTAAATTCAAACCTAACCTACCCTGAAGCCAAAGTAAAACCGTAGACCTAACCATAACCCTAGGTGGACACCTTAAGCTTAACCCCAACCCTAACCTGACCCTGACACTAAATCCAACAGAAACACTGAACTGAAAACTAACAGTAGCCCTAATCTTACTCACTCAAACTAAGTTCAAACCTAACCTAACCTGAAGCCTAAGTAAAACCATAGACCTAACCCTAACCCTAGGCGGAAACCTTAAGCTTAGCCCCAACCCTAACCTGACCCTGATGCTAACTCTAAATGTAACACTGAAGCGAAAACTAACAGTAGCCCTAAACTTACTCCCTCAAACTAAGTTCAAACCTAACCTAACCTGAAGCCTAAGTGAAACCATAGACCGAACCTTAACCCTATGTGGACACTTTAAGCTTAACCCCAACAATAACCTGACCCTGACACTAACTCCAACGGAAACACTGAACCGAAAACTCACATTAGCCCTAAACTTACTCACTCAAACTAAGTTCAAACCTAACCTAACCTGAAGCCTAAGTCAAACCATACACCTAACCCTAACCCTAGGCGGACACCTTAAGCTCAACCCCAACCCTAACCTGACCCTGATGCTAACTCCAACCGTAACACTGAACCGAAAACTAACAGTAGTCCTAAACTTACTCCCTCAAACTAAGTTCAAACACAACGTAACAGAAAGCCTAACTCAAACCATAGACCTAACCCTAACCCTAGGCGGACACTTTAAGCTCAACTCCAAACTTAACCTGACCCTCACGCTAACTCCAACCGTAACACTGAACAGAAAACTAACAGTAGCCCTAAACTTACTCCCTCAAACTAAGTTCAAACCAAAAGTAACCTGAAGCCGAACTCAAACCATAGACCTAACCCTAACCCTAGGCGGACACCTTAAACTCAACCCAAACCCTAACCTGACCCTGGCGATTACTCCAACCGTAACAGTTAACTGAAAACTAACAGTAGCCCTAAACTTACTCCCTCAAACTAAGTTCAAACCTAACCTTACCTGAAGCCTAAATCAAACCATACACCTAACCCTAACCCTAGGCGGACACCTTAAGCTCAACCCCAACACTAACATGACCCTGACGCTAACTCTAAATGTAACACTGAACCCTAAACTAAGAGTAGTCCTAAACTTACTCCCTCAAACTAAATTCAAACCTAACCTAACCTGAAGCCTAAGTAAAACCATAGACCTAAACCTAACCCTAGGTGGACACCTTAAGCTTAACCCCAACCCTAACCTGACCCTGACACTAACTCCAACGGAAACACTGAACCGAAAACTCACATTAGCCCTAAACTTACTCACTCAAACTAAGTTGAAACCTAACCTACCCTGAAGCCTAAGTCAAACCATACACCTAACCCTAACCCTAGGCGGACACCTTAAGCTCAACCCCAACCCTAACCTGACCCTGATGCTAACTCCAACCGTAACACTGAACCGAAAACTAACAGTAGTCCTAAACTTACTCCCTCAAACTAAGTTCAAACGCAACGGAACAGAAAGCCTAACTCAAACCATAGACCTAACCCTAACCCTAGGCGGACACCTTAAGCTCAACTCCAACCTAAACCTGACCCACACGCTAACTCCAACCGTAACACTGAACAGAAAACTAACAGTAGCCCTAAACTTACTCCCTCAAACTAAGTTCAAACCAAAAGTAACCTGAAGCCGAACTCAAACCATAGACCTAACCCTAAACCTAGGCGGACACCTTAAGCTCAACCCCAACCCTAACCTGACCCCGATACTAACTTCAACCGTAACACTGAATCGAAAATTAACAGTAGCCCTAAACATACTCCCTCAAACTAAGTTCAAACCTAACCTAACCTGAAGGCTAACTCAAACCATAGACCTAACCCTAACCCTATGCGGACACCTTAAGCTCAACCCCAACCCTAACCTGACCCCGATGCTAACTTCAACCGTAACACTGAATCGAAAACTAACAGTAGCCCTAAACTTACTCCCTCAAACTAAGTTCAAACCTAACCTAACCTGAAGCCTAAATCAAACCATACACCTAACCCTAACCCTAGTCGGACACCTTAAGCTCAACCCCAACACTAACATGACCCTCATGCTAACTCTAAATGTAACACTGAAGTGAAAACTAACAGAAGCCCTAAACTTACTCCCTCAAACTAAGTTCAAACCTAACCTAACCTGAAGCCTAAGTAAAACCATAGACCGAACCGTAACCCTATGTGGACACTTTAAGCTTAACCCCAACAATAACCTGACCCTGACACTAACTACAACGGAAACACTGAACCGAAAACTCACATTAGCCCTAAACTTACTCACTCAAACTAAGTTCAAACCTAACCTAACCTGAAGCCTAAGTCAAACCATACACCTAACCCTAACCCTAGGCGGAAACCTTAAGCTCAACCCCAACCCTAACCTGACCCTGATGCTAACTCCAACCGTAACACTGAACCGAAAACTAACAGTAGTCCTAAACTTACTCCCTCAAACTAAGTTCAAACGCAACGTAACAGAAAGCCTAACTCAAACCATAGACCTAACCCTAACCCTAGGCGGACACTTTAAGCTCAACTCCAACCTTAACCTGACCCTCACGCTAACTCCAACCGTAACACTGAACAGAAAACTAACAGTAGCCCTAAACTTACTCCCTCAAACTAAGTTCAAACCAAAAGTAACCTGAAGCCGAACTCAAACCATAGACCTAACCATAGCCCTAGGCGGACACCTTAAACTCAACCCCAACCCTAACCTGACCCTGACGCTTACTCCAACCTTAACAGTTAACTGAAAAATAACAGTAGCCCTAAATTACTCCCTCAAACTAAGTTCAAACCTAACCTAACCTGAAGCCTAAATCAAACCATATAACCAACCCTAATCCTAGGCGGACACCTTAAGCTCAACCCCAACACTAACATGACCCTGACGCTAACTCTAAATGTAACACTGAACCGAAAACTAACAGAAGCCTAAACTTACTCCCTCAAACTAAGTTCAAACCCAACGTAAATAAAAGCCTAACTCAAACCATAGACCTAACCCTAACCCTAGGCGGTAACCTTAAGCTCAATTCAAACACTAACCTGACCCTCAGGCTAACTCCAACCGAAACACTGAACAGAAAACTAAAAGCAGCCCTAAACTTACTCCCTCAAACTAAGTATAAAACTATCCTAACCTGAAGCCTAACTCAAACCATAGACCTAACCCTAACCCTCGGTGAGCCCCTTAAGCTCAACCCCAACCCTAACCTGACCCTGACGTTTACTCCAACCGTAACAGCTAACTGAAAAATAACAGTAGCCCTAAACTTACTCCCTCAAACTAAGTTCTAACCTAACCTAACCTGGAGCCTAAGTAAAACCATAGACCTAACCCTAACCCTAGGCGGACACCTTAAGCTTAGCCCCAAACCTAACCTGACCCAGATGCTAACTCCAACCGTAACACTGAATCGAAAACTAACAGTAGGCCTAAACTTACACCCTCAAACTAAGTTCCAACCTTACCTAACCTGAAACCTAACTCAAACCATAGAAGTAACCCTAACCCTAGGCGGACACCTTAAGATTAACCCCAACCCAAACCTGACCGTGATGCTAAATCCAAATGTAACACTGAACCGAAAACTAACAGTAGTCCTAAACTTACTCCCTCAAACTAAGTTCAAACCTAACGTAACAGAAAGCCTAACTCAAACCATAGACCTAACCCTAACCCTAGGCGGACATCTTAAGCTCAACTCAAACACTAACCTGACCCTCACGCTAACTCCAACCGTAACACTGAACAGAAAACTAACAGTAGCCCTAAACTTACTCCCTCAAACTAAGTTCAAACCAAAAGTAACCTGAAGCCGAACTCAAACCGTAGACCTAACCCTAACCCTAGGCAGACACCTTACACTGAACCCCAACCCTAACCTTACCCAGACTCTTACTCCAACCATAACAGTTAACTGAAAACTAACAGTAGCCCTAAACGTACTCCCTCAAACTAAGTTCTAACCTAACCTAACCTGGAGCCTAAGTAAAACCATACACCTAACCCTAACCCTAGGCGGAAACCTTAAGCTCAACCCCAACCCTAACCTGACCCTGATGCTAACTCCAACCGTAACACTGAACCGAAAACTAACAGTAGTCCTAAACTTACTCCCTCAAACTAAGTTCAAACGCAACGTAACAGAAAGCCTAACTCAAACCATAGACCTAACCCTAACCCTAGGCGGACACTTTAAGCTCAACTCCAACCTTAACCTGACCCTCACGCTAACTCCAACCGTAACACTGAACAGAAAACTAACAGTAGCCCTAAACTTACTCCCTCAAACTAAGTTCAAACCAAAAGTAACCTGAAGCCGAACTCAAACCATAGACCTAACCCTAGCCCTAGGCGGACACCTTAAACTCAACCCCAACCCTAACCTGACCCTGACGCTTACTCCAACCTTAACAGTTAACTGAAAAATAACAGTAGCCCTAAATTACTCCCTCAAACTAAGTTCAAACCTAACCTAACCTGAAGCCTAAATCAAACCATATAACCAACCCTAATCCTAGGTGGACACCTTAAGCTCAACCCCAACACTAACATGACCCTGACGCTAACTCTAAATGTAACACTGAACCGAAAACTAACAGAAGCCTAAACTTACTCCCTCAAACTAAGTTCAAACCCAACGTAAATAAAAGCCTAACTCAAACCATAGACCTAACCCTAACCCTAGGCGGTAACCTTAAGCTCAATTCAAACACTAACCTGACCCTCATGCTAACTCCAACCGAAACACTGAACAGAAAACTAAAAGCAGCCCTAAACTTACTCCCTCAAACTAAGTATAAAACTATCCTAACCTGAAGCCTAACTCAAACCATAGACCTAACCCTAACCCTAGGTGAGCCCCTTAAGCTCAACCCCAACCCTAACCTGACCCTGACGTTTACTCCAACCGTAACAGCTAACTGAAAAATAACAGTAGCCCTAAACTTACTCCCTCAAACTAAGTTCTAACCTAACCTAACCTGGAGCCTAAGTAAAACCATAGACCTAACCCTAACCCTAGGCGGACACCTTAAGCTTAGCCCCAAACCTAACCTGACCCAGATGCTAACTCCAACCGTAACACTGAATCGAAAACTAACAGTAGGCCTAAACTTACACCCTCAAACTAAGTTCCAACCTTACCTAACCTGAAACCTAACTCAAACCATAGAACTAACCCTAACCCTAGGCGGACACCTTAAGATTAACCCCAACCCAAACCTGACCGTGATGCTAAATCCAAATGTAACACTGAACCGAAAACTAACAGTAGTCCTAAACTTACTCCCTCAAACTAAGTTCAAACCTAACGTAACAGAAAGCCTAACTCAAACCATAGACCTAACCCTAACCCTAGGCGGACATCTTAAGCTCAACTCAAACACTAACCTGACCCTCACAATAACTCCAACCGTAACACTGAACAGAAAACTAACAGTAGCCCTAAACTTACTCCCTCAAACTAAGTTCAAACCAAAAGTAACCTGAAGCCGAACTCAAACCGTAGACCTAACCCTAACCCTAGGCAGACACCTTACACTGAACCCCAACCCTAACCTTACCCAGACTCTTACTCCAACCATAACAGTTAACTGAAAACTAACAGTAGCCCTAAACGTACTCCCTCAAACTAAGTTCTAACCTAACCTAACCTGGAGCCTAAGTAAAACCATAGACCTAACCCTAACCCTAATCGGACACCTTAAGCTTAGCCCCAACCCTAACCTGACCCTGATGCTAACTCCAACCGTAACACTGAACCGAAAACTAACAGTAGCCCTAAACTTACCCCCTCAAAGTAAGTTCAAACCTAACCTAACCTGAAGCCTAAGTAAAACCATAGACCTAACCCTAACCATAGGTGGACACCTTAAGCTTAACCCCAACCCTAACCTGACCGTGACACTAACTCCAACGGAAACACTGAACCGAAAACTCACATTAGCCCTAAACTTACTCACTCAAACTAAGTTCAAACCTAACCGATCCTGAAGCCTAAGTCAAACCATACACCTAACCCTAACCCTAGGCGGACACCTTAAGCTCAACCCCAACCCTAACCTGACCCTGATGGTAACTCCAACGGAAACACTGAACCGAAAACTCACAGTAGCCCTAAAGTTACTCCCTCAAAGAAAGTTCAAACCTAACCTAACCTGAAGCCTAACTCAAACCATAGACCTAACCCTAACCCTAGGCGGACACCTTAAGCTTAACCCGAACCCAAACCTGACCCTGATGCTAACTCCAACCGTAACACTGAACCGAAAACTAACAGTAGCCCTAACTTACTCCCTCAAATTAAGTTGAATCCTAACGTAACAGGAAGCCTAACTCAAACCATAGACCTAACCCTAACCCTAGGCGGACACCTTAAGCTCAACTCCAACCCTAACCTGACCCTCACGCTAACTCCAACCTTAACACTGAACAGAAAACTAACAGTAGCCCTAAACTTACTCCCTCAAACTAAGTTCAAACCTAACCTTACCTGAAGCCTAAATCAAACCATACACCTAACCCTAACCCTAGGCGGACATGTTAAGCTCAACCCCAACAATAACATGACCCTGACGCTAACTCTAAATGTAAGACTGAACCGAAAACTAAGAGTAGTGCTAAACTTACTCCCTCAAACTAAATTCAAACCTAACCTAACCTGAAGCCTAAGTAAAACCATAGACCTAACCCTAACCCTAGGTGGACACCTTAAGCTTAACCCCAACCCTAACCTGACCGTGACACTAACTCCAACGGAAACACTGAACCGAAAACTCACAGTAGCCCTAAACTTACTCACTCAAACTAAGTTCAAACCTAACCTAACCTGAAGCCTAAGTCAAACCATACACCTAACCCTAACCGTAGGCGGACACCTTAAGCTCAACCCCAACCCTAACCTGACCCTGATGCTAACTTCAACCGTAACACTGAATCGAAAACTAACAGTAGGCCTAAACTTACTCCCTCAAACTAAGTTCAATCCTAACCTAACCTGAAACCTAAATCAAACCATAGACCTAACCCTAACCCTAGGCGGACACCTTAAGTTTAACCACAACCATAACCTGACCCTCACGCTAACTCCAACCTTAACACTGAACAGAAAACTATCAGTAGCCCTAAACTTACTCCCTCAAACTAAGTTCAAACCAAAATAACCTGAAGCCGAACTCAAACCGTAGACCTAACCCTAACCCTAGGCGGACACCTTACGCTCAACCCCAACCCTAACCTGACCCAGAGGCTTACTCCAACCGTAACAGTTAACTGAAAACTAACAATAGCCCTAAACTTACTCCCTCAAACTAAGTTATAACCTAACCTAACCTGGAGCCTAAGTAAAACCATAGACCTAACCCTAACCCTAGGCGGAAACCTTAAGCTTAGCCCCAACCCTAACCTGACCCTGATGCTAACTCTAAATGTAACACTGAAGCGAAAACTAACAGTAGCCCTAAACTTACTCCCTCAAACTAAGTTCAAACCTAACCTAACCTGAAGCCTAAGTGAAACCATAGACCGAACCTTAACCCTATGTGGACACTTTAAGCTTAACCCCAACAATAACCTGACCCTGACACTAACTCCAACGGAAACACTGAACCGAAAACTCACATTAGCCCTAAACTTACTCACTCAAACTAAGTTCAAACCTAACCTAACCTGAAGCCTAAGTCAAACCATACACCTAACCCTAACCCTAGGCGGACACCTTAAGCTCAACCCCAACCCTAACCTGACCCTGATGCTAACTCCAACCGTAACACTGAACCGAAAACTAACAGTAGTCCTAAACTTACTCCCTCAAACTAAGTTCAAACGCAACATAACAGAAAGCCTAACTCAAACCATAGACCTAACCCTAACCCTAGGCGGACACTTTAAGCTCAACTCCAACCTTAACCTGACCCTCACGCTAACTCCAACCGTAACACTGAACAGAAAACTAACAGTAGCCCTAAACTTACTCCCTCAAACTAAGTTTAAACCAAAAGTAACCTGAAGCCGAACTCAAACCATACACCTAACCCTAACTCTAACCCTAGGCGGACACCTTAAGCTCAACCCCAACCCTAACCTGACCCTGATGCTAACTTCAACCGTAACACTGAATCGAAAACTAACAGTAGCCCTAAACTTACTCCCTCAAACTAAGTTCAAACCTAACCTAACCTGAAGCCTAACTCAAACCATAGACCTAACCCTAACCCTAGGTGGACACCTTAAGCTTAACCCCAACCCTAACCTGACCCTGATGCTAACTCCAACCGTAACACTGAACTGAAAACTAACAGTAGCCCTAACTTACTCCCTCAAATTAAGTTGAATCCTAACGTAACAGGAAGCCTAACTCAAACCATAGACCTAACCCTAACCCTAGGCGGGCACCTTAAGCTCAACTCCAACCCTAACCTGACCCTCACGCTAACTCCAACCGTAACACTGAACAGAAAACTAACAGTAGCCCTAAACTTACTCCCTCAAACTAAGTTCAAACCAAAAGTAACCTGAAGCCGAACTCAAACCATAGACCTAACCCTAACCCTAGGCGGACACCTTAAACTCAACCCAAACCCTAACCTGACCCTGGCGATTACTCCAACCGTAACAGTTAACTGAAAACTAACAGTAGCCCTAAACTTACTCCCTCAAACTAAGTTCAAACCTAACCTTACCTGAAGCCTAAATCAAACCATACACCTAACCCTAACCCTAGGCGGACACCTTAAGCTCAACCCCAACACTAACATGACCCTGACGCTAACTCTAAATGTAACACTGAACCCTAAACTAAGAGTAGTCCTAAACTTACTCCCTCAAACTAAGTTCAAACCAAAAGTAACCTGAAGCCGAACTCAAACCATAGACCTAACCCTAACCCTAGGCGGACACCTTAAACTCAACCCAAACCCTAACCTGACCCTGGCGATTACTCCAACCGTAACAGTTAACTGAAAACTAACAGTAGCCCTAAACTTACTCCCTCAAACTAAGTTCAAACCTAACCTTACCTGAAGCCTAAATCAAACCATACACCTAACCCTAACCCTAGGCGGACACCTTAAGCTCAACCCCAACACTAACATAACCCTGACGCTAACTCTAAATGTAACACTGAACCCTAAACTAAGAGTAGTCCTAAACTTACTCCCTCAAACTAAATTCAAACCTAACCTAACCTGAAGCCTAAGTAAAACCATAGACCTAAACCTAACCCTAGGTGGACACCTTAAGCTTAACCCCAACCCTAACCTGACCCTGACACTAACTCCAACTGAAACACTGAACCTAAACTCACAGTAGCCCTAAACTTACTCACTCAAACTAAGTTCAAACCTAACCTAACCTGAAGCCTAAGTCAAACCATACACCTAACCCTAACCGTAGGCGGAAACCTTAAGCTCAACCCCAACCCTAACCTGACCCTGATGCTAACTTCAACCGTAACACTGAATCGAAAACTAACAGTAGGCCTAAACTTACTCCCTGAAACTAAGTTCAAACCTAACCTAACCTGAAACCTAAATCAAACCATAGACCTAACCCTAACCCTAGGCGGACACCTTAAGTTTAACCACAACCATAACCTGACCCTCACGCTAACTCCAACCTTAACACTGAACAGAAAACTATCAGTAGCCCTAAACTTACTCCCTCAAACTACGTTCAAACCAAAAGTAACCTGAAGCCGAACTCAAACCGTAGACCTAACCCTAACCCTAGGCGGACAACTTACGCTCAACCCCAACCATAACATGACCCTGACGCTTACTCCAACCGTAACAGTTAACTGAAAACTATCAGTAGCCCTATACTTACTCCTTCAAACTAAGTTCAAACCTAACCTAACCTGAAGCCTAAATCAAACCATACACCTAACCCTAACCCTAGGCGGACACCTTAAGCTCAACCGCAACACTAACATGACCCTGACGCTAACTCTAAATGTAACACTGAACCGAAAAATAAGAGTAGCCCTAAACTTACTCCCTCAAACTAAGTTCAAACCTAACCTAACCTGAAGCCTAAGTAAAACCATAGACCGAACCCTAACCCTATGTGGACACTTTAAGCTTAACCCCAACCCTAACCTGACCCTGACACTAACTCCAACGGAAACACTGAACCGAAAACTCACATTAGCCCTAAACTTACTCACTCAAACTAAGTTGAAACCTAACCTAACCTGAAGCCTAAGTCAAACCATACACCTAACCCTAACCCTAGGCGGACACCTTAAGCTCAACCCCAACCCTAACCTGACCCTGATGCTAACTCCAACCGTAACACTGAACCGAAAACTAACATTAGTCCTAAACTTACTCCCTCAAACTAAGTTCAAACGCAACGGAACAGAAAGCCTAACTCAAACCATAGACCTAACCCTAACCCTAGGCGGACACCTTAAGCTCAACTCCAACCTTAACCTGACCGTCACGCTAACTCCAACCGTAACACTGAACAGAAAACTAACAGTAGCCCTAAACTTACTCCCTCAAACTAAGTTCAAACCAAAAGTAACCTGAAGCCGAACTCAAACCATAGACCTAACCCTAAACCTAGGCGGACACCTTAAGCTCAACCCCAACACTAACCTGACCCCGATACTAACTTCAACCGTAACACTGAATCGAAAATTAACAGTAGCCCTAAACATACTCCCTCAAACTAAGTTCAAACCTAACCTAACCTGAAGGCTAACTCAAACCATAGACCTAACCCTAACCCTATGCGGACACCTTAAGCTCAACCCCAACCCTAACCTGACCCCGATGCTAACTTCAACCGTAACACTGAATCGAAAACTAACAGTAGCCCTAAACTTACTCCCTCAAACTAAGTTCAAACCTAACCTAACCTGAAGCCTAAATCAAACCATACACCTAACCCTAACCCTAGTCGGACACCTTAAGCTCAACCCCAACACTAACATGACCCTCATGCTAACTCTAAATGTAACACTGAAGCGAAAACTAACAGAAGTCCTAAACTTACTCCCTCAAACTAAGTTCAAACCTAACCTAACCTGAAGCCTAAGTAAAACCATAGACCGAACCGTAACCCTATGTGGACACTTTAAGCTTAACCCCAACAATAACCTGACCCTGACACTAACTCCAACGGAAACACTGAACCGAAAACTCACATTAGCCCTAAACTTACTCACTCAAACTAAGTTCAAACCTAACCTAACCTGAAGCCTAAGTCAAACCATACACCTAACCCTAACCCTAGGCGGACACCTTAAGCTCAACCCCAACCCTAACCTGACCCTGATGCTAACTCCAACCGTAACACTGAATCGAAAACTAACAGTAGCCATAAACTTACTCCCTCATACTAAGTTCAAACCTAACGTAACAGGAAGCCTAACTCTAACCGTAGACCAAACCCTAACCCTAGGCAAACACCTTAAGATCAACTCCAACCCTAACCTGACCCTCATGCTAACTACAACCTAAACACTGAACAGAAAACTATCAGTAGCCCTAAACTTACTCCCTCAAACTAAGTTCAAACCAAGAGTAACCTGAATCCGAACTCAAACCATAGAGCTAAACCTAACCCTAGGCGGACACCTTACGCTCAACCCCAACCCTAACCTGACCCAGACGCTTACTCCAACCGTAACAGTTAACTGAAAACTAACAGTAGCCCTAAATTTACTCCCTCAAACTAAGTTCAAACCTAACCTAACCTGAAGCCTAAAGCAAACCATACACCTAAACCTAACCCTAGGCGGACACCTTAAGCTCAACCCCAACACTAACATGACCCTCACGCTAACTCTAAATGTAACACTGAACCGAAAACTAAGAGGAGCCCTAAACTTACTCCCTCAAACTAAGTTCAAACCTAACCTAATCTGAAGCCTAAGTAAAACCATAGACCTAACCCTAACCCTAGGTGGACACCTTAAGCTTAACCCCAACCCTAACCTACCCTGACACTAAGTCCAACGGAAACACTGAACCGAAAACTCACAGTAGCCCTAAACTTACTCACTCAAACTAAGTTCCAACCTAACCTAACCTGAAGACTAAGTCAAACCATACACCTAACCCTAACCCTAGGCGGACACCTTAAGCTCAACCCAAACCCTAACCTGACCCTGATAATAAGTTCAAACATAAAACTAAATCGAAAACTAACAGTAGCCCTAAACTTACTCCCTCAAACTAAGTTCAAACCTAACCTAACCTGAAGCCTAACTCAAACCATAGACCTAACCCTAACCCTAGGCGGACACCTTAAGCTTAACCCCAACCCTAACCTGACCCTGATGCTAACTCCAACCTTAACACTGAACCGAAAACTAACAGTAGCCCTAAACTTACTCCCTCAAACTAAGTTCAAACCTAACGTAACAGGAAGCCTAACTCAAACCATAGACCTAACCCTAACCCTAGGCGGACACCTTAAGCTCAACTCCAACCCTAACCTGACCCTCACGCTAACTCCAACCGTAACACTGAATCGAAAACTAACAGTAGCCATAAACTTACTCCCTCATACTAAGTTCAAACCTAACGTAACAGGAAGCCTAACTCTAACCATAGACCAAACCCTAACCCTAGGCAAACACCTTAAGATCAACTCCAACCCTAACCTGACCCTCATGCTAACTACAACCTAAACACTGAACAGAAAACTATCAGTAGCCCTAAACTTACTCCCTCAAACTAAGTTCAAACCAAGAGTAACCTGAATCCGAACTCAAACCATAGAGCTAAACCTAACCCTAGGCGGACACCTTACGCTCAACCCCAACCCTAACCTGACCCAGACGCTTACTCCAACCGTAACAGTTAACTGAAAACTAACAGTAGCCCTAAATTTACTCCCTCAAACTAAGTTCAAACCTAACCTAACCTGAAGCCTAAAGCAAACCATACACCTAACCCTAACCCTAGGCGGACACCTTAAGCTCAACCCCAACACTAACATGACCCTGACGCTAACTCTAAATGTAACACTGAACCGAAAACTAAGAGGAGCCCTAAACTTACTCCCTCAAACTAAGTTCAAACCTAACCTAATCTGAAGCCTAAGTAAAACCATAGACCTAACCCTAACCCTAGGTGGACACCTTAAGCTTAACCCCAACCCTAACCTACCCTGACACTAAGTCCAACGGAAACACTGAACCGAAAACTCACAGTAGCCCTAAACTTACTCACTCAAACTAAGTTCCAACCTAACCTAACCTGAAGACTAAGTCAAACCATACACCTAACCCTAACCCTAGGCGGACACCTTAAGCTCAACCCAAACCCTAACCTGACCCTGATAATAAGTTCAAACATAAAACTAAATCGAAAACTAACAGTAGCCCTAAACTTACTCCCTCAAACTAAGTTCAAACCTAACCTAACCTGAAGCCTAACTCAAACCATAGACCTAACCCTAACCCTAGGCGGACACCTTAAGCTTAACCCCAACCCTAACCTGACCCTGATGCTAACTCCAACCTTAACACTGAACCGAAAACTAACAGTAGCCCTAAACTTACTCCCTCAAACTAAGTTCAAACCTAACGTAACAGGAAGCCTAACTCAAACCATAGACCTAACCCTAACCCTAGGCGGACACCTTAAGCTCAACTCCAACCCTAACCTGACCCTCATGCTAACTCCAACCGTAACACTGAACAGAAAACAAACAGTAGCCCTAAACTTACTCCCTCAAACTAAGTTCAAACCAAAAGTAACCTGAAGCCGAACTCAAACCATAGAACTAACCCTAACCGTAGGTGGACACTTTAAGCTTAACCCCATCCCTCACCTGACCCTGAAACTAACTCCAACAGAAACACTGAACCGAAAACTCACAGTAGCTCTAAACTTACTCCCTCAAACTAAGTTCAAACCTAACCTAACCTGAAGCCTAAGTCAAACCATACACTTAAACCTAACCCTAGGCGGACACCTGAAGCTCAACCCAAACCCTAACCTGACACTGATGCTAACTTCAACCGTAGCACTCAATCGAAAACTAACAATAGCCCTAAACTTACACACTCAAACTAAGTTCAAACCTAACCTAACCTGAAGCCTAACTCAAACCATAGACCTAACCCTAACCATAGGCGGACACCTTAAGCTTAACCCCAACCGAAACATGACCGTGATGCTAACTCCAAACGTAACACTGAACCGAAAACTAACAGTAGTCCTAAACTTACTCTCTCAAACTAAGTTCAAACCTAACGTAACAGAAAGCCTAACTGAAACCATAGACCTAACCCTAACCCTAGGCGGGCACCTTAAGCTCAACTCAAACACTAACCTGACCCTCACGCTAACTCCAACCGTAACACTGAACAGAAAACTAACAGTAGCCCTAAACTCACTCCCTCAAACTAAGTTCAAACCTAACCTAACCTGAAGCCTAAATCAAACCATACACCTAACCCTAACCCTAGGCGGACACCTTAAGCTCAACCCCAACACTAACATGACCCTGACGCTAACTCTAAATGTAACACTGAACCGAAAACTAAGAAGAGCCCTAAACTTACTCCCTCAAACTAAGTTCAAACCTAACCTAATCTGAAGCCTAAGTAAAACCATAGACCTAACCCTAACCCTAGGTGGACACCTTAAGCTAAACCCCAAACCTAACCTGACCCTGACACTAACTGCAACGGAAACACTGAACAGAAAACTAACAGTAGCCCTAAACTTACTCCCTCAAACTAAGTTCAAACCAAAAGTAACCTGAATCCGAACTCAAACCATAGACCTAACCCTAACCCTAGGCGGACACCTTAAACTCAACCCCAACCCTAACCTGACCCTGATGCTTACTCCAACAGTAACAGTTAACTGAAAACTAACAGTAGCCCTAAACGTACTCCCTCAAACTAAGTTCAAACCTAATTTAACCAGAAGCCTAACTCAAACCATAGACCTAACCCTAACCCTAGGCGGACAACTTAAGCTTAACCCCAACCCTAACCTGACCCTGATGCTAACTCCAACCGTAACACTGAACCGAAAACTAACAGTAGCCCTAAACTTACTCCCTCAAACTAAGTTCAAACCTAACGTAACAGGAAGTCTAACTCAAACCATAGACCTAACCCTAACCCTAGGTGGACACCTTAAGCTCAACTCCAACCCTAACCTGACCCTCACGCTAACTCCAACCGTAACACTGAACAGAAAACTAACAGTAGCCCTAAACTTACTCCCTCAAACTAAGTTCAAACCAAAAGTAACCTGAAGCCGAACTCAAACCAAATACCAAACCCTAACCCTAGGCGGGCACTTTAAGCTCAACCCCAACCCTAACCTGACCCTGACGCTTACTCCAACCATAAAAGCTAACTGAAAACTAACAGTAGCCCTAAACTTACTCCCTCAAACTAAGTTCAAACCTAACCTAACCTGGAGACTAAGTAAAACCTTAGACCTAACCCTAACCCTAGGCGGACACCTTAAGCTTAGCCCCAACCCTAACCTGACCCTGATGCTAACTCCAACCGTAACACTGATCCTAAAACTAACAGTAGCCCTAAACTTACTCCCTCAAACTAAGTTCAAACCTAACCTAACCTGAAGCCGAAGTAAAACCATAGACCTAACCGTAACCATAGGTGGACACCTTAAGCTTAACACCAACCCTAACCTGACCCTGACACTAACTCCAATGGAAACACTGAAACGAAAACTCACAGCAGCCCTAAACTTACTCACTCAAACTAAGTTCAAACCTAACATAACCTGAAGCCTAAGTTAAACCATACACCTAACCCTAACCCTAGGCGGACACCTTAAGCTCAACCCCAACCCTAATCTGACCCTGTCGCTTACTCCAACCGTAACAGTTAACTGAAAACTAACAGTAGCCCTAAACTTACTCCCTCAAACTAAGTTCAAACCTAACATAATCTGAAGCCTAAATCAAACCATACACCTACCTCTAACCCTAGGCGGACACCTTAAGTTCAACCCCTACACTAACATGACCCTGACACTAAATCCAACAGAAACACTGAACCGAAAACTCACAGTAGCCCTAAACTTACTCCCTCAAACTAAGTTCAAAACTAACGTAACCGGAAGCCTAAGTCAAACCATAGACCTAACCCTAACCCTAGGCGGACAACTTAAGCTCAACTCCAACCCTACATGACCCTCATGCTAACTCCAACCGTAACACTGAACACAAAACTAACAGTAGCCCTAAACTTACTCCCTCAAACTAAGTTCAAACCAAAAGTAACCTGAAGCCGAACTCAAACCATAGACCTAACCCTAACCCTAGGCGGACACCTTAAACTCAACCCCAACCCTAACCTGACCCTGACGATTACTCCAACCGTAACAGTTAACTGAAAACTAACAGTAGCCCTAAACTTACTCCCTCAAACTAAGTTCAAACCTAACCTAACCTGAAGCCTAAATCAAACCATACACCTACCCCTAACCCTAGGCGGACACCTTAAGCTCAACCCCTACACTAACATGACCCTGACGCTAACTCTAAATGTAACACTGAACGGAAAACTAAGAGTAGCCCTAAACTTACTCCCTCAAACTAAATTCAAACCTAACCTAACCTGAAGCCTAAGTAAAACCGTAGACCTAACCCTAACCCTAGGTGGACACCTTAAGCTTAACCCCAACCCTAACCTGACCCTGACACTAAATCCAACACAAACACTGAACCGAAAACTCACAGTAGCCCTAAACTTACTCACTCAAACTAAGTTCAAACCTAACCTAACCTGAAGCCTAAGTCAAACCATACACCTAACCCTAACCCTAGGCGGACACCTTAAGCTCAACCCCAACCCTAACCTGACCCTGATGCTAACTTCAGCCGTAACACTGAATAAAAAACTACCAGTAGCCCTAAACTTACTCCCTCAAACTAAGTTCAAACCGAACCTAACCTGAAGCCTAACTCAAACCATAGACATAATCTAACCCTAGGCGGACACCTTAAGCTTAACCCCAACCCAAACCTGACCCTGATGCTAACTCCAACCGTAACACTGAACCGAAAACTAACAGTGGCCCTAAACTTACTCCCTCAAACTAAGTTCAAACCCAACGTAACAGAAAGCCTAACTCAAACCATAGACATAACCCTAACCCTAGGCGGACACCTTAAGCTCAACTCCAACCCTAACCTGACCCTCACGCTAACTCCAACCGTAACACTGAACACAAAACTAACAGTAGCCCTAAACTTACTCCCTCAAACTAAGTTCAAACCTAAAGTAACCTGAAGTCGAACTCAAACCATAGACCTAACCCTAACCCTAGGCCAACACCCTAAATTGAACCCCAACCCTAACCTGACCCTGACGCTGAATCCACCCGTAACAGTTAACTGAAAACTAACAGTAGCCCTAAACTTACTCCCTCAAACTAAGTTCAAACCTAACCTAACCTGAATCCTAAATCAAACCATACACCTAACCCTAACCCTAGGCGGACACCTTAAGGTCAACCCCTACACGATCATGACCCTGACGCTAACTCTAAATGTGACACTTAACGTAAAACTAAGAGTAGCCCTAAACTTACTCCTTCAAACTAAATTCTAACCTAACCTAACCTGGAGCCTAAGTAAAACCATACACCTAACCCTAACCCTAGGCGGAAACCTTAAGCTCAACCCCAACCCTAACCTGACCCTGATGCTAACTCCAACCGTAACACTGAACCGAAAACTAACAGTAGTCCTAAACTTACTCCCTCAAACTAAGTTCAAACGCAACGTAACAGAAAGCCTAACTCAAACCATAGACCTAACCCTAACCCTAGGCGGACACTTTAAGCTCAACTCCAACCTTAACCTGACCCTCACGCTAACTCCAACCGTAACACTGAACAGAAAACTAACAGTAGCCCTAAACTTACTCCCTCAAACTAAGTTCAAACCAAAAGTAACCTGAAGCCGAACTCAAACCATAGACCTAACCCTAGCCCTAGGCGGACACCTTAAACTCAACCCCAACCCTAACCTGACCCTGACGCTTACTCCAACCTTAACAGTTAACTGAAAAATAACAGTAGCCCTAAATTACTCCCTCAAACTAAGTTCAAACCTAACCTAACCTGAAGCCTAAATCAAACCATATAACCAACCCTAATCCTAGGTGGACACCTTAAGCTCAACCCCAACACTAACATGACCCTGACGCTAACTCTAAATGTAACACTGAACCGAAAACTAACAGAAGCCTAAACTTACTCCCTCAAACTAAGTTCAAACCCAACGTAAATAAAAGCCTAACTCAAACCATAGACCTAACCCTAACCCTAGGCGGTAACCTTAAGCTCAATTCAAACACTAACCTGACCCTCATGCTAACTCCAACCGAAACACTGAACAGAAAACTAAAAGCAGCCCTAAACTTACTCCCTCAAACTAAGTATAAAACTATCCTAACCTGAAGCCTAACTCAAACCATAGACCTAACCCTAACCCTAGGTGAGCCCCTTAAGCTCAACCCCAACCCTAACCTGACCCTGACGTTTACTCCAACCGTAACAGCTAACTGAAAAATAACAGTAGCCCTAAACTTACTCCCTCAAACTAAGTTCTAACCTAACCTAACCTGGAGCCTAAGTAAAACCATAGACCTAACCCTAACCCTAGGCGGACACCTTAAGCTTAGCCCCAAACCTAACCTGACCCAGATGCTAACTCCAACCGTAACACTGAATCGAAAACTAACAGTAGGCCTAAACTTACACCCTCAAACTAAGTTCCAACCTTACCTAACCTGAAACCTAACTCAAACCATAGAACTAACCCTAACCCTAGGCGGACACCTTAAGATTAACCCCAACCCAAACCTGACCGTGATGCTAAATCCAAATGTAACACTGAACCGAAAACTAACAGTAGTCCTAAACTTACTCCCTCAAACTAAGTTCAAACCTAACGTAACAGAAAGCCTAACTCAAACCATAGACCTAACCCTAACCCTAGGCGGACATCTTAAGCTCAACTCAAACACTAACCTGACCCTCACAATAACTCCAACCGTAACACTGAACAGAAAACTAACAGTAGCCCTAAACTTACTCCCTCAAACTAAGTTCAAACCAAAAGTAACCTGAAGCCGAACTCAAACCGTAGACCTAACCCTAACCCTAGGCAGACACCTTACACTGAACCCCAACCCTAACCTTACCCAGACTCTTACTCCAACCATAACAGTTAACTGAAAACTAACAGTAGCCCTAAACGTACTCCCTCAAACTAAGTTCTAACCTAACCTAACCTGGAGCCTAAGTAAAACCATAGACCTAACCCTAACCCTAATCGGACACCTTAAGCTTAGCCCCAACCCTAACCTGACCCTGATGCTAACTCCAACCGTAACACTGAACCGAAAACTAACAGTAGCCCTAAACTTACCCCCTCAAAGTAAGTTCAAACCTAACCTAACCTGAAGCCTAAGTAAAACCATAGACCTAACCCTAACCATAGGTGGACACCTTAAGCTTAACCCCAACCCTAACCTGACCGTGACACTAACTCCAACGGAAACACTGAACCGAAAACTCACATTAGCCCTAAACTTACTCACTCAAACTAAGTTCAAACCTAACCGATCCTGAAGCCTAAGTCAAACCATACACCTAACCCTAACCCTAGGCGGACACCTTAAGCTCAACCCCAACCCTAACCTGACCCTGATGGTAACTCCAACGGAAACACTGAACCGAAAACTCACAGTAGCCCTAAAGTTACTCCCTCAAAGAAAGTTCAAACCTAACCTAACCTGAAGCCTAACTCAAACCATAGACCTAACCCTAACCCTAGGCGGACACCTTAAGCTTAACCCGAACCCAAACCTGACCCTGATGCTAACTCCAACCGTAACACTGAACCGAAAACTAACAGTAGCCCTAACTTACTCCCTCAAATTAAGTTGAATCCTAACGTAACAGGAAGCCTAACTCAAACCATAGACCTAACCCTAACCCTAGGCGGACACCTTAAGCTCAACTCCAACCCTAACCTGACCCTCACGCTAACTCCAACCTTAACACTGAACAGAAAACTAACAGTAGCCCTAAACTTACTCCCTCAAACTAAGTTCAAACCTAACCTTACCTGAAGCCTAAATCAAACCATACACCTAACCCTAACCCTAGGCGGACATGTTAAGCTCAACCCCAACAATAACATGACCCTGACGCTAACTCTAAATGTAAGACTGAACCGAAAACTAAGAGTAGTGCTAAACTTACTCCCTCAAACTAAATTCAAACCTAACCTAACCTGAAGCCTAAGTAAAACCATAGACCTAACCCTAACCCTAGGTGGACACCTTAAGCTTAACCCCAACCCTAACCTGACCGTGACACTAACTCCAACGGAAACACTGAACCGAAAACTCACAGTAGCCCTAAACTTACTCACTCAAACTAAGTTCAAACCTAACCTAACCTGAAGCCTAAGTCAAACCATACACCTAACCCTAACCGTAGGCGGACACCTTAAGCTCAACCCCAACCCTAACCTGACCCTGATGCTAACTTCAACCGTAACACTGAATCGAAAACTAACAGTAGGCCTAAACTTACTCCCTCAAACTAAGTTCAATCCTAACCTAACCTGAAACCTAAATCAAACCATAGACCTAACCCTAACCCTAGGCGGACACCTTAAGTTTAACCACAACCATAACCTGACCCTCACGCTAACTCCAACCTTAACACTGAACAGAAAACTATCAGTAGCCCTAAACTTACTCCCTCAAACTAAGTTCAAACCAAAATAACCTGAAGCCGAACTCAAACCGTAGACCTAACCCTAACCCTAGGCGGACACCTTACGCTCAACCCCAACCCTAACCTGACCCAGAGGCTTACTCCAACCGTAACAGTTAACTGAAAACTAACAATAGCCCTAAACTTACTCCCTCAAACTAAGTTATAACCTAACCTAACCTGGAGCCTAAGTAAAACCATAGACCTAACCCTAACCCTAGGCGGAAACCTTAAGCTTAGCCCCAACCCTAACCTGACCCTGATGCTAACTCTAAATGTAACACTGAAGCGAAAACTAACAGTAGCCCTAAACTTACTCCCTCAAACTAAGTTCAAACCTAACCTAACCTGAAGCCTAAGTGAAACCATAGACCGAACCTTAACCCTATGTGGACACTTTAAGCTTAACCCCAACAATAACCTGACCCTGACACTAACTCCAACGGAAACACTGAACCGAAAACTCACATTAGCCCTAAACTTACTCACTCAAACTAAGTTCAAACCTAACCTAACCTGAAGCCTAAGTCAAACCATACACCTAACCCTAACCCTAGGCGGACACCTTAAGCTCAACCCCAACCCTAACCTGACCCTGATGCTAACTCCAACCGTAACACTGAACCGAAAACTAACAGTAGTCCTAAACTTACTCCCTCAAACTAAGTTCAAACGCAACATAACAGAAAGCCTAACTCAAACCATAGACCTAACCCTAACCCTAGGCGGACACTTTAAGCTCAACTCCAACCTTAACCTGACCCTCACGCTAACTCCAACCGTAACACTGAACAGAAAACTAACAGTAGCCCTAAACTTACTCCCTCAAACTAAGTTTAAACCAAAAGTAACCTGAAGCCGAACTCAAACCATACACCTAACCCTAACTCTAACCCTAGGCGGACACCTTAAGCTCAACCCCAACCCTAACCTGACCCTGATGCTAACTTCAACCGTAACACTGAATCGAAAACTAACAGTAGCCCTAAACTTACTCCCTCAAACTAAGTTCAAACCTAACCTAACCTGAAGCCTAACTCAAACCATAGACCTAACCCTAACCCTAGGTGGACACCTTAAGCTTAACCCCAACCCTAACCTGACCCTGATGCTAACTCCAACCGTAACACTGAACTGAAAACTAACAGTAGCCCTAACTTACTCCCTCAAATTAAGTTGAATCCTAACGTAACAGGAAGCCTAACTCAAACCATAGACCTAACCCTAACCCTAGGCGGGCACCTTAAGCTCAACTCCAACCCTAACCTGACCCTCACGCTAACTCCAACCGTAACACTGAACAGAAAACTAACAGTAGCCCTAAACTTACTCCCTCAAACTAAGTTCAAACCAAAAGTAACCTGAAGCCGAACTCAAACCATAGACCTAACCCTAACCCTAGGCGGACACCTTAAACTCAACCCAAACCCTAACCTGACCCTGGCGATTACTCCAACCGTAACAGTTAACTGAAAACTAACAGTAGCCCTAAACTTACTCCCTCAAACTAAGTTCAAACCTAACCTTACCTGAAGCCTAAATCAAACCATACACCTAACCCTAACCCTAGGCGGACACCTTAAGCTCAACCCCAACACTAACATGACCCTGACGCTAACTCTAAATGTAACACTGAACCCTAAACTAAGAGTAGTCCTAAACTTACTCCCTCAAACTAAGTTCAAACCAAAAGTAACCTGAAGCCGAACTCAAACCATAGACCTAACCCTAACCCTAGGCGGACACCTTAAACTCAACCCAAACCCTAACCTGACCCTGGCGATTACTCCAACCGTAACAGTTAACTGAAAACTAACAGTAGCCCTAAACTTACTCCCTCAAACTAAGTTCAAACCTAACCTTACCTGAAGCCTAAATCAAACCATACACCTAACCCTAACCCTAGGCGGACACCTTAAGCTCAACCCCAACACTAACATAACCCTGACGCTAACTCTAAATGTAACACTGAACCCTAAACTAAGAGTAGTCCTAAACTTACTCCCTCAAACTAAATTCAAACCTAACCTAACCTGAAGCCTAAGTAAAACCATAGACCTAAACCTAACCCTAGGTGGACACCTTAAGCTTAACCCCAACCCTAACCTGACCCTGACACTAACTCCAACTGAAACACTGAACCTAAACTCACAGTAGCCCTAAACTTACTCACTCAAACTAAGTTCAAACCTAACCTAACCTGAAGCCTAAGTCAAACCATACACCTAACCCTAACCGTAGGCGGAAACCTTAAGCTCAACCCCAACCCTAACCTGACCCTGATGCTAACTTCAACCGTAACACTGAATCGAAAACTAACAGTAGGCCTAAACTTACTCCCTGAAACTAAGTTCAAACCTAACCTAACCTGAAACCTAAATCAAACCATAGACCTAACCCTAACCCTAGGCGGACACCTTAAGTTTAACCACAACCATAACCTGACCCTCACGCTAACTCCAACCTTAACACTGAACAGAAAACTATCAGTAGCCCTAAACTTACTCCCTCAAACTACGTTCAAACCAAAAGTAACCTGAAGCCGAACTCAAACCGTAGACCTAACCCTAACCCTAGGCGGACAACTTACGCTCAACCCCAACCATAACATGACCCTGACGCTTACTCCAACCGTAACAGTTAACTGAAAACTATCAGTAGCCCTATACTTACTCCTTCAAACTAAGTTCAAACCTAACCTAACCTGAAGCCTAAATCAAACCATACACCTAACCCTAACCCTAGGCGGACACCTTAAGCTCAACCGCAACACTAACATGACCCTGACGCTAACTCTAAATGTAACACTGAACCGAAAAATAAGAGTAGCCCTAAACTTACTCCCTCAAACTAAGTTCAAACCTAACCTAACCTGAAGCCTAAGTAAAACCATAGACCGAACCCTAACCCTATGTGGACACTTTAAGCTTAACCCCAACCCTAACCTGACCCTGACACTAACTCCAACGGAAACACTGAACCGAAAACTCACATTAGCCCTAAACTTACTCACTCAAACTAAGTTGAAACCTAACCTAACCTGAAGCCTAAGTCAAACCATACACCTAACCCTAACCCTAGGCGGACACCTTAAGCTCAACCCCAACCCTAACCTGACCCTGATGCTAACTCCAACCGTAACACTGAACCGAAAACTAACATTAGTCCTAAACTTACTCCCTCAAACTAAGTTCAAACGCAACGGAACAGAAAGCCTAACTCAAACCATAGACCTAACCCTAACCCTAGGCGGACACCTTAAGCTCAACTCCAACCTTAACCTGACCGTCACGCTAACTCCAACCGTAACACTGAACAGAAAACTAACAGTAGCCCTAAACTTACTCCCTCAAACTAAGTTCAAACCAAAAGTAACCTGAAGCCGAACTCAAACCATAGACCTAACCCTAAACCTAGGCGGACACCTTAAGCTCAACCCCAACACTAACCTGACCCCGATACTAACTTCAACCGTAACACTGAATCGAAAATTAACAGTAGCCCTAAACATACTCCCTCAAACTAAGTTCAAACCTAACCTAACCTGAAGGCTAACTCAAACCATAGACCTAACCCTAACCCTATGCGGACACCTTAAGCTCAACCCCAACCCTAACCTGACCCCGATGCTAACTTCAACCGTAACACTGAATCGAAAACTAACAGTAGCCCTAAACTTACTCCCTCAAACTAAGTTCAAACCTAACCTAACCTGAAGCCTAAATCAAACCATACACCTAACCCTAACCCTAGTCGGACACCTTAAGCTCAACCCCAACACTAACATGACCCTCATGCTAACTCTAAATGTAACACTGAAGCGAAAACTAACAGAAGTCCTAAACTTACTCCCTCAAACTAAGTTCAAACCTAACCTAACCTGAAGCCTAAGTAAAACCATAGACCGAACCGTAACCCTATGTGGACACTTTAAGCTTAACCCCAACAATAACCTGACCCTGACACTAACTCCAACGGAAACACTGAACCGAAAACTCACATTAGCCCTAAACTTACTCACTCAAACTAAGTTCAAACCTAACCTAACCTGAAGCCTAAGTCAAACCATACACCTAACCCTAACCCTAGGCGGACACCTTAAGCTCAACCCCAACCCTAACCTGACCCTGATGCTAACTCCAACCGTAACACTGAATCGAAAACTAACAGTAGCCATAAACTTACTCCCTCATACTAAGTTCAAACCTAACGTAACAGGAAGCCTAACTCTAACCGTAGACCAAACCCTAACCCTAGGCAAACACCTTAAGATCAACTCCAACCCTAACCTGACCCTCATGCTAACTACAACCTAAACACTGAACAGAAAACTATCAGTAGCCCTAAACTTACTCCCTCAAACTAAGTTCAAACCAAGAGTAACCTGAATCCGAACTCAAACCATAGAGCTAAACCTAACCCTAGGCGGACACCTTACGCTCAACCCCAACCCTAACCTGACCCAGACGCTTACTCCAACCGTAACAGTTAACTGAAAACTAACAGTAGCCCTAAATTTACTCCCTCAAACTAAGTTCAAACCTAACCTAACCTGAAGCCTAAAGCAAACCATACACCTAAACCTAACCCTAGGCGGACACCTTAAGCTCAACCCCAACACTAACATGACCCTCACGCTAACTCTAAATGTAACACTGAACCGAAAACTAAGAGGAGCCCTAAACTTACTCCCTCAAACTAAGTTCAAACCTAACCTAATCTGAAGCCTAAGTAAAACCATAGACCTAACCCTAACCCTAGGTGGACACCTTAAGCTTAACCCCAACCCTAACCTACCCTGACACTAAGTCCAACGGAAACACTGAACCGAAAACTCACAGTAGCCCTAAACTTACTCACTCAAACTAAGTTCCAACCTAACCTAACCTGAAGACTAAGTCAAACCATACACCTAACCCTAACCCTAGGCGGACACCTTAAGCTCAACCCAAACCCTAACCTGACCCTGATAATAAGTTCAAACATAAAACTAAATCGAAAACTAACAGTAGCCCTAAACTTACTCCCTCAAACTAAGTTCAAACCTAACCTAACCTGAAGCCTAACTCAAACCATAGACCTAACCCTAACCCTAGGCGGACACCTTAAGCTTAACCCCAACCCTAACCTGACCCTGATGCTAACTCCAACCTTAACACTGAACCGAAAACTAACAGTAGCCCTAAACTTACTCCCTCAAACTAAGTTCAAACCTAACGTAACAGGAAGCCTAACTCAAACCATAGACCTAACCCTAACCCTAGGCGGACACCTTAAGCTCAACTCCAACCCTAACCTGACCCTCACGCTAACTCCAACCGTAACACTGAATCGAAAACTAACAGTAGCCATAAACTTACTCCCTCATACTAAGTTCAAACCTAACGTAACAGGAAGCCTAACTCTAACCATAGACCAAACCCTAACCCTAGGCAAACACCTTAAGATCAACTCCAACCCTAACCTGACCCTCATGCTAACTACAACCTAAACACTGAACAGAAAACTATCAGTAGCCCTAAACTTACTCCCTCAAACTAAGTTCAAACCAAGAGTAACCTGAATCCGAACTCAAACCATAGAGCTAAACCTAACCCTAGGCGGACACCTTACGCTCAACCCCAACCCTAACCTGACCCAGACGCTTACTCCAACCGTAACAGTTAACTGAAAACTAACAGTAGCCCTAAATTTACTCCCTCAAACTAAGTTCAAACCTAACCTAACCTGAAGCCTAAAGCAAACCATACACCTAACCCTAACCCTAGGCGGACACCTTAAGCTCAACCCCAACACTAACATGACCCTGACGCTAACTCTAAATGTAACACTGAACCGAAAACTAAGAGGAGCCCTAAACTTACTCCCTCAAACTAAGTTCAAACCTAACCTAATCTGAAGCCTAAGTAAAACCATAGACCTAACCCTAACCCTAGGTGGACACCTTAAGCTTAACCCCAACCCTAACCTACCCTGACACTAAGTCCAACGGAAACACTGAACCGAAAACTCACAGTAGCCCTAAACTTACTCACTCAAACTAAGTTCCAACCTAACCTAACCTGAAGACTAAGTCAAACCATACACCTAACCCTAACCCTAGGCGGACACCTTAAGCTCAACCCAAACCCTAACCTGACCCTGATAATAAGTTCAAACATAAAACTAAATCGAAAACTAACAGTAGCCCTAAACTTACTCCCTCAAACTAAGTTCAAACCTAACCTAACCTGAAGCCTAACTCAAACCATAGACCTAACCCTAACCCTAGGCGGACACCTTAAGCTTAACCCCAACCCTAACCTGACCCTGATGCTAACTCCAACCTTAACACTGAACCGAAAACTAACAGTAGCCCTAAACTTACTCCCTCAAACTAAGTTCAAACCTAACGTAACAGGAAGCCTAACTCAAACCATAGACCTAACCCTAACCCTAGGCGGACACCTTAAGCTCAACTCCAACCCTAACCTGACCCTCATGCTAACTCCAACCGTAACACTGAACAGAAAACAAACAGTAGCCCTAAACTTACTCCCTCAAACTAAGTTCAAACCAAAAGTAACCTGAAGCCGAACTCAAACCATAGAACTAACCCTAACCGTAGGTGGACACTTTAAGCTTAACCCCATCCCTCACCTGACCCTGAAACTAACTCCAACAGAAACACTGAACCGAAAACTCACAGTAGCTCTAAACTTACTCCCTCAAACTAAGTTCAAACCTAACCTAACCTGAAGCCTAAGTCAAACCATACACTTAAACCTAACCCTAGGCGGACACCTGAAGCTCAACCCAAACCCTAACCTGACACTGATGCTAACTTCAACCGTAGCACTCAATCGAAAACTAACAATAGCCCTAAACTTACACACTCAAACTAAGTTCAAACCTAACCTAACCTGAAGCCTAACTCAAACCATAGACCTAACCCTAACCATAGGCGGACACCTTAAGCTTAACCCCAACCGAAACATGACCGTGATGCTAACTCCAAACGTAACACTGAACCGAAAACTAACAGTAGTCCTAAACTTACTCTCTCAAACTAAGTTCAAACCTAACGTAACAGAAAGCCTAACTGAAACCATAGACCTAACCCTAACCCTAGGCGGGCACCTTAAGCTCAACTCAAACACTAACCTGACCCTCACGCTAACTCCAACCGTAACACTGAACAGAAAACTAACAGTAGCCCTAAACTCACTCCCTCAAACTAAGTTCAAACCTAACCTAACCTGAAGCCTAAATCAAACCATACACCTAACCCTAACCCTAGGCGGACACCTTAAGCTCAACCCCAACACTAACATGACCCTGACGCTAACTCTAAATGTAACACTGAACCGAAAACTAAGAAGAGCCCTAAACTTACTCCCTCAAACTAAGTTCAAACCTAACCTAATCTGAAGCCTAAGTAAAACCATAGACCTAACCCTAACCCTAGGTGGACACCTTAAGCTAAACCCCAAACCTAACCTGACCCTGACACTAACTGCAACGGAAACACTGAACAGAAAACTAACAGTAGCCCTAAACTTACTCCCTCAAACTAAGTTCAAACCAAAAGTAACCTGAATCCGAACTCAAACCATAGACCTAACCCTAACCCTAGGCGGACACCTTAAACTCAACCCCAACCCTAACCTGACCCTGATGCTTACTCCAACAGTAACAGTTAACTGAAAACTAACAGTAGCCCTAAACGTACTCCCTCAAACTAAGTTCAAACCTAATTTAACCAGAAGCCTAACTCAAACCATAGACCTAACCCTAACCCTAGGCGGACAACTTAAGCTTAACCCCAACCCTAACCTGACCCTGATGCTAACTCCAACCGTAACACTGAACCGAAAACTAACAGTAGCCCTAAACTTACTCCCTCAAACTAAGTTCAAACCTAACGTAACAGGAAGTCTAACTCAAACCATAGACCTAACCCTAACCCTAGGTGGACACCTTAAGCTCAACTCCAACCCTAACCTGACCCTCACGCTAACTCCAACCGTAACACTGAACAGAAAACTAACAGTAGCCCTAAACTTACTCCCTCAAACTAAGTTCAAACCAAAAGTAACCTGAAGCCGAACTCAAACCAAATACCAAACCCTAACCCTAGGCGGGCACTTTAAGCTCAACCCCAACCCTAACCTGACCCTGACGCTTACTCCAACCATAAAAGCTAACTGAAAACTAACAGTAGCCCTAAACTTACTCCCTCAAACTAAGTTCAAACCTAACCTAACCTGGAGACTAAGTAAAACCTTAGACCTAACCCTAACCCTAGGCGGACACCTTAAGCTTAGCCCCAACCCTAACCTGACCCTGATGCTAACTCCAACCGTAACACTGATCCTAAAACTAACAGTAGCCCTAAACTTACTCCCTCAAACTAAGTTCAAACCTAACCTAACCTGAAGCCGAAGTAAAACCATAGACCTAACCGTAACCATAGGTGGACACCTTAAGCTTAACACCAACCCTAACCTGACCCTGACACTAACTCCAATGGAAACACTGAAACGAAAACTCACAGCAGCCCTAAACTTACTCACTCAAACTAAGTTCAAACCTAACATAACCTGAAGCCTAAGTTAAACCATACACCTAACCCTAACCCTAGGCGGACACCTTAAGCTCAACCCCAACCCTAATCTGACCCTGTCGCTTACTCCAACCGTAACAGTTAACTGAAAACTAACAGTAGCCCTAAACTTACTCCCTCAAACTAAGTTCAAACCTAACATAATCTGAAGCCTAAATCAAACCATACACCTACCTCTAACCCTAGGCGGACACCTTAAGTTCAACCCCTACACTAACATGACCCTGACACTAAATCCAACAGAAACACTGAACCGAAAACTCACAGTAGCCCTAAACTTACTCCCTCAAACTAAGTTCAAAACTAACGTAACCGGAAGCCTAAGTCAAACCATAGACCTAACCCTAACCCTAGGCGGACAACTTAAGCTCAACTCCAACCCTACATGACCCTCATGCTAACTCCAACCGTAACACTGAACACAAAACTAACAGTAGCCCTAAACTTACTCCCTCAAACTAAGTTCAAACCAAAAGTAACCTGAAGCCGAACTCAAACCATAGACCTAACCCTAACCCTAGGCGGACACCTTAAACTCAACCCCAACCCTAACCTGACCCTGACGATTACTCCAACCGTAACAGTTAACTGAAAACTAACAGTAGCCCTAAACTTACTCCCTCAAACTAAGTTCAAACCTAACCTAACCTGAAGCCTAAATCAAACCATACACCTACCCCTAACCCTAGGCGGACACCTTAAGCTCAACCCCTACACTAACATGACCCTGACGCTAACTCTAAATGTAACACTGAACGGAAAACTAAGAGTAGCCCTAAACTTACTCCCTCAAACTAAATTCAAACCTAACCTAACCTGAAGCCTAAGTAAAACCGTAGACCTAACCCTAACCCTAGGTGGACACCTTAAGCTTAACCCCAACCCTAACCTGACCCTGACACTAAATCCAACACAAACACTGAACCGAAAACTCACAGTAGCCCTAAACTTACTCACTCAAACTAAGTTCAAACCTAACCTAACCTGAAGCCTAAGTCAAACCATACACCTAACCCTAACCCTAGGCGGACACCTTAAGCTCAACCCCAACCCTAACCTGACCCTGATGCTAACTTCAGCCGTAACACTGAATAAAAAACTACCAGTAGCCCTAAACTTACTCCCTCAAACTAAGTTCAAACCGAACCTAACCTGAAGCCTAACTCAAACCATAGACATAATCTAACCCTAGGCGGACACCTTAAGCTTAACCCCAACCCAAACCTGACCCTGATGCTAACTCCAACCGTAACACTGAACCGAAAACTAACAGTGGCCCTAAACTTACTCCCTCAAACTAAGTTCAAACCCAACGTAACAGAAAGCCTAACTCAAACCATAGACATAACCCTAACCCTAGGCGGACACCTTAAGCTCAACTCCAACCCTAACCTGACCCTCACGCTAACTCCAACCGTAACACTGAACACAAAACTAACAGTAGCCCTAAACTTACTCCCTCAAACTAAGTTCAAACCTAAAGTAACCTGAAGTCGAACTCAAACCATAGACCTAACCCTAACCCTAGGCCAACACCCTAAATTGAACCCCAACCCTAACCTGACCCTGACGCTGAATCCACCCGTAACAGTTAACTGAAAACTAACAGTAGCCCTAAACTTACTCCCTCAAACTAAGTTCAAACCTAACCTAACCTGAATCCTAAATCAAACCATACACCTAACCCTAACCCTAGGCGGACACCTTAAGGTCAACCCCTACACGATCATGACCCTGACGCTAACTCTAAATGTGACACTTAACGTAAAACTAAGAGTAGCCCTAAACTTACTCCTTCAAACTAAATTCAAACCTAACCTAACCTGAAGCCTAAGTAAAACCATAGACCTAACCCTAACCCTAGGTGGACACCTTAAGCTTAACCCCAACCCTAACCTGACCCTGATGCTAAATCTAAATGTAACACTGAAGCGAAAACTAACAGTAGCCCTAAACTTACTCCCTCAAACTAAGTTCAAACCTAACCTAACCTGAAGCCTAAGTAAAACCATAGACCGAACCCTAACCCTATGTGGACACTTTAAGCTTAACCCCAACCCTAACCTGACCCTGACACTACTCCAACGGAAACACTGAACCGAAAACTCACAGTAGACCTAAACTTACTCACTCAAACTAAGTTCAAACCTAACCTAACCTGAAACCTGAGTCAAATCATACACCTAACGCTAACCCTAGGCGGACACCTTAAGCTTAACCCCAACCCTAACCTGACTGATGCTAACTTCAATCGTAACACTGAATCGAAAACTAACAGTCGGCCTAAACTTACTCCCTCAAACTAAGTTTAAACCTAACTTAACCTGCAGCCTAACTTAAACCATAGACCTAAACCTAACCCTAGGCGGACACCTTAAGCTTAACCCCAACCCTAACCTGACCCTGATGCTAACTCCAACCGGAACACTGAACCGAAAACTAACAGTAGCCCTAAACTTACTCCCTCAAACTAAGTTCAAACCTAACGTAACAGGAAGCCTAACTCAAACCATAGACCTAACCCTAACCCGAGGCGGACACCTTAAGCTCAACTCCAACCCTAACCTGACCCTCACGCTTACTCCCACCGTAACACTGAACAGAAAACTAACAGCAGCCCTAAACTTACTCCCTCAAACTAATTTCAAACCTATCCTAACCTGAAGCCTAACGCAAACCATAGACCTAACCCTAACACTAGGTAGGGACCTTAAGCTCAACCCCAACCGTAACCTGACCCTGACACTTACTCCAACCGTAACAGCTAACTGAAAACTAACAGTAGCCCTAAACTTACTCCCTCAAACTAAGTTCTAACGTAACCTAACCTGGAGCCTAAGTAAAACCATAGACCTAACCCTAACCCTAGGCGGACACCTTAAGCTTAGCCCCAACTCTAACCTGACCCAGATGCTAACTCCAACCGTAACACTGAACTGAAAACTCACAGCAGCCCTAAACTTACTCCCTCAAACTAAGTTCAAACCTAAACTAACCTGAAGGCTAAGTAAAACCATAGAACTAACCCTAACCCTACGTGGACACCTTAAGCTTAACACCAACCCTAACCTGACCCTGACACTACTCCAACTGAAACACTGAACCGAAAACTCACAGTAGCCCTAAACTTACTGACTCAAACTAATTTCAAACCTAACCTAACCTGAAGCCTAACTCAAACCGTAGACCTAAACCTAACCCTAGGCGGACACCTTAAGCTTAGCCCCAACCCTAACCTGATCCTGATGCTAACTCCAACCGTAACACTGAATCGAAAACTAACAGTAGCCATAAACTTACTCCCTCAAACTAAGTTCAAACATAACGTAACAGGAAGCCTAACTCAAACCATAGACCAAACCCTAACCCTAGGCAGACACCTTAAGATCATCTCCAACCCTAACCTGACCCTCACGCTAACTACAACCTTAACACTGAACAGAAAACTAACAGTAGCCCTAAACTTACTCCCTCAAACTAAGTTCAAACCAAGACTAACCTGAATCCGAAATCAAACCATAGACCTAAACCTAACCCTAGGCGGACACCTTACGCTCAACCCCAACCCTAACCTGACCCAGACGCTTACTCCAACTGTAACAGTTAACTGAAAACTAACAGTAGCCCTATACTTACTCCCTCAAACTAAGTTCAAACCTAACCTAACCTGAAGCCTAAATCATACCATACACCTAACCCTAACCCTAGACGGACACCTTAAGCTCAACCCCAACACTAACATGACCCTGACGCTAACTCTAAATGTAACACTGAACCGAAAACTAAGAGTAGCCCTAAACTTACTCCGTCAAACTAAGTTCAAACCTAACCTAATGTGAAGCCTAAGTAAAACCATAGACCTAACCCTAACCCTAGGTGGACACCTTAAGCTTAACCCCAACCCTAACCTGACCCTGACACTAACTCCAACGGAAACACTGAACAGAAAACTCACAGTAGCCCTAAACTTACTCACTCAAACTAAGTTCAAACCTAACCTAACCTGAAGCCTAAGTCAAACCATACACCTAACCCTAACCCTAGGCGGACACCTTAAGCTCAACCCAAACCCTAACCTGACCCTGGTGCTAACTTCAACTGTAACACTGAATCGAAAACTAACAGCAGGCCTAAACTTACTCCCTCAAACTAAGTTCAAACCTAACCTAACCTGAAACCTAAATCAAACCATAGACCTAACCCTAACCCTAGGCGGACACCTGAAGTTTAACCCCAACCCTAACCTGATCCTCACGCTAACTCCAACCTTAACACTGAACCGAAAACTAACAGTAGCCCTAAACTTACTCCCTCAAACTAAGTTCAAACCTAACGTAACAGGAAGCCTAACTCAAACCATAGACCTAACCCTAACCCTAGGCGGACACCTTAAGCTCAACTCCAACCCTAACCTGACCCTCATGCTAACTCCAACCGTAACACTGAACAGAAAACAAACATTAGCCCTAAACTTACTCCCTCAAACTAAGTTCAAACCGAAAGTAACCTGAAGCCGAACTCAAACTATAGACCTAACCCTAACCCTAGGCGGACACGTTAAACTCAACCCCAACCCTAACCTGACCCTGACGCTTACTCCAACCGTAACAGTTAACTGAAAACTAACAGTAGCCCTAAACTTACTCCCTCAAACTAAGTTCGAACCTAACCTAACCTGAAGCCTAAATCAAACCATACACCTAAACCTAACCCTAGGTGGACACCTTAAGCTTAACCCCAACCCAAACCTGACCGTGTTGCTAACCCCAAACGTAACACTGAACCGAAAACTAACAGTAGTCCTAAACTTACTCCCTCAAACTAAGTTCAAACCTAACGTAACAGAAAGCCTAACTCAAACCATAGACCTAACCCTAACCCTAAGCGGACACCTTAAGCTCAACCCAAACACTAACCTGACCCTCACGATAACTCCAACCTTAACACTGAACTGAAAACTAACAGTAGCCCTAAACTTACTCCCTCAAACAAAGTTCAAACCTAACCTAACCTGAAGCCTAAATCAAACCATACACCTAACCCTAACCCGAGGCGGACACCTTAAGCTCAAACCCAACACTAACATGACCCTGACGCTAACTCTAAATGTAAGTCTGAACCGAAAACTAAGAATAGCCCTAAACTTACTACCTCAAACTAAATTCAAACCTAACCTAACCTGAAGCCTAAGTAAAACCATAGACCTAACCTTAACCCTAGGTGGACACCTTAAGCTTAACCCCAACCCGAACCTGACCCTGAAACTAACTCCAACATAAACACTGAACCGAAAACTCACAGTAGCCCTAAACTTACTCACTCAAACTAAGTTCCAACCTAACCTAACCTGAAGACTAAGTCAAACCATACACCTAACCCTAACCTTAGGCGGACACCTTAAGCTCAACCCAAACCCTAACCTGACCCTGATAATAAGTTCAAACATAAAACTAAATCGAAAACTAACAGTAGCCCTAAACTTACTCCCTCAAACTAAGTTCAAACCTAACCTAACCTGAAGCCTATGTAAAACCATAGACCTAACCCTAACCCTAGGTGGACACCTTAAGCTTAACACCAACCCTAACGTGACCCCGATGCTAACTTCAATCGTAAAACTGAATCGAAAACTAACAGTAGCCCTAAAATTACTCCCTCAAAATAAGTTCAAACCTAACCTAACCTGAAGCCTACGTCAAACCATACACCTAACCTTAACCCTAGGCGGACACCTTAAGCTCAACCCCAACCCTAACATGACCCTGATGCTAACTTCAACCTTAACACTGAATCGAAAACTAACAGTAGGCCTAAACTTACTCCCTCAAACTAAGTTCAAACCTAACCTAACCTGAAGCCTAACTCAAACCATAGACCTAACCCTAACCCTAGGCGGACACCTTAAGCTTAACCCCAACTCTAACCTGACCCTCATGCTAACTCCAACCTTAACACTGAACAGAAAACTATCAGTACCCCTAAACATACTCCCTCAAACTCAGTTCAAACCAAAAGTAACCTGAAGCCGAACTCAAACCGTACAACTAACCCTAACCCTAGGTGGACACCTTAAGCTTAACCACAACCCTAACCTGACCCTGATGCTAACTCCAACCGTAACACTGAACCGAATACTAACAGTAGCCCTAAACTTACTCCCTCAAACTAAGTTCAAACCTAACGTAAAAGGAAGCCTAACTCAAACCATAGACCTAACCCTAACCCTAGGCGGACACCTTAAGATCAACTCCAACCCTAACCTGACCCTCACGCTAACTCCAACCGTAACACTGAACAGAAAACTAACAGTAGCCTTAAACTTACTCCCTCAAACTAAGTTCAAACCAAAAGTAACCCGAAGCCGAACTCAAACCATAGACCTAACCCTAACCATCGGCGGACACCTTAAACTCAACCCCAAACCTAACCTGACCCTGACGCTTACTCCAACCGAAACAGTTAACTGAAAACTAACAGTAGCCCTAAACTTACTCCCTCAAACTAAGTTCAAACCTAACATAACCTGAAGCCTAAATCAGAGCATACACCTAACCCTAACCCTAGGCAGACAACATAAGCTCAACCCCAACACTAACATGACCCTGACGCTAACTCTAAATGTATCACTGAACCGAAAACTAAGAGTAGCCCTAAACTTACTCCCTCAAACTAAGTTCAAACCTAACCTAACCTGAAGCCTAAGTACAACCATAGACCTAACCCTAACCCTAGGTGGACACTTTAAGCTTAACCCCAAACCTAACCTGACCCTGACACTAACTCCAACGGAAACACTGAATCGAAAACTAACAGTAGCCCTAAACATACTCCCTCAAACTAAGTTCAAACCTAACCTATCCTGAAGGCTAACTCAAACCATAGACCGAACCCTAACCCTATGCGGACACCTTAAGCTCAACCCCAACCCTAACCTGATCCTGATGCTAACTTCAACCGTAACACTGAATCGAAAACTAACAGTAGCCCTAAACTTACTCACTCAAACTAAGTTCAAACCTAACCTAACCTGAAGCCTTACTCAAACCATAGACCTAACCCTAACCCTAGGCAGACACCTTAAGCTTAACCCCAACCCTAACCTGACCCTGATGCTAACTCCAACCGTAACACTGAACCGAAAACTAACAGTAGCCCTAAACTTACTCTCTCAAACTAAGTTCAAACCTAACGTAACAGGAATCCTAACTCAAACCATAGACCTAACCCTAACCCTAGGCGGACACCTTAAGTATAACCCCAACCCTAACCTGACCCTCACGCTAACTCCAACCTTAACACTGAACAGAAAACTATCAGTACCCCTAAACATACTCCCTCAAACTCAGTTCAAACCAAAAGTAACCTGAAGCCGAACTCAAACCGTACAACTAACCCTAACCCTAGGTGGACACCTTAAGCTTAACCCCAACCCTAACCTGACCCTGACACTAACTCCAACGGAAACACTGAACCGAAAACTCACAGTAGCCCTAAACTTACTCACTCAAACTAAGTTCAAACCTAACCTAACCTAAAGCCCAACTCAACCCATAGACCTAACCCTAACCCTAGGCGGACACCTTAAGCTTAACCCCAACCCTAACCTGACCCTGATGCTAACTCCAACCATAATACTGAACCGAAAACTAACAGTAGCCCTAAACTTACTCCCTCAAACTAAGTTCAAACCTAACGTAAAAGGAAGCCTAACTCAAACCATAGACCTAACCCTAACCTTGGGCGGACACCTTAAGATCAACTCCAACCCTAACCTGACCCTCACGCTAACTCCAACCGTAACACTGAACAGAAAACTAACAGTAGCCCTAAACTTACTCCCTCAAACTAAGTTCAAACCTAATCTAACCTGAAGGCTAACTCAAACCATAGACCTAACCCGAACCCTAGGCGGACACCTTAAGATCAACCCCAACCCTCACCGGACCCTGATGCTAACTTCAACCGTAACACTGAATCGAAAACTACCAGTAGCCCTAAACTTACTCCCTCAAACTAAGTTCAAACCCAACCTAAGGTGAATCCTAACTCAAACCATAGACCTAACTCTAACCCAAGGCGGACACCTTAAGCTTAACCACAACCCTAACCTGACCCTGATGCTAACTCCAACCGTAACACTGAACTGAATACTAACAGTAGCCCTATACTTACTCCCTCAAACTAAGTTCAAACCTAACGTAAAAGGAAGCCTAACTCAAACCTTAGACCTAACCCTAACCCTAGGCGGACACCTTAAGATCAACTCCAACCCTAACCTGAACCTCCCGCTAACTCCAACCGTAACACTGAACCGAAAATTAACAGTAGCCCTAAACTTACTCCCTCAAACTAAGTTCAAACCAAAAGTAACCCGAAGCCGAACTCTAACCATAGACCTAACCCTAACCATCGGCGGACACCTTAAACTCAACCCCAACCCTAACCTGACCCTGAAGCTTACTCCAACCGAAACAGTTAACTGAAAACTAACAGTAGCCCTAAACTTACTCCCTCAAACTAAGTTCAAACCTAACATAACCTGAAGCCTAAATCAGAGCATACACCTAACCCTAACCCTAGGCGGACAACTTAAGCTCAACCCCAACACTAACATGACCCTGACGCTAACTCTAAATGTAACACTGAACCGAAAACTAAGAGTAGCCCTAAACTTACTCCCTCAAACTAAGTTCAAACCTAACCTAACCTGAAACCTAAATCAAACCATAGACCTAACCCTAACCCTAGGCGGACACCTTAAGGTTAACCCCAACCCTAACCTGACTCTGACACTAACTCCAACGGAAACACTGAACCGAAAACTCACAGTAGCCCTAAACTTACTCACTCAAACTAAGTTCAAACCTAACCTAACCTGAAGCCTAAGTCAAACCATACACCTAACCCTAACCCTAGGCGGACACCTTAAGCTCAACCCCAACCGTAACCTGACCCTGATGCTAACTTCAACCGTAACACTGAATCAAAAACTAACAGTAGCCCTAAACTTACTCCCTCAAACTAAGTTCAAACCAAAAGAAACCTGAAGCCGAACTCAAACAATAGACCTAACCCTAACCCTAGGTGGACACCTTAAACTCAACCCCAAACCTAACCTGACCCTGACGCTTACTCCAACTGTAACAGTTAACTGAAAACTAACAGTAGCCCTAAACTTACTCCCTCAAACTAAGTTCAAACCTAACCTAACCTGAAGCCTAAATCAAACCGTACACCTAACCCTAACCCTAGGCGGACACCTTAAGCTCAACCCCAACACTAACATGACCCTGACGCTAACTCTAAATGTAACGCTGAACCGAAAACTAAGAGTAGCCCTAAATTTACTCCCTCAAACTAAGTTCAAACCTAACCTAACCTGAAGCCTAAGTAAAACCATAGACCTAACCCTAACCCTAGGTGGACACTTTAAGCTTAACCTCAACCCTAACCTGACCCTGACACTAACTCCAACGGAAACACTGAACCGAAAACTCACAGTGGCCCTAAACTTACTCACTCAAACTAAGTTCAAACCTAACCTAACCTGAAGCCTAAGTCAAACCATACACCTAAACCTAACCCTAGGCGGACACCTTAAGCTCAACCCCAAACCTAACCTGACCCTGATGCTAACTTCAACCGTAACACTGAATCGAAAACTAACAGTAGCCCTAAACTTACTCCCTCAAACCAAGTTCAAACCTAACCTAACCTGAAGCCTAACTCAAACCATAGACCTAACCCTAACCCTAGGCGGACACCTTAAGCTGAACCCCAACACAAACCTGACCCTGATGCTAACTCCAAACGTAACATGAACCGAAAACTAACAGTAGCCCTAAACTTACTCCCTAAAACTAAGTTCAAACCCAACGGAACAGAAAGCCTAACGCAAACCATAGACCTAACCCTAACCATAGGCGGAAACCTTAAGCTCAACCCCAAACCTAACCTGACACTGACGCTTACTCCAACTGTAACAGCTAACTGAAAACTAACAGTAGCCCTAAACTTACTCCCTCAAATTAAGTTCAAACCTAACGTAACAGGAAGCCTAACTCAAACCATAGACCAAACCCTAACCCTAGGCAGACAGCTTAAGATCAAGTCCAACCCTAACCTGACCCTCACACTAACTACAACCTTAACACTGAACAGAAAACTAACAGTAGGCCTAAACTTACTCCCTCAAACTAAGTTCAAATCAAAAGTAACCTGAAGCCGAACTCAAACCATAGACCTAACCCTAACCCTAGGCGGACACCTTAAGCTCAACCCCAACATTAACATGACCCTGACGCTAACTCTAAATGTAACACTGAACCGAAAACTAAGAGGAGCCCTAAACTTACTCCCCCAAACTAAGTTCAAACCTAACCTAGCCTGAAGCCTAAGTCAAACCATACACCTAACCCTAACCCTAGGCGGACAACTTAAGCTCAATCCAAAACCTAACCTGACCCTGATGCTAAGTTCAAACATAAAACTGAATCGAAAACTTACAGTAGCCCTAAACTTACTCCCTCAAACTAAGTTCAAACCTAACCTAACCTGAAGCCTAACTCAAACCATAGAACTAACCCTAACCCTAGGCGGACACCTTAAGCTTAACCCCAACCCAAACCTGACTTTTATGCTAACTCCAACCATAACACTGAACCGAAAACTAACAGTAGCCCTAAACTTACTCCCTCAAACTAAGTTCAAACCTAACCTAACCTGAAGCCTAAGTAAAACCATAGAACTAACCCTAACCCTAGGTGGACACCTTAAGCTTAACCCCAACCCTAAACTGACCCTGACAACTAACTCTCAAGGAAACACTGAACCGAAAACTCACAGTAGCCCTAAACTTACTCACTCAAACTAAGTTCAAACCTAACCTAACCTGAAGCCTAACTCAAAACATATACCTAACCCTAACCCTTGGCGGACACTTTAAGCTCAACTCCAACCCTAACCTGACCCTCACGCTAACTCCAACCGTAACACTGAACACAAAACTAACAGTAGCCCTAAACTTACTCCCTCAAACTAAGTTCAAACCAAAAGTAACCTGAAGCCGAACTCAAACCATAGACTTAAACCTAACCCTAGGCGGACACCTTACGCTCAACCCCAAACCTAACCTGACCCAGACGATTACTCCAACCGTAACAGTTAACTGAAAACTAACAGTAGCCCTAAACTTACTCCCTCAAACTAAGTTCAAACCTAACCTAACCTGAAGCCTAAAGCAAACCATACACCTAACCCTATCCCTAGGCGGACCCCTTAAGCTCAACCCCAACACTAACATGACCCTGACGCTAACTCTAAATGTAACACTGAACCGAAAACTAAGAGGAGCCCTAAACTTACTCCCTGAAACTAAGTTCAAACCTAACCTAATCTGAAGCCTAAGTAAAACCATAGACCTAACCCTAACCCTAGGTGGACACCTTAAGCTCAACCCAAACCCTAACCTGACCCTGATGCTAACTTCAACCGTAACACTGAATCGAAAACTAACAGTAGCCCTAAACTTACTTCCTCAAACTAAGTTCAAACCTTACGTAACAGGAAGCCTAACTCAAACCAGAGACCTAACCCTAACCCTAGGCGGACACCTTAAGCTCAACTCCAACCCTAACCTGACCCTCACGCTAACTCAAACCGTAACACTGAACACAAAACTAACAGTAGCCCTAAACTTACTCCCTCAAACTAAGTTCAAACCAAAAGTAACCTGAAGCCGAACTCAAACCATAGACCTAACCCTAACCCTAGGCGGACACCTTAAACACAACCCCAACCCTAACCTGACCCTGTCGCTTACTCCAACCGTAACAGTTAACTGAAAACTAACAGTAGCCCTAAACTTACTCCCTCAAACTAAGTTCAAACCTAACCTAATCTGAAGCCTAAATCAAACCATACACCTAACCCTAACCCTAGGCGGACACCTTAAGCTCAACTCCAACCCTAACCTGACTGATGCTAACTTCAACCATAACACTGAATCAAAAACTAACAGTAGGCCTAAACTTACTCCCACAAACTAAGTTCAAACGTAACGTACCAAGAAGCCTAACTCAAACCATAGACCTAATCCTAACCCTAGGCGGACACCTTAAGCTCAACTCCTACCCTAACCTGATCCTCATGCTACCTCCTACCGTAACACTGAACAGAAAACTAACAGTAGCCCTAAACTAACTCCCTCAAACAAAGTTCTAACCTAACCTAACCTGGAGCCTAAGTAAAACCATAGACCTAACCCTAACCCTAGGCGGACACCTTAATCTTAGCCCCAACCCTAACCTGACCCTGATGCTAACACCAACCGTAACACTGATCCGAAAACTAACAGTAGGCCTAAACTGACTCCCTCAAACTAAGTTCAAACCTAACCTAACCTGAAGCCTAAGTAAAACCATAGACCTAACCCTAACCATAGGTGGACACCTTAAGCTTAACACCAACCCTAACCTGACCCTGACACTAACTCCAACGGAAACACTGAACCGAAAACTCACAGTAGCCCTAAACTTACTCACTCAAACTAAGTTCAAACCTAACCGATCCTGAAGCCTAAGTCAAACCATACACCTAACCCTAACCCTAGGCGAACACCTTAAGCTCAAGCCCAACCCTAACCTGACCCTGTCGCTTACTCGAAACGTAACAGTTAACTGAAAACTAACAGTAGCCCTAAATTTACTACCTCAAACTAAGTTCAAACCTAACCTAACCTGAAGCCTAAATCAAACCATACACCTACCCCTAACCCTAGGCGGAAACCTTAAGCTCAACCCCTACACTAACATGACCCTGACGCTAACTCTAAATGTAACACTGAATGGAAAATTAAGAGTAGCCCTAAACTTACTCCCTCAAACTAAATTCAAACCTAACCTAACCTGGAGCCTAAGTAAAACCGTAGACCTAACCCTAACCCTAGGTGGACACCTTAAGCTTAACCCCAACCCTAACATGACCCTGACACTAAATCCAACAGAAACACTGAACTGAAAACTCACAGTAGCCCTAAACTTACTCACTCAAACTAAGTTCAAACCTAACCTAACCTGAAGCCTAACTCAAACCATAGACCTAACCCTCGGGACCAGCAGGTGGTGTGGTGGTTACGGTGCTGGACACTCCCACATAGCCAACCACAGTTCGAGTCCCGGACCTGGTGGCTTGCTGTCTCACTTTCCCTCTCTCTCTCTCTCTCTCTCTCTCTCTCTGTGTCTCTCTCTGGTCAAATGAAAATAAATGAATGAATAAATAAATAAAATTAAATAAATATTTAAAAAAAAAAAAAAAAAAAAAAAAAAAAAAAAAAAAAACCATAGACCTAACCCTAACCCTGGGCGGACACCTTAAGCTTAACCCGAACCCTAACCTGACCCTGATGCTAACTCCAACCGTAACACTGAACCAAAAACTAACAGTAGCCCTAAACTTACTCCCTCAAACTAAGTTCAAACCTAACGTAACAGGAAGCCTAACTCAAACCATAGACCTAACCCTAACCCTAGGCAGACACCTTAAGCTCAACTCCAACCCTAACCTGACTGATGCTAACTTCAACCATAACACTGAATCAAAAACTCCAACCGTAAAACTGAACAGAAAACTTACAGTAGCCCTAAACTTACTCCCTCAAACAAAGTTCAAACCAAAAGTAACCTGAAGCCGAACTCAAACAATAGACCTAACCCTAACCCTAGGCGGACACCTTAAACTCAACCCCAACCCTAACCTGACCCTGACGCTTACTCCAACTGTAACAGTTAACTGAAAACTAACAGTAGCCCTAAACTTACTCCCTCAAACTAAGTTCAAACCTAACCTAACCTGAAGCCTAAATCAAAGCGTACACCTAACCCTAACCCTAGGCGGACACCTTAAGCTCAACCCCAACACTAACATGACCCTGACGCTAACTCTAAATGTAACGCTGAACAGAAAACTAAGAGTAGCCCTAAACTTACTCCCTCAAACTAAGTTCAAACCTAACCTAACCTGAAGCCTAAGTAAAACCATAGACCTAACCCTAACCCTAGGTGGACACTTTAAGCTTAACCTCAACCCTAACCTGACCCTGACACTAACTCCAACGGAAACACTGAACCGAAAACTCACAGTGGCCCTAAACTTACTCACTCAAACTAAGTTCAAACCTAACCTAACGTGAAGCCTAAGTCAAACCATACACCTAAACCTAACCCTAGGCGGACACCTTAAGCTGAACCCCAACCCTAACCTGACCCTGATGCTAACTTCAACCGTAACACTGAATCGAAAACTAACAGTAGCCCTAAACTTACTCCCTCAAACCAAGTTCAAACCTAAGCTAACCTGAAGCCTAACTCAAACCATAGACCTAACCCTAACCTTAGGCGGACACCTTAAGATTAACCCCAACACAAACCTGACCCTGATGCTAACTCCAAACGTAACATGAACCGAAAACTAACAGTAGCCCTAAACTTACTCCCTCAAACTAAGTTCAAACCCAACGGAACAGAAAGCCTAACTCAAACCATAGACCTAACCCTAACCATAGGCTGACACCTTAAGCTCAACCCCAAACCTAACCTGACCCTGACGCTTACTCCAACCGTAACAGCTAACTGAAAACTAACAGTAGCCCTAAACTTACTCCCTCAAATTAAGTTCAAACCTAACGTAACAGGAAGCCTAACTCAAACCATAGACCAAACCCTAACCCTAGGCAGACACCTTAAGATCAAGTCCAACCCTAACCTGACCCTCACACTAACTACAACCTTAACACTGAACAGAAAACTAACAGTAGGCCTAAACTTACTCCCTCAAACTAAGTTCAAATCAAAAGTAACCTGAAGCCTAACTCAAACCATAGACCTAACCCTAACCCTAGGCGGATACCTTAAGCTGAACTCAAACACTAACCTGACCCTCACGCTAACTCCAACCATAACACTGAACAGAAAACTAACAGCAGCCCTAAACTTACTACCTCAAACTAAGTTCAAACCTATACTAACCTGAAGCCTAACTCAAACCATAGACCTAACCCTAACCCTAGGCGGGCACCTTAAGCTCAACCCCAACCCTAACCTGACCCTGACGCTTACTCCAACCATAACAGCTAACTGAAAATTCACACTAGCCCTAAACTTACTCACTCAATCTAAGTTCAAACCTAACCTAACCTGAAGCCTAAGTCAAACCATACACCTAATCCTAACCCTAGGCGAACACCATAAGCTCAACCCAAACCCTAACCTGACCCTGATGCTAACTTCAACCGTAACACTGAATCGAAAACTAATATTAGCCCTAAACATACTCCCTCAAACTAAGTTCAAACCTAACCTAACCTGAAGCCTAACTCAAACCATAGACCTAACCCTAACCCTAGGGGTACACCTTAAGCTAAACCCCAAACCTAACCTGACCCTGATGCTAACTCCAACCGTAACACTGATCCTAAAACAAACACTAGCCCTAAACTTACTCCCTCAAACTAAGTTCAAACCTAACGTAACAGGAAGCCTAACTCAAACCATAGACCTAACCCTAACCCTGGGCGGACACTTTAAGCTCAACTCCAACCCTAACCTGACCCTCACGCTAACTCCAACCGTAACACTGAACAGAAAACTAACAGTAGCCCTAAACTTACTCCCTCAAACTAAGTTCAAACCTAACCTAACCTGAAGCCTAAGTAAAACCATAGACCTAAGCCTAACCCTAGGTGGACACCTTAAGCTTAACCCAAACCCTAACCTGACCCTGACACTAACTCCAACAGAAACACTGAACCAAAAACTCACAGTAGCCCTAAACATACTCACTCAAAGTTAGTTCAAACCTAACCTAAACTGAAGCCTATGTCAAACCATACACCTAACCCTAACCCTAGGCGGACACCTTAAGCTCAACCCAAACCCTAACCTGACCCCGATGCTAACTTCAACCGTAACATTAAATCGAAAACTAACGGTAGCCCCAAACATACTCCCTCAAACTAAGTTCAAACCTAACCTAACCTGAAGGCTAACTCAAAACATAGACCTAACCCTAACCCTATGCGGACACCTTAAGCTCAACCCCAACCCTAACCTGACCCTGATGCTAACTTCAACCGAAACACTGAATCGAAAACTAACAGTAGCCCTAAACTTACTCCCTCAAACTAAGTTCAAACCTAACGTAACCTGCAGCCTAACTCAAACCATAGACCTAACTCTAACCCTAGGCGGACACCTTAAGCTTAACCCGAACCCAAAACTGACCCTGATGCTAACTCCAACCGTAACACTGAACCAAAAATTAACAGTAGCCCTAACTTACTCCCTCAAACTAAGTTCAAACCTAACGTAACAGGAAGCCTAACTCAAACCATAGACCTAACCCTAACCCTAGGCGGGCACCTTAAGCTCAACCCCAACACTAACATGACCCTGACGCTAACTCTAAATGTAAGTCTGAACCGAAAACTAAGAGTAGCCCTAAACTTACTCCCTCAAACGAAATTCAAACCTAACCTAACCTGAAGCCTAAGTAAAACCATAGACCTAACCCTAACCCTAGGTGGACACCTTAAGCTTAACCCCAACCCTAGCCTGACCCTGACACTAACTCCAACGGAAACACTGAACCGAAAACTCACAGTAGCCCTAAACTTACTCACTCAAACTAAGTTCAAACCTAACCTAACCTGAAGCCTAAGTCAAACCATACACCTAACCCTAACCCTAGGCGGACACCTTAAGCTCAACCCCTACACTAACATTACCCTGACGCTAACTCTATATGTAACACTGAACCGAAAACTAAGAGTAGCCCTAAACTTACTCCCTCAAACTAAATTCAAACCTAACCTAACCTGAAGCCTAAGTAAAACCGTAGACCTAACCCTAACCCTAGGTGGACACCTTAAGCTTAACCCCAACACTAACATGACCCTGACACTAAATCCAACAAAAACACTGATCCGAAAACTCACAGTAGCCCTAAACTTACTCACTCAAACTAAGTTCAAACCAAACCTAACCTGAAGCCGAATTCAAATCTTAGACCTAACCCGAGACCTAGGCGGACACCTTAAACTCAACCCCAACCCTAACCTGACACTGACGCTTACTCCAACCGTAACAGTTAACTGAAAACCAACAGTATCCCTAAACTTACTCCCTCAAACTAAGTTCTAACCTAACCTAACCTGAAGCCTAATTCAAATCATACACCTAACCCTAACCCTAGGCGGACACCTTAAGCTCAACCCCAACACTAACATAACCCTGACGCTAACTCTAAATGTAACACTGAACCGAAAACTAAGAGCAGCCCTAAAATGACTCCCTCAAACTAAGTTCAAACCTTACCTATCCTGAAGCCTAAGTAAAACCATAGACCTAACCCTAACCCTAGGTGGACACTTTAAGCTCAACCCCAACCCTAACCTGACCCTGACACTAACTCCAACGGAAACACTGAACAGAAAACTCACATTAGCCCTAAACTTACTCACTCAAACGAAGTTCAAACCTAACCTAACCTGAAGCCTAAGTCAAACCATACACCTAACCCTAACCCTAGGCGGACACCTTAAGCTCAACCCCAACCCTAACCTGACCCTGATGCTAACTTCAACCGTAACACTGAATCGAAAACTAACAGTAGCCCTAAACTTACTCCCTCAAACTAAGTTCAAACCTAACCTAACCTGAAGCCTAACTCAAACCATAGACCTAACCCTAACCCTAGGGGGACACCTTAAGCTTAACCCCAACCCAAACCTGACCCTGATGCTAAATCCAAATGTAACACTGAACCGAAAACTAACAGTAGTCCTAAACTTACTCCCTCAAACTAAGTTTAAACCCAACGTAACAGAAAGCCGAACTCAAACCATAGACCTAACCCTAACCCTAGGCGGACACCTTAAGCTCAACTCAAACACTAGCCTGACCCTCACGCTAACACCAACCGTAACACAAAACAGAAAACTAACAGTAGCCCTAAACTTACTCCCTCAAACTAAGTACAAACCAAAAGTAACCTGAAGCCGAACTCAAACCATAGACCTAACCCTAACCCTAGGCGGACACCTTAAACTCAACCCCAACCCTAACCTGACCCTGACGCTTACTCCAACCGTAACAGTTAACTGAAAACTAACAGTAGCCCTAAATTTACTCCCTCAAACTAAGCTCAAAACTAACCTAACCTGAAGCCTAAATCAAACCATACACCCAACCCTAACCCTAGGCGGACACCTTAAGCTCAACCCCAACACTAACATGACCCTGACGCTAACTCTAAATGTAACACTGAACCGAAAACTAAGAGTAGCCCTAAACTTACACCCTCAAACTAAGTTCAAACCTAACCTAACCTGAAGCCTAATAAAACCGTAGAACTAACCCTACCCCTAGGCGGACACCTTAAGCTCAACCCCCACCCTAACCTGACCCTGATGCTAACTTCAACCGTAACACTGAATCGAAAACTAACAGTAGCCCTAAACTTACTCCCTCAAACTAAGTTCAAACCCAACGTAACAGAAAGCCTAACTCAAACCATAGACCTAACCCTAACCCTAGGTGGATACCTTAAGCTCCACTCAAACACTAACCTGACCCTCATGCTAACTCCAACCGTAACACTGAACAGAAAACTAACAGCAGCCCTAAACTTACTCCCTCAAACTAAGTTCAAACCTATCCTAACCTGAAGCCTAACTCAAACCATAGACCTAACCCTAACCCTAGGCGGGCACCTTAAGCTCAACCCCAAACCTAACCTGAACCTGACGCTTACTCCAACCATAACAGCTAACTGAAAACTCACACTAGCCCTAAACTTACTCAATCAAACTAAGTTCAAACCTAACCTAACCTGAAGCCTAAGTCAAACCATACACCTAACCCTAACCCTAGGTGGACACTTTAAGCTTAACCCCAACAATAACCTGACCCTGACACTAACTACAACGGAAACACTGAACCGAAAACTCACATTAGCCCTAAACTTACTCACTCAAACTAAGTTCAAACCTAACCTAACCTGAAGCCTAAGTCAAACCATACACCCAACCCTAACCCTAGACGGAAACCTTAAGCTCAACCCCAACCCTAACCTGACCCTGATGCTAACTCCAACCGTAACACTGAACCGAAAACTAACAGTAGTCCTAAACTTACTCCCTCAAACTAAGTTCAAACGCAACGTAACAGAAAGCCTAACTCAAACCATAGACCTAACCCTAACCCTAGGCGGACACTTTAAGCTCAACTCCAACCTTAACCTGACCCTCACGCTAACTCCAACCGTAACACTGAACAGAAAACTAACAGTAGCCCTAAACTTACTCCCTCAAACTAAGTTCAAACCAAAAGTAACCTGAAGCCGAACTCAAACCATACACCTAACCCTAACTCTAACCCTAGGCGGACACCTTAAGCTCAACTCTAACCTTAACCTGACCCTCACGCTAACTCCAACCGTAACACTGAACAGAAAACTAACAGTAGCCCTAAACTTACTCCCTCAAACTAAGTTCAAACCAAAAGTAACCTGAAGCCGAATTCAAACCGTAGATCTAACCCTAACCCTAGGCGGACACCTTACGCTCAACTCCAACCCTAACCTGACCCAGACGCTTACTCCAAACGTAACAGTTAACTGAAAACTAACAGTAGCCCTAAAATTATTCCCTCAAATTAAGTTCAAACCTAACCTAACCTGAAGCCTAAGTAAAACAATAGACCTAACCCTAACCATAGGTGGACACCTTAAGCTTAACACCAACCCTAACCTGACCCTGACACTAACTCCAACAGAAACACTGAACCGAAAACTCACAGTAGCCCTAAACTTACTCACTCAAACTAAGTTCAAACCTAACCTAACCTGAAGCCTTAGACAAACCATACACCTTACCCTAACCCTAGGCGGACACCTTAAGCTCAACCCCAACACTAACCTGACCCTGACGCTAACTTTAAATGTAACACTAAACTGAAAACTAAGAGTAGCCCTAAACTTACTTTCTCAAACTAAGTTCAAACCTAACCTAACCTGAAGCCTAAATAAAACCATAGAACTAACCCTAACCATAGGTGGACACTTTTAGCTTAACCCAACCCTAACCTGACCCTGACACTAACTCCAACAGAAACACTGAACCAAAAACTCACAGTAGCCCTAAACTTACTCACTCAAACTAAGTTCAAACCCAACGTAACAGAAAGCCTAACTCAAACCATAGACCTAACTCTAACCCTAGGCGGACAGCTTACGCTCAACTCAAACACTAACCTGACCCTCACGCTAACTCCAACCGTAACACTGAACAGAACACTAACAGTAGCCCTAAACTTACTCCTCAAACTAAGTTCAAACCAAAAGTAACCTGAAGCAGAACTCAAACCATAGACCTAACCCTAACCCTAGGCGGACACCTTAAGCTCAACCCCAACCCTAACCTGACCCCGATACTAACTTCAACCGTAACACTGAATCGAAAAATAACAGTAGGCATAAACTTACTCCCTCAAACTAAGTTCAAACCTAACCTAACCTGAAACCTAAATCAAACCATAGACCTAACCCTAACCCTAGGCGGACACCTTAAGTTTAACCACAACCATAACCTGACCCTCACGCTAACTCCAACCTTAACACTGAACAGAAAACTATCAGTAGCCCTAAACTTACTCCCTCAAACTAAGTTCAAACCAAAATAACCTGAAGCCGAACTCAAACCGTAGACCTAACCCTAACCCTAGGCGGACACCTTACGCTCAACCCCAACCCTAACCTGACCCAGAGGCTTACTCCAACCGTAACAGTTAACTGAAAACTAACAATAGCCCTAAACTTACTCCCTCAAACTAAGTTATAACCTAACCTAACCTGGAGCCTAAGTAAAACCATAGACCTAACCCTAACCCTAGGCGGAAACCTTAAGCTTAGCCCCAACCCTAACCTGACCCTGATGCTAACTCTAAATGTAACACTGAAGCGAAAACTAACAGTAGCCCTAAACTTACTCCCTCAAACTAAGTTCAAACCTAACCTAACCTGAAGCCTAAGTGAAACCATAGACCGAACCTTAACCCTATGTGGACACTTTAAGCTTAACCCCAACAATAACCTGACCCTGACACTAACTCCAACGGAAACACTGAACCGAAAACTCACATTAGCCCTAAACTTACTCACTCAAACTAAGTTCAAACCTAACCTAACCTGAAGCCTAAGTCAAACCATACACCTAACCCTAACCCTAGGCGGACACCTTAAGCTCAACCCCAACCCTAACCTGACCCTGATGCTAACTCCAACCGTAACACTGAACCGAAAACTAACAGTAGTCCTAAACTTACTCCCTCAAACTAAGTTCAAACACAACGTAACAGAAAGCCTAACTCAAACCATAGACCTAACCCTAACCCTAGGCGGACACTTTAAGCTCAACTCCAAACTTAACCTGACCCTCACGCTAACTCCAACCGTAACACTGAACAGAAAACTAACAGTAGCCCTAAACTTACTCCCTCAAACTAAGTTCAAACCAAAAGTAACCTGAAGCCGAACTCAAACCATAGACCTAACCCTAACCCTAGGCGGACACCTTAAACTCAACCCAAACCCTAACCTGACCCTGGCGATTACTCCAACCGTAACAGTTAACTGAAAACTAACAGTAGCCCTAAACTTACTCCCTCAAACTAAGTTCAAACCTAACCTTACCTGAAGCCTAAATCAAACCATACACCTAACCCTAACCCTAGGCGGACACCTTAAGCTCAACCCCAACACTAACATGACCCTGACGCTAACTCTAAATGTAACACTGAACCCTAAACTAAGAGTAGTCCTAAACTTACTCCCTCAAACTAAATTCAAACCTAACCTAACCTGAAGCCTAAGTAAAACCATAGACCTAAACCTAACCCTAGGTGGACACCTTAAGCTTAACCCCAACCCTAACCTGACCCTGACACTAACTCCAACGGAAACACTGAACCGAAAACTCACATTAGCCCTAAACTTACTCACTCAAACTAAGTTGAAACCTAACCTACCCTGAAGCCTAAGTCAAACCATACACCTAACCCTAACCCTAGGCGGACACCTTAAGCTCAACCCCAACCCTAACCTGACCCTGATGCTAACTCCAACCGTAACACTGAACCGAAAACTAACAGTAGTCCTAAACTTACTCCCTCAAACTAAGTTCAAACGCAACGGAACAGAAAGCCTAACTCAAACCATAGACCTAACCCTAACCCTAGGCGGACACCTTAAGCTCAACTCCAACCTAAACCTGACCCTCACGCTAACTCCAACCGTAACACTGAACAGAAAACTAACAGTAGCCCTAAACTTACTCCCTCAAACTAAGTTCAAACCAAAAGTAACCTGAAGCCGAACTCAAACCATAGACCTAACCCTAAACCTAGGCGGACACCTTAAGCTCAACCCCAACCCTAACCTGACCCCGATACTAACTTCAACCGTAACACTGAATCGAAAATTAACAGTAGCCCTAAACATACTCCCTCAAACTAAGTTCAAACCTAACCTAACCTGAAGGCTAACTCAAACCATAGACCTAACCCTAACCCTATGCGGACACCTTAAGCTCAACCCCAACCCTAACCTGACCCCGATGCTAACTTCAACCGTAACACTGAATCGAAAACTAACAGTAGCCCTAAACTTACTCCCTCAAACTAAGTTCAAACCTAACCTAACCTGAAGCCTAAATCAAACCATACACCTAACCCTAACCCTAGTCGGACACCTTAAGCTCAACCCCAACACTAACATGACCCTCATGCTAACTCTAAATGTAACACTGAAGTGAAAACTAACAGAAGCCCTAAACTTACTCCCTCAAACTAAGTTCAAACCTAACCTAACCTGAAGCCTAAGTAAAACCATAGACCGAACCGTAACCCTATGTGGACACTTTAAGCTTAACCCCAACAATAACCTGACCCTGACACTAACTACAACGGAAACACTGAACCGAAAACTCACATTAGCCCTAAACTTACTCACTCAAACTAAGTTCAAACCTAACCTAACCTGAAGCCTAAGTCAAACCATACACCTAACCCTAACCCTAGGCGGAAACCTTAAGCTCAACCCCAACCCTAACCTGACCCTGATGCTAACTCCAACCGTAACACTGAACCGAAAACTAACAGTAGTCCTAAACTTACTCCCTCAAACTAAGTTCAAACGCAACGTAACAGAAAGCCTAACTCAAACCATAGACCTAACCCTAACCCTAGGCGGACACTTTAAGCTCAACTCCAACCTTAACCTGACCCTCACGCTAACTCCAACCGTAACACTGAACAGAAAACTAACAGTAGCCCTAAACTTACTCCCTCAAACTAAGTTCAAACCAAAAGTAACCTGAAGCCGAACTCAAACCATAGACCTAACCCTAGCCCTAGGCGGACACCTTAAACTCAACCCCAACCCTAACCTGACCCTGACGCTTACTCCAACCTTAACAGTTAACTGAAAAATAACAGTAGCCCTAAATTACTCCCTCAAACTAAGTTCAAACCTAACCTAACCTGAAGCCTAAATCAAACCATATAACCAACCCTAATCCTAGGCGGACACCTTAAGCTCAACCCCAACACTAACATGACCCTGACGCTAACTCTAAATGTAACACTGAACCGAAAACTAACAGAAGCCTAAACTTACTCCCTCAAACTAAGTTCAAACCCAACGTAAATAAAAGCCTAACTCAAACCATAGACCTAACCCTAACCCTAGGCGGTAACCTTAAGCTCAATTCAAACACTAACCTGACCCTCAGGCTAACTCCAACCGAAACACTGAACAGAAAACTAAAAGCAGCCCTAAACTTACTCCCTCAAACTAAGTATAAAACTATCCTAACCTGAAGCCTAACTCAAACCATAGACCTAACCCTAACCCTAGGTGAGCCCCTTAAGCTCAACCCCAACCCTAACCTGACCCTGACGTTTACTCCAACCGTAACAGCTAACTGAAAAATAACAGTAGCCCTAAACTTACTCCCTCAAACTAAGTTCTAACCTAATCTAACCTGGAGCCTAAGTAAAACCATAGACCTAACCCTAACCCTAGGCGGACACCTTAAGCTTAGCCCCAAACCTAACCTGACCCAGATGCTAACTCCAACCGTAACACTGAATCGAAAACTAACAGTAGGCCTAAACTTACACCCTCAATCTAAGTTCCAACCTTACCTAACCTGAAACCTAACTCAAACCATAGAACTAACCCTAACCCTAGGCGGACACCTTAAGATTAACCCCAACCCAAACCTGACCGTGATGCTAAATCCAAATGTAACACTGAACCGAAAACTAACAGTAGTCCTAAACTTACTCCCTCAAACTAAGTTCAAACCTAACGTAACAGAAAGCCTAACTCAAACCATAGACCTAACCCTAACCCTAGGCGGACATCTTAAGCTCAACTCAAACACTAACCTGACCCTCACGCTAACTCCAACCGTAACACTGAACAGAAAACTAACAGTAGCCCTAAACTTACTCCCTCAAACTAAGTTCAAACCAAAAGTAACCTGAAGCCGAACTCAAACCGTAGACCTAACCCTAACCCTAGGCAGACACCTTACACTGAACCCCAACCCTAACCTTACCCAGACTCTTACTCCAACCATAACAGTTAACTGAAAACTAACAGTAGCCCTAAACGTACTCCCTCAAACTAAGTTCTAACCTAACCTAACCTGGAGCCTAAGTAAAACCATACACCTAACCCTAACCCTAGGCGGAAACCTTAAGCTCAACCCCAACCCTAACCTGACCCTGATGCTAACTCCAACCGTAACACTGAACCGAAAACTAACAGAAGCCTAAACTTACTCCCTCAAACTAAGTTCAAACCCAACGTAAATAAAAGCCTAACTCAAACCATAGACCTAACCCTAACCCTAGGCGGTAACCTTAAGCTCAATTCAAACACTAACCTGACCCTCATGCTAACTCCAACCGAAACACTGAACAGAAAACTAAAAGCAGCCCTAAACTTACTCCCTCAAACTAAGTATAAAACTATCCTAACCTGAAGCCTAACTCAAACCATAGACCTAACCCTAACCCTAGGTGAGCCCCTTAAGCTCAACCCCAACCCTAACCTGACCCTGACGTTTACTCCAACCGTAACAGCTAACTGAAAAATAACAGTAGCCCTAAACTTACTCCCTCAAACTAAGTTCTAACCTAACCTAACCTGGAGCCTAAGTAAAACCATAGACCTAACCCTAACCCTAGGCGGACACCTTAAGCTTAGCCCCAAACCTAACCTGACCCAGATGCTAACTCCAACCGTAACACTGAATCGAAAACTAACAGTAGGCCTAAACTTACACCCTCAAACTAAGTTCCAACCTTACCTAACCTGAAACCTAACTCAAACCATAGAACTAACCCTAACCCTAGGCGGACACCTTAAGATTAACCCCAACCCAAACCTGACCGTGATGCTAAATCCAAATGTAACACTGAACCGAAAACTAACAGTAGTCCTAAACTTACTCCCTCAAACTAAGTTCAAACCTAACGTAACAGAAAGCCTAACTCAAACCATAGACCTAACCCTAACCCTAGGCGGACATCTTAAGCTCAACTCAAACACTAACCTGACCCTCACAATAACTCCAACCGTAACACTGAACAGAAAACTAACAGTAGCCCTAAACTTACTCCCTCAAACTAAGTTCAAACCAAAAGTAACCTGAAGCCGAACTCAAACCGTAGACCTAACCCTAACCCTAGGCAGACACCTTACACTGAACCCCAACCCTAACCTTACCCAGACTCTTACTCCAACCATAACAGTTAACTGAAAACTAACAGTAGCCCTAAACGTACTCCCTCAAACTAAGTTCTAACCTAACCTAACCTGGAGCCTAAGTAAAACCATAGACCTAACCCTAACCCTAATCGGACACCTTAAGCTTAGCCCCAACCCTAACCTGACCCTGATGCTAACTCCAACCGTAACACTGAACCGAAAACTAACAGTAGCCCTAAACTTACCCCCTCAAAGTAAGTTCAAACCTAACCTAACCTGAAGCCTAAGTAAAACCATAGACCTAACCCTAACCATAGGTGGACACCTTAAGCTTAACCCCAACCCTAACCTGACCGTGACACTAACTCCAACGGAAACACTGAACCGAAAACTCACATTAGCCCTAAACTTACTCACTCAAACTAAGTTCAAACCTAACCGATCCTGAAGCCTAAGTCAAACCATACACCTAACCCTAACCCTAGGCGGACACCTTAAGCTCAACCCCAACCCTAACCTGACCCTGATGGTAACTCCAACGGAAACACTGAACCGAAAACTCACAGTAGCCCTAAAGTTACTCCCTCAAAGAAAGTTCAAACCTAACCTAACCTGAAGCCTAACTCAAACCATAGACCTAACCCTAACCCTAGGCGGACACCTTAAGCTTAACCCGAACCCAAACCTGACCCTGATGCTAACTCCAACCGTAACACTGAACCGAAAACTAACAGTAGCCCTAACTTACTCCCTCAAATTAAGTTGAATCCTAACGTAACAGGAAGCCTAACTCAAACCATAGACCTAACCCTAACCCTAGGCGGACACCTTAAGCTCAACTCCAACCCTAACCTGACCCTCACGCTAACTCCAACCTTAACACTGAACAGAAAACTAACAGTAGCCCTAAACTTACTCCCTCAAACTAAGTTCAAACCTAACCTTACCTGAAGCCTAAATCAAACCATACACCTAACCCTAACCCTAGGCGGACATGTTAAGCTCAACCCCAACAATAACATGACCCTGACGCTAACTCTAAATGTAAGACTGAACCGAAAACTAAGAGTAGTGCTAAACTTACTCCCTCAAACTAAATTCAAACCTAACCTAACCTGAAGCCTAAGTAAAACCATAGACCTAACCCTAACCCTAGGTGGACACCTTAAGCTTAACCCCAACCCTAACCTGACCGTGACACTAACTCCAACGGAAACACTGAACCGAAAACTCACAGTAGCCCTAAACTTACTCACTCAAACTAAGTTCAAACCTAACCTAACCTGAAGCCTAAGTCAAACCATACACCTAACCCTAACCGTAGGCGGACACCTTAAGCTCAACCCCAACCCTAACCTGACCCTGATGCTAACTTCAACCGTAACACTGAATCGAAAACTAACAGTAGGCCTAAACTTACTCCCTCAAACTAAGTTCAATCCTAACCTAACCTGAAACCTAAATCAAACCATAGACCTAACCCTAACCCTAGGCGGACACCTTAAGTTTAACCACAACCATAACCTGACCCTCACGCTAACTCCAACCTTAACACTGAACAGAAAACTATCAGTAGCCCTAAACTTACTCCCTCAAACTAAGTTCAAACCAAAATAACCTGAAGCCGAACTCAAACCGTAGACCTAACCCTAACCCTAGGCGGACACCTTACGCTCAACCCCAACCCTAACCTGACCCAGAGGCTTACTCCAACCGTAACAGTTAACTGAAAACTAACAATAGCCCTAAACTTACTCCCTCAAACTAAGTTATAACCTAACCTAACCTGGAGCCTAAGTAAAACCATAGACCTAACCCTAACCCTAGGCGGAAACCTTAAGCTTAGCCCCAACCCTAACCTGACCCTGATGCTAACTCTAAATGTAACACTGAAGCGAAAACTAACAGTAGCCCTAAACTTACTCCCTCAAACTAAGTTCAAACCTAACCTAACCTGAAGCCTAAGTGAAACCATAGACCGAACCTTAACCCTATGTGGACACTTTAAGCTTAACCCCAACAATAACCTGACCCTGACACTAACTCCAACGGAAACACTGAACCGAAAACTCACATTAGCCCTAAACTTACTCACTCAAACTAAGTTCAAACCTAACCTAACCTGAAGCCTAAGTCAAACCATACACCTAACCCTAACCCTAGGCGGACACCTTAAGCTCAACCCCAACCCTAACCTGACCCTGATGCTAACTCCAACCGTAACACTGAACCGAAAACTAACAGTAGTCCTAAACTTACTCCCTCAAACTAAGTTCAAACGCAACATAACAGAAAGCCTAACTCAAACCATAGACCTAACCCTAACCCTAGGCGGACACTTTAAGCTCAAATCCAACCTTAACCTGACCCTCACGCTAACTCCAACCGTAACACTGAACAGAAAACTAACAGTAGCCCTAAACTTACTCCCTCAAACTAAGTTTAAACCAAAAGTAACCTGAAGCCGAACTCAAACCATACACCTAACCCTAACTCTAACCCTAGGCGGACACCTTAAGCTCAACCCCAACCCTAACCTGACCCTGATGCTAACTTCAACCGTAACACTGAATCGAAAACTAACAGTAGCCCTAAACTTACTCCCTCAAACTAAGTTCAAACCTAACCTAACCTGAAGCCTAACTCAAACCATAGACCTAACCCTAACCCTAGGTGGACACCTTAAGCTTAACCCCAACCCTAACCTGACCCTGATGCTAACTCCAACCGTAACACTGAACTGAAAACTAACAGTAGCCCTAACTTACTCCCTCAAATTAAGTTGAATCCTAACGTAACAGGAAGCCTAACTCAAACCATAGACCTAACCCTAACCCTAGGCGGGCACCTTAAGCTCAACTCCAACCCTAACCTGACCCTCCCGCTAACTCCAACCGTAACACTGAACAGAAAACTAACAGTAGCCCTAAACTTACTCCCTCAAACTAAGTTCAAACCAAAAGTAACCTGAAGCCGAACTCAAACCATAGACCTAACCCTAACCCTAGGCGGACACCTTAAACTCAACCCAAACCCTAACCTGACCCTGGCGATTACTCCAACCGTAACAGTTAACTGAAAACTAACAGTAGCCCTAAACTTACTCCCTCAAACTAAGTTCAAACCTAACCTTACCTGAAGCCTAAATCAAACCATACACCTAACCCTAACCCTAGGCGGACACCTTAAGCTCAACCCCAACACTAACATGACCCTGACGCTAACTCTAAATGTAACACTGAACCCTAAACTAAGAGTAGTCCTAAACTTACTCCCTCAAACTAAGTTCAAACCAAAAGTAACCTGAAGCCGAACTCAAACCATAGACCTAACCCTAACCCTAGGCGGACACCTTAAACTCAACCCAAACCCTAACCTGACCCTGGCGATTACTCCAACCGTAACAGTTAACTGAAAACTAACAGTAGCCCTAAACTTACTCCCTCAAACTAAGTTCAAACCTAACCTTACCTGAAGCCTAAATCAAACCATACACCTAACCCTAACCCTAGGCGGACACCTTAAGCTCAACCCCAACACTAACATGACCCTGACGCTAACTCTAAATGTAACACTGAACCCTAAACTAAGAGTAGTCCTAAACTTACTCCCTCAAACTAAATTCAAACCTAACCTAACCTGAAGCCTAAGTAAAACCATAGACCTAAACCTAACCCTAGGTGGACACCTTAAGCTTAACCCCAACCCTAACCTGACCCTGACACTAACTCCAACTGAAACACTGAACCTAAACTCACAGTAGCCCTAAACTTACTCACTCAAACTAAGTTCAAACCTAACCTAACCTGAAGCCTAAGTCAAACCATACACCTAACCCTAACCGTAGGCGGAAACCTTAAGCTCAACCCCAACCCTAACCTGACCCTGATGCTAACTTCAACCGTAACACTGAATCGAAAACTAACAGTAGGCCTAAACTTACTCCCTCAAACTAAGTTCAAACCTAACCTAACCTGAAACCTAAATCAAACCATAGACCTAACCCTAACCCTAGGCGGACACCTTAAGTTTAACCACAACCATAACCTGACCCTCACACTAACTCCAACCTTAACACTGAACAGAAAACTATCAGTAGCCCTAAACTTACTCCCTCAAACTACGTTCAAACCAAAAGTAACCTGAAGCCGAACTCAAACCGAAGACCTAACCCTAACCCTAGGCGGACAACTTACGCTCAACCCCAACTATAACATGACCCTGACGCTTACTCCAACCGTAACAGTTAACTGAAAACTATCAGTAGCCCTATACTTACTCCTTCAAACTAAGTTCAAACCTAACCTAACCTGAAGCCTAAATCAAACCATACACCTAACCCTAACCCTAGGCGGACACCTTAAGCTCAACCGCAACACTAACATGACCCTGACGCTAACTCTAAATGTAACACTGAACCGAAAAATAAGAGTAGCCCTAAACTTACTCCCTCAAACTAAGTTCAAACCTAACCTAACCTGAAGCCTAAGTAAAACCATAGACCGAACCCTAACCCTATGTGGACACTTTAAGCTTAACCCCAACCCTAACCTGACCCTGACACTAACTCCAACGGAAACACTGAACCGAAAACTCACATTAGCCCTAAACTTACTCACTCAAACTAAGTTGAAACCTAACCTAACCTGAAGCCTAAGTCAAACCATACACCTAACCCTAACCCTAGGCGGACACCTTAAGCTCAACCCCAACCCTAACCTGACCCTGATGCTAACTCCAACCGTAACACTGAACCGAAAACTAACAGTAGTCCTAAACTTACTCCCTCAAACTAAGTTCAAACGCAACGGAACAGAAAGCCTAACTCAAACCATAGACCTAACCCTAACCCTAGGCGGACACCTTAAGCTCAACTCCAACCTTAACCTGACCGTCACGCTAACTCCAACCGTAACACTGAACAGAAAACTAACAGTAGCCCTAAACTTACTCCCTCAAACTAAGTTCAAACCAAAAGTAACCTGAAGCCGAACTCAAACCATAGACCTAACCCTAAACCTAGGCGGACACCTTAAGCTCAACCCCAACCCTAACCTGACCCCGATACTAACTTCAACCGTAACACTGAATCGAAAATTAACAGTAGCCCTAAACATACTCCCTCAAACTAAGTTCAAACCTAACCTAACCTGAAGGCTAACTCAAACCATAGACCTAACCCTAACCCTATGCGGACACCTTAAGCTCAACCCCAACCCTAACCTGACCCCGATGCTAACTTCAACCGTAACACTGAATCGAAAACTAACAGTAGCCCTAAACTTACTCCCTCAAACTAAGTTCAAACCTAACCTAACCTGAAGCCTAAATCAAACCATACACCTAACCCTAACCCTAGTCGGACACCTTAAGCTCAACCCCAACACTAACATGACCCTCATGCTAACTCTAAATGTAACACTGAAGCGAAAACTAACAGAAGCCCTAAACTTACTCCCTCAAACTAAGTTCAAACCTAACCTAACCTGAAGCCTAAGTAAAACCATAGACCGAACCGTAACCCTATGTGGACACTTTAAGCTTAACCCCAACAATAACCTGACCCTGACACTAACTCCAACGGAAACACTGAACCGAAAACTCACATTAGCCCTAATCTTACTCACTCAAACTAAGTTCAAACCTAACCTAACCTGAAGCCTAAGTCAAACCATACACCTAACCCTAACCCTAGGCGGACACCTTAAGCTCAACCCCAACCCTAACCTGACCCTGATGCTAACTCCAACCGTAACACTGAACCGAAAACTAACAGTAGTCCTAAACTTACTCCCTCAAACTAAGTTCAAACGCAACATAACAGAAAGCCTAACTAAACCATAGACCTAACCCTAACCCTAGGCGGACACTTTAAGCTCAACTCCAACCTTAACCTGACCCTCACGCTAACTCCAACCGTAAGACTGAACAGAAAACTAACAGTAGCCCTAAACTTACTCCCTCAAACTAAGTTTAAACCAAAAGTAACCTGAAGCCGAACTCAAACCATACACCTAACCCTAACTCTAACCCTAGGCGGACACCTTAAGCTCAACCCCAACCCTAACCTGACCCTGATGCTAACTTCAACCGTAACACTGAATCGAAAACTAACAGTAGCCCTAAACTTACTCCCTCAAACTAAGTTCAAACCTAACCTAACCTGAAGCCTAACTCAAACCATAGACCTAACCCTAACCCTAGGTGGACACCTTAAGCTTAACCCCAACCCTAACCTGACCCTGATGCTAACTCCAACCGTAACACTGAACTGAAAACTAACAGTAGCCCTAACTTACTCCCTCAAATTAAGTTGAATCCTAACGTAACAGGAAGCCTAACTCAAACCATAGACCTAACCCTAACCCTAGGCGGGCACCTTAAGCTCAACTCCAACCCTAACCTGACCCTCACGCTAACTCCAACCGTAACACTGAACAGAAAACTAACAGTAGCCCTAAACTTACTCCCTCAAACTAAGTTCAAACCAAAAGTAACCTGAAGCCGAACTCAAACCATAGACCTAACCCTAACCCTAGGCGGACACCTTAAACTCAACCCAAACCCTAACCTGACCCTGGCGATTACTCCAACCGTAACAGTTAACTGAAAACTAACAGTAGCCCTAAACTTACTCCCTCAAACTAAGTTCAAACCTAACCTTACCTGAAGCCTAAATCAAACCATACACCTAACCCTAACCCTAGGCGGACACCTTAAGCTCAACCCCAACACTAACATGACCCTGACGCTAACTCTAAATGTAACACTGAACCCTAAACTAAGAGTAGTCCTAAACTTACTCCCTCAAACTAAGTTCAAACCAAAAGTAACCTGAAGCCGAACTCAAACCATAGACCTAACCCTAACCCTAGGCGGACACCTTAAACTCAACCCAAACCCTAACCTGACCCTGGCGATTACTCCAACCGTAACAGTTAACTGAAAACTAACAGTAGCCCTAAACTTACTCCCTCAAACTAAGTTCAAACCTAACCTTACCTGAAGCCTAAATCAAACCATACACCTAACCCTAACCCTAGGCGGACACCTTAAGCTCAACCCCAACACTAACATGACCCTGACGCTAACTCTAAATGTAACACTGAACCCTAAACTAAGAGTAGTCCTAAACTTACTCCCTCAAACTAAATTCAAACCTAACCTAACCTGAAGCCTAAGTAAAACCATAGACCTAAACCTAACCCTAGGTGGACACCTTAAGCTTAACCCCAACCCTAACCTGACCCTGACACTAACTCCAACTGAAACACTGAACCTAAACTCACAGTAGCCCTAAACTTACTCACTCAAACTAAGTTCAAACCTAACCTAACCTGAAGCCTAAGTCAAACCATACACCTAACCCTAACCGTAGGCGGAAACCTTAAGCTCAACCCCAACCCTAACCTGACCCTGATGCTAACTTCAACCGTAACACTGAATCGAAAACTAACAGTAGGCCTAAACTTACTCCCTCAAACTAAGTTCAAACCTAACCTAACCTGAAACCTAAATCAAACCATAGACCTAACCCTAACCCTAGGCGGACACCTTAAGTTTAACCACAACCATAACCTGACCCTCACACTAACTCCAACCTTAACACTGAACAGAAAACTATCAGTAGCCCTAAACTTACTCCCTCAAACTACGTTCAAACCAAAAGTAACCTGAAGCCGAACTCAAACCGAAGACCTAACCCTAACCCTAGGCGGACAACTTACGCTCAACCCCAACTATAACATGACCCTGACGCTTACTCCAACCGTAACAGTTAACTGAAAACTATCAGTAGCCCTATACTTACTCCTTCAAACTAAGTTCAAACCTAACCTAACCTGAAGCCTAAATCAAACCATACACCTAACCCTAACCCTAGGCGGACACCTTAAGCTCAACCGCAACACTAACATGACCCTGACGCTAACTCTAAATGTAACACTGAACCGAAAAATAAGAGTAGCCCTAAACTTACTCCCTCAAACTAAGTTCAAACCTAACCTAACCTGAAGCCTAAGTAAAACCATAGACCGAACCCTAACCCTATGTGGACACTTTAAGCTTAACCCCAACCCTAACCTGACCCTGACACTAACTCCAACGGAAACACTGAACCGAAAACTCACATTAGCCCTAAACTTACTCACTCAAACTAAGTTGAAACCTAACCTAACCTGAAGCCTAAGTCAAACCATACACCTAACCCTAACCCTAGGCGGACACCTTAAGCTCAACCCCAACCCTAACCTGACCCTGATGCTAACTCCAACCGTAACACTGAACCGAAAACTAACAGTAGTCCTAAACTTACTCCCTCAAACTAAGTTCAAACGCAACGGAACAGAAAGCCTAACTCAAACCATAGACCTAACCCTAACCCTAGGCGGACACCTTAAGCTCAACTCCAACCTTAACCTGACCGTCACGCTAACTCCAACCGTAACACTGAACAGAAAACTAACAGTAGCCCTAAACTTACTCCCTCAAACTAAGTTCAAACCAAAAGTAACCTGAAGCCGAACTCAAACCATAGACCTAACCCTAAACCTAGGCGGACACCTTAAGCTCAACCCCAACCCTAACCTGACCCCGATACTAACTTCAACCGTAACACTGAATCGAAAATTAACAGTAGCCCTAAACATACTCCCTCAAACTAAGTTCAAACCTAACCTAACCTGAAGGCTAACTCAAACCATAGACCTAACCCTAACCCTATGCGGACACCTTAAGCTCAACCCCAACCCTAACCTGACCCCGATGCTAACTTCAACCGTAACACTGAATCGAAAACTAACAGTAGCCCTAAACTTACTCCCTCAAACTAAGTTCAAACCTAACCTAACCTGAAGCCTAAATCAAACCATACACCTAACCCTAACCCTAGTCGGACACCTTAAGCTCAACCCCAACACTAACATGACCCTCATGCTAACTCTAAATGTAACACTGAAGCGAAAACTAACAGAAGCCCTAAACTTACTCCCTCAAACTAAGTTCAAACCTAACCTAACCTGAAGCCTAAGTAAAACCATAGACCGAACCGTAACCCTATGTGGACACTTTAAGCTTAACCCCAACAATAACCTGACCCTGACACTAACTCCAACGGAAACACTGAACCGAAAACTCACATTAGCCCTAATCTTACTCACTCAAACTAAGTTCAAACCTAACCTAACCTGAAGCCTAAGTCAAACCATACACCTAACCCTAACCCTAGGCGGACACCTTAAGCTCAACCCCAACCCTAACCTGACCCTGATGCTAACTCCAACCGTAACACTGAACCGAAAACTAACAGTAGTCCTAAACTTACTCCCTCAAACTAAGTTCAAACGCAACATAACAGAAAGCCTAACTAAACCATAGACCTAACCCTAACCCTAGGCGGACACTTTAAGCTCAACTCCAACCTTAACCTGACCCTCACGCTAACTCCAACCGTAAGACTGAACAGAAAACTAACAGTAGCCCTAAACTTACTCCCTCAAACTAAGTTTAAACCAAAAGTAACCTGAAGCCGAACTCAAACCATACACCTAACCCTAACTCTAACCCTAGGCGGACACCTTAAGCTCAACCCCAACCCTAACCTGACCCTGATGCTAACTTCAACCGTAACACTGAATCGAAAACTAACAGTAGCCCTAAACTTACTCCCTCAAACTAAGTTCAAACCTAACCTAACCTGAAGCCTAACTCAAACCATAGACCTAACCCTAACCCTAGGTGGACACCTTAAGCTTAACCCCAACCCTAACCTGACCCTGATGCTAACTCCAACCGTAACACTGAACTGAAAACTAACAGTAGCCCTAACTTACTCCCTCAAATTAAGTTGAATCCTAACGTAACAGGAAGCCTAACTCAAACCATAGACCTAACCCTAACCCTAGGCGGGCACCTTAAGCTCAACTCCAACCCTAACCTGACCCTCACGCTAACTCCAACCGTAACACTGAACAGAAAACTAACAGTAGCCCTAAACTTACTCCCTCAAACTAAGTTCAAACCAAAAGTAACCTGAAGCCGAACTCAAACCATAGACCTAACCCTAACCCTAGGCGGACACCTTAAACTCAACCCAAACCCTAACCTGACCCTGGCGATTACTCCAACCGTAACAGTTAACTGAAAACTAACAGTAGCCCTAAACTTACTCCCTCAAACTAAGTTCAAACCTAACCTTACCTGAAGCCTAAATCAAACCATACACCTAACCCTAACCCTAGGCGGACACCTTAAGCTCAACCCCAACACTAACATGACCCTGACGCTAACTCTAAATGTAACACTGAACCCTAAACTAAGAGTAGTCCTAAACTTACTCCCTCAAACTAAGTTCAAACCAAAAGTAACCTGAAGCCGAACTCAAACCATAGACCTAACCCTAACCCTAGGCGGACACCTTAAACTCAACCCAAACCCTAACCTGACCCTGGCGATTACTCCAACCGTAACAGTTAACTGAAAACTAACAGTAGCCCTAAACTTACTCCCTCAAACTAAGTTCAAACCTAACCTTACCTGAAGCCTAAATCAAACCATACACCTAACCCTAACCCTAGGCGGACACCTTAAGCTCAACCCCAACACTAACATGACCCTGACGCTAACTCTAAATGTAACACTGAACCCTAAACTAAGAGTAGTCCTAAACTTACTCCCTCAAACTAAATTCAAACCTAACCTAACCTGAAGCCTAAGTAAAACCATAGACCTAAACCTAACCCTAGGTGGACACCTTAAGCTTAACCCCAACCCTAACCTGACCCTGACACTAACTCCAACTGAAACACTGAACCTAAACTCACAGTAGCCCTAAACTTACTCACTCAAACTAAGTTCAAACCTAACCTAACCTGAAGCCTAAGTCAAACCATACACCTAACCCTAACCGTAGGCGGAAACCTTAAGCTCAACCCCAACCCTAACCTGACCCTGATGCTAACTTCAACCGTAACACTGAATCGAAAACTAACAGTAGGCCTAAACTTACTCCCTCAAACTAAGTTCAAACCTAACCTAACCTGAAACCTAAATCAAACCATAGACCTAACCCTAACCCTAGGCGGACACCTTAAGTTTAACCACAACCATAACCTGACCCTCACGCTAACTCCAACCTTAACACTGAACAGAAAACTATCAGTAGCCCTAAACTTACTCCCTCAAACTACGTTCAAACCAAAAGTAACCTGAAGCCGAACTCAAACCGTAGACCTAACCCTAACCCTAGGCGGACAACTTACGCTCAACCCCAACCATAACATGACCCTGACGCTTACTCCAACCGTAACAGTTAACTGAAAACTATCAGTAGCCCTATACTTACTCCTTCAAACTAAGTTCAAACCTAACCTAACCTGAAGCCTAAATCAAACCATACACCTAACCCTAACCCTAGGCGGACACCTTAAGCTCAACCGCAACACTAACATGACCCTGACGCTAACTCTAAATGTAACACTGAACCGAAAAATAAGAGTAGCCCTAAACTTACTCCCTCAAACTAAGTTCAAACCTAACCTAACCTGAAGCCTAAGTAAAACCATAGACCGAACCCTAACCCTATGTGGACACTTTAAGCTTAACCCCAACCCTAACCTGACCCTGACACTAACTCCAACGGAAACACTGAACCGAAAACTCACATTAGCCCTAAACTTACTCACTCAAACTAAGTTGAAACCTAACCTAACCTGAAGCCTAAGTCAAACCATACACCTAACCCTAACCCTAGGCGGACACCTTAAGCTCAACCCCAACCCTAACCTGACCCTGATGCTAACTCCAACCGTAACACTGAACCGAAAACTAACAGTAGTCCTAAACTTACTCCCTCAAACTAAGTTCAAACGCAACGGAACAGAAAGCCTAACTCAAACCATAGACCTAACCCTAACCCTAGGCGGACACCTTAAGCTCAACTCCAACCTTAACCTGACCGTCACGCTAACTCCAACCGTAACACTGAACAGAAAACTAACAGTAGCCCTAAACTTACTCCCTCAAACTAAGTTCAAACCAAAAGTAACCTGAAGCCGAACTCAAACCATAGACCTAACCCTAAACCTAGGCGGACACCTTAAGCTCAACCCCAACCCTAACCTGACCCCGATACTAACTTCAACCGTAACACTGAATCGAAAATTAACAGTAGCCCTAAACATACTCCCTCAAACTAAGTTCAAACCTAACCTAACCTGAAGGCTAACTCAAACCATAGACCTAACCCTAACCCTATGCGGACACCTTAAGCTCAACCCCAACCCTAACCTGACCCCGATGCTAACTTCAACCGTAACACTGAATCGAAAACTAACAGTAGCCCTAAACTTACTCCCTCAAACTAAGTTCAAACCTAACCTAACCTGAAGCCTAAATCAAACCATACACCTAACCCTAACCCTAGTCGGACACCTTAAGCTCAACCCCAACACTAACATGACCCTCATGCTAACTCTAAATGTAACACTGAAGCGAAAACTAACAGAAGCCCTAAACTTACTCCCTCAAACTAAGTTCAAACCTAACCTAACCTGAAGCCTAAGTAAAACCATAGACCGAACCGTAACCCTATGTGGACACTTTAAGCTTAACCCCAACAATAACCTGACCCTGACACTAACTACAACGGAAACACTGAACCGAAAACTCACATTAGCCCTAAACTTACTCACTCAAACTAAGTTCAAACCTAACGTAACCTGAAGCCTAAGTCAAACCATACACCTAACCCTAACCCTAGGCGGAAACCTTAAGCTCCACCCCAACCCTAACCTGACCCTGATGCTAACTCCAACCGTAACACTGAACCGAAAACTAACAGTAGTCCTAAACTTACTCCCTCAAACTAAGTTCAAACGCAACGTAACAGAAAGCCTAACTCAAACCATAGACCTAACCCTAACCCTAGGCGGACACTTTAAGCTCAACTCCAACCTTAACCTGACCCTCACGCTAACTCCAACCGTAACACTGAACAGAAAACTATCAGTAGCCCTAAACTTACTCCCCCAAACTAAGTTCAAACCAAAAGTAACCTGAAGCCGAACTCAAACCCTAGACCTAACCCTAACCCTAGGCGGACACCTTACGCTCAACCCCAACCCTAACGTGACCCAGACGCTTACTCCAACCGTAACAGTTAACTGAAAAGTAACAATAGCTCTAAACTTACTCCCTCAAACTAAGTTCAAACCTAACCTAACCTGAAGCCTAACTCAAACCGTAGACCTAACCCTAACCCTAGGCGGACACCTTAAGCTTAGCCCCAAACCTAACCTGACCCTGATGTTAACTCCAACCGTAACACTGAATCGAAAACTAACAGTAGCCCTAAACTTACTCCCTCAAACTAAGTTCAAACCTAACGTAACAGGAAGCCTAACCCTAACCCTAACCCTAACCCTAACCCTAGGCAGACACCTTAAGGTCAATTCCAACCCTAACCTGACCCTCACGCTAACTACAACCTTAACACTGAACAGAAAACTAACAATAGCCCTAAACTGACTCACTCAAACTAATGTCAAACCAAGACTAACCTGAATCCGAAATCAAACCATAGACCTAAACCTAACCCTAGGCGGACACCTTACGTTCAACCCCAACCCTAACCTGACCCAGACGCTTACTCCAAACATAACAGTTAACTGAAAACTAACAGTAGCCCTAAACTTACTCCCTCAAACTAAGTTCAAACCTAACCTAACCTGAAGCCTAAATCATACCATACACCTAAACCTAACCCTAGACGGACACCTTAAGCTCAACCCCAACACTAACATGACCCTGACGCTAACTCTAAATGTAACACTGAACCGAAAACAAAAATTAGCCCTAAACTTACTACCCCAAACTAAATTCAAACCTAACCTAACCTGAAGCCTAAGTAAAACCATAGACCTAACCCTAACCATAGGAGGACACCTTAAGCTTAACACCAACCCTAACCTGACCCTGACACTAACTCCAACGGAAACACTGAACAGAAAACTCACAGTAGCCCTAAACTTACTCACTCAAACTAAGTTCAAACCTAACCTAACCTGAAGCCTAAGACAAACCATAAACCTAACCCTAACCCTAGGCGGACAACTTAAGCTCAACCCCAACCCTAAACTGTCCCTGGCGCTTACTCCAACCGTAACAGTTAACTGAAAACTAACAGTAGCCCTAAACTTACTTCCTCAAACTAAGTTCAAACCTAACCTAACCTGAAGCCTAAATCAAACCATACACCTACCACTAACCCTAGGCGGACACCTTAAGCTCAACCCCTACACTAACATGACCCTGACGGTAACTCTAAATGTAACACTGAACTGAAAAATAAGAGTAGCCCTAAACTTACTCCCTCAAACTAAATTCAAACCTAACCTAACATGAAGCCTAAGTAAAACGTAGACCTAACCCTAACCCTAGGTGGACACCTTAAGCTTAACCCCAACCCTAACATGACCCTGACACTAAATCCAACAGAAACACTGAACCGAAAACTCACAGTAGCCCTAAACTTACTCACTCAAACTAAGTTCAAACCTAACCTAACCTGAAGACTAACTCAAACCATAGACCTAAACCTAACCCTAGGCGGACACCTTAAGCTTAACCCCAACCCTAACCTGACCCTGATGCTAACTCCAACCGTAACACTGAACCAAAAAATAACAGTAGCCCTAAACTTACTCCCTCAAACTAAGTTCAAACCTAACGTAACAGGAAGCCTAACTCAAACCATAGACCTAACCCTAACCCTAGGTGGACACCTTAAGCTTAGCCCCAACCCTAACCTGACCCAGATGCTAACTCCAACCGTAACACTGAACCGAAAACTCACAGCAGCCCTAAACTTACTCCCTCAAACTAAGTTCAAACCTAACCTAACCTGAAGCCTAAGTAAAACCATAGAACTAACCCTAACCCTAGGTGGACACCTTAAGCTTAACACCAACCCTAACCTGACCCTGACACTAACTCCAACGGAAACACTGAACCGAAAACTCACAGTAGCCCTAAACTTACTCACTCAAACTAAGTTCAAACGTAACCTAACCTGAAGCCGAACTCAAACCGTTGACCTAACCCTAACCCTAGGCGGACACCTTAAGCTTAGCCGCAACCCTAACCTGACCCTGATGCTAACTCCAAATTTAACACTGAATCGAAAATTAAGAGTAGCCCTAAACTTACTCCCTCAAACTAAGTTCAAACCTAACGTAACAGGAAGCCTAACTCAAACCATAGACCAAACCCTAACCCTAGGCACACACCTTAAGATCAACTCCAACCCTAACCTGACCCTCACGCTTACTACAACCTTAAAACTGAACAGAAAATTAACAGTAGCCCTAAACTTATTCACTCAAACTAAGTTCAAACCAAGACTAACCTGAATCCGAAATCAAACCATAGACCTAAACCTAACCCTAGGCGGACACCTTACGCTCAAGCCCAACCCTAACCTGACCCAGACGCTTACTCCAACCGTAACAGTTAACTGAAAACTAACAGTAGCCCTAAACTTACTCCCTCAAACTAAGTTCAAACCTAACCTAACCTGAAGCCTAAATCATACCATACACCTAACCCTAACCCTAGACTGACACCTTAAGCTCAACCCCAACACTAAAATGACCCTGACGCTAACTCTAAATGTAACACTGAACCGAAAACTAAGAGGAGCCCTAAACTTACTCCCTCAAACTAAGTTCAAACCTAACCTATCCTGAAGCCTAAGTCAAACAATACACCTAACCCTAACCCTAGGTGGACACTTTAAGCGTAACCCCAACCCTAACCTGACCCTGACAGTAACTCCAACGGAAACACTGAATCGAAAACTCACAGTAGCCCTAAACTTACTCACTCAAACTAAGCTCAAACCTAACCGATCCTGAAGCCTAGGTCAAACCATACACCCAACCCTAACCCTAGGCGGACACCTTAAGCTCAACCCCAACCCTATCCTGACCCTGATGGTAACTCCAACGGAAACACTGAACCGAAAACTCACAGTAGCCCTAAAGTTATTCCCTCAAACAAAGTTCAAACCTAACCTAACCTGAAGCCTAAGTAAAACCATAGACCTAACCCTAACCATAGGTGGACACCTTAAGCTTAACACCAACCCTAACCTGACCCTGACACTAACTCCAAAGGAAACACTGAACCGAAAACTCACAATAGCCCTAAACTTACTCACTCAAGCTAAGTTCAAACCTAACATAAACTGAAGCCTTAGTCAAACCATACAACTTACCCTAACCCTAGGCGGACACCTTAAGCTTAACCCCAACCCAATCCTGACCCTGATGCTAACTCCAAACGTAACATGAACCGAAAACTAACAGTAGCCCTAAACTTATTCCCTCAAACTAAGTTCAAACCCAATGTAACAGAAAGCCTAACTCAAACCATAGACCTAACCCTAACCCTAGGCTGATACCTTAAGCTCAACTCAAACACTAACCTGACTCTCACGCTAACTCCAACCAAAACACTGAACAGAAAACTAACAGCAGCCCTAAACTTACTCCCTCAAACTAAGTTCAAACCTATCCTAACCTGAAGCCTAACTCAAACCATAGACCTAACCCTAACCCTAGGCGGGCACCTTAAGCTCAACTCCAACCCTAACCTGACCCTGACGCTTACTCCAACCTTATCAGCTAACTGAAAACTAACAGTAGCCCTAAACTTACTCCCTCAAACTAAGTTCTAACCTAACCTAACGTGGAGCCTAAGTAAAACCATAGACCTAACCCTTACCCTAGGTGGACACCTTAAGCTTAGCCCCAACCCTAACCTGACCCTGATGCTAACTCCAACCGTAACACTGATCCGAAAACTAACAGTAGCCCTAAACTTACTCCCTCAAACTAAGTTCAAACTTAACCTAACCTGAAGCCTAAGTAAAACCATAGACCTAACCCTAACCATAGGTGGACACCTTAAGCTTAACACCAACCCTAACCTGACCCTGACACTAACTCCAACGGAAACACTGAACCGAAAACTCACAGTAGCCCTAAACTTACTCACTCAAACTAAGTTCAAACCTAACCTAACCTGAAGCCTAAGTCAAACCAAACACCTAACCCTAACCCTAGGCGGACACCTTAAGCTCAAGCCCAACCCTAACCTGACCATGTCGCTTACTCGAACCGTAACAGTTAACTGAAAACTAACAGTAGCCCTAAACTTACTCCCTCAAACTAAGTTCAAACCTAACCTAACCTGAAGCCTAAATCAAACCATACACCTACCCTTAACCCTAGGCGGACACCTTAAGCTCAACCCCTACACTAACATGACCCTGACGCTAACTCTAAATGTAACACTGAACGGAAAACTAAGAGTAGCCCTAAACTTACTCCCTCAAACTAAATTCAAACCTATCCTAAACTGAAGCCTAACTCAAACCATAGACCTAACCCTAACTCTAGGCGGACACCTTGAGCTTAACCCCAACCCTAACCTGACCCTGATGATAACTCCAACCGTAACACTGAACCTAAAACTAACAGTAGCCCTAAACTTACTCCCTCAAACTAAGTTCAAACCTAACGTAACAGGAAGCCTAACTCAAACCATAGACCTAACCCTAACCCTAGGCGGACAGCTTAAGCTCAACTCCAACCCTAACCTGACCCTCACGCTAACTCCAACCGTAACACTGAACAGAAAACTTACAGTAGCCCTAAACTTACTCCCTCAAACTAAGTTCAAACCAAAAGTAACCTGAAGCCAAACTCAAACCATAGACCTAACCCTAACCCTAGGCGGACACCTTAAGCTTAACACCAACCCTAACCTGACCCTGACACTAACTCCAACGGAAACACTGAACCGATAACTCACAGTAGCCCTAAACTTACTCACTCAAACTAAGTTCAAACCTAACCTAACCTGAAGCCTAAGTCAAACCAATCACCTAACCCTAACCCTAGGCGGACACTTTAAGCTCAAGCCCAACCCTAACCTGACCATGTCGCTTACTCGAACCGTAACATTTAACTGAAAACTAACGGTAGCCCTAAACTTACTCCCTCAAACTAAGTTCAAACCTAACCTAACCTGAAGCCTAAATCAAACCATACACCTACCCTTAACCCTAGGCGGACACCTTAAGCTCAACCCCTACACTAACATGACCCTGACGCTAACTCTAAATGTAACACTGAACGGAAAACTAAGAGTAGCCCTAAATTTAATCCCTCAAACTGAATTCAAACCTATCCTAAACTGAAGCCTAACTCAAACCATAGACCTAACCCTAACCCTAGGCGGACACCTTAAGCTTAACCCCAATCCTAACCTGACCCTTATGATAACTCCAACCGTAACACTGAACCGAAAACTAACAGTAGCCCTAAACTTACTCCCTCAAACTAAGTTCAAACCTAACGTAACAGGAAGCCTAACTCAAACCATAGACCTAACCCTAACCCTAGGCGGACACCTTAAGCTCAACTCCAACCCTAACCTGACCCTCACGCTAACTCCAACCGTAACACTGAACAGAAAACTTACAGTAGCCCTAAACTTACTCCCTCAAACTAAGTTCAAACCAAAAGTAACCTGAAGCCAAACTCAAACCATAGACCTAACCCTAACCCTAGGCGGACACCTTAAGCTTAACACCAACCCTAACCTGACCCTGACACTAACTCCAACGGAAACACTGAACCGATAACTCACAGTAGCCCTAAACTTACTCACTCAAACTAAGTTCAAACCTAACCTAACCTGAAGCCTAAGTCAAACCATACACCTAACCCTAACGCTAGGCGGACACCTTAAGCTCAACCCAAACCCTAACCTGACCCTGATGCTAACTCCAAACGTAACACTGAACCGAAAACTAACAGTAGTACTAAACTTACTCCCTCAAACTAAGTTCAAACCTAACGTAACAGAAAGCCTAACTCAAACCATAGTCCTAACCCTAACCCTAGGCGGACACCTTAAGCTCAACTCAAACACTAACCTGACCCTCAGGCTAACTCCAACCGTAACACTGAACAGAAAACTAACAGTAGCCCCAAACTTAATCCCTCAAACTAAGTTCAAACCAAAAGTAATCTGAAGCCGAACTCAAACCATTGACCTAACCCTAACCCTAGGCGGACACCTTAAACTCAATCCCAACCCTAACCTGACCCTGACGCTTACTCCAACCGTAACAGTTAACTGAAAACTAACAGTAGCCCTAAATTTACTCCCTCAAACTAAGTTCAAACCTAACCTAACCTGAAGCCTAAATCAAACCGTACACCTAACCCTAACTTTAAGTAGACACCTTAAGCTCAACCCCAAAACTAACATGACCCTGACGCTAATTCTAAATGTAACACTGAACCGAAAACTAAGAGTAGCCCTAAACTTACTCCCTCAAACTAAGTTCAAACCTAACCTAACCTGAAGCCTAAGTAAAACCATAGACCTAACCCTAACCCTAGGTGGACACTTTAATCTTAACCCCAACCCTAACCTGACCCTGACACTAACTCCAACGGAAACACTGAACCGAAAACTCACAGTAGCCCTAAACTTACTCACTCAAACTAAGTTCAAAGCTAACCTAACCTGAAGCCTAAGTCAAACCATACACCTAAAACTAACCCTAGGCGGACACCTTAAGCTCAACCCCAACCCTAACCTGACCATGATGCTAACTTCAACCGTAACACTGAATCGAAATCTAACAGTAGCCCTAAACTTACTCCCGCAAACCAAGTTCAAACCTAAGCTAACCTGAAGCCTAACTCAAACCATAGACCTAACCCTAACCTTAGGCGGACACCTTAAGCTTAACCACAACCCAAACCTGACCCTGATGCTAACTCCAAACGTAACATGAACCGAAAACTAACAGTAGCCCTAAACTTACTACCTCAAACCAAGTTCAAACCCAACGTAACAGAAAGCCTAACTCAAACCATAGACCTAACCCTAACCCTAGGCGGACACCTTAAGCTCAACCCCAACCCTAACCTGACCCTGACGCTTACTCCAACCGTAACAGCTAACTGAATACTAACAGTAGCCCTAAACTTACTCCCTCAAACTAAGTTCTAACCTAACCTAACTTGGAGCCTAAGTAAAACCATAGAACTAACCCTAACCCTAGGCGGACACCTTAAGCTTAGCCCCAACCCTAACCTGACCCAGATGCTAACTCCAACCGTAACACTGAACCGAAAACTCACAGTAGCCCTAAACTTACTCACTCAAACTAAGTTCAAACCTAACCTAACCTGAAGCCTAACTCAAACCGTAGACCTACCCCTAACCCTAGGCGGACACCTTAAGCTTAGCCCCATCCCTAACCTGACCCTGATGCTAACTCCAACCGTAACACTGAACCGAAAACTAACAGTAGCCCTAAACTTACTCCCTCAAACTAAGTTCAAACCTAACGTAACAGGAAGCCTAACTCAAACCATAGACCTAACCCTAACCCTAGGCGGACACCTTAATCTCAACTCCAACCCTAACCTGACCCTCACGCTAACTCCAACCGTAACACTGAACAGAAAACAAACAGTAGCCCTAAACTTACTCCCTCAAACTAAGTTCAAACAAAAGTAACCTGAAGCCGAACTCAAACCATAGACCTAACCCTAACCCTAGGCGGACACCTTAAACTCAACCCCAACCCTAACCTGACCCTGACGCTTACTCCAACCGTAACACTGAACCGGAAACTAACAGTGGCCCTAAACTTATTCCCTCAAACTAAGTTCAAACCAAAAGTAACCTGAAGCCAAACTCAAACCATAGACCTAACCCTAACCCTAGGCGTACACCTTAAACTCAACCCCAACCCTAACCTGACCCTGACGCTTACTTCAACCGTAACAATTAACTTAAAACTAACAGTAGCCCTAAACTAACTCCCTCAAACTAAGTTCAAACCTAACCTAACCTGAAGCCTAAGTAAAACCATAGACCTAACCCTAACCCTAGGTGGACACCTTAAGCTTAACCCCAACCCTAACCTGACCCTGACTCTAACACCAACGGAAACATTGAACCGAAAACTCACAGTAGGCCTAAACTTACTGCCTCAAACTAAGTTCAAACGTAACCTAACCTGAAACCTAAATCAAACCATAGACCTAACCCTAACCCTAGGCGGACACCTTAAGGTTAACCCCAACCCTAACCTGACCCTGACACTAACTCCAACGGAAACACTGAACTGAAAACTCACAGTAGTCCTAAACTTACTCACTCAAACTAAGTTCAAACCTAACCTAACCTGAAGCCTAAGTCAAACCATACACCTAACCCTAACCCTAGGCGGACACCTTAAGCTCAACCCCAACCCTAACCTGACCCTGACGCTAACTTCAACCGTAACACTGAATCAAAAACTAACAGTAGCCCTTAACTGACTCCCTCAAAGTAAGTTCAAACCTAACCTAACCTGAAGCCTAACTCAAACCATAGACCTAACCCTAACACTCGGCGGACATCTTAAGCTTAACCCCAACCCAAACCTGACCCTGATGCTAACTCCAACCGTAACACTGAACCGAAAACTAACAGTGGCCCTAAACTTACTCCCTCAAACTAAGTTCAAACCAAAAGTAACCTGAAGCCGAACTCAAACCATAGACCTAACCCTAACCCTAGGCGGACACATTAAATTCAACTTCAACCCTAACCTGACCCTGACGATTACTCCAACCGTAACAGTTAACTGAAAACTAACAGTAGCCCTAAACTTACTCCCTCAAACTATGTTGAAACCTAACCTAACCTGAAGCCTAAATCAAACCATACACCTAACCCTAACCCTAGGCGGACACCTTAAGCTCAACCCCATCACTAACATGACCCTTACGCTAACTCTAAATGTAATACTGAACCGAAAACTAAGAGTAGCCCTAAACTTACTCCCACAAACTAAATTCAAACGTAACCAATCCTGAAGCCTAAGTAAAACTATAGAGCTATCCCTAACCATAGGTGGACACCTTAAGCTTAACCCAAAACCTAACATGACCCTGACACTAACTCCAACAGAAACACTGAACCAAAAACTCACAGTAGCCCTAAACATACTCACTCAAAGTTAGTTCAAACCTAACCTAAACTGAAGCCTAACTCAAACGATAGACCTAACCCTAACCCTAGGCGGACACCTTAAGCTTAACCCCAACCCTAACCTGACTGATGCTAACTTCAACTGTAACACTGAATCGAATACTAACAGTAGGCCTAAACTTACTCCCTCAAACTAAGTTCAAACCTAATGAAACAGGAAGTCTAACTCAAACCATAGACCTAACCCTAACCCTTGGCGGACACCTTAAGCTCAACTCCAACCCTAACCTGACCCTCACGCTAACTCCAACCGTAACACTGAACAGAAAACTAACAGTACCCCTAAACTTACTCCCTCAAACTAAGTTCAAACCTAACCTAACCTGAAGCCTAAGTCAAACCATACACCTAACCCTAACCCTAGGTGGACAACTTAAGCTCAACCCAAACCCTAACCTGACCCTGATGCTAAATTCAACCGTAACACTGAATCGAAAACTAACAGCAGCCCTAAATATACTCCCTCAAAGTACGTTCAAACCTAACGTAACCTGCAGCCTAAGTCAAACCATAGACCTAAACCTAACCCTAGGCGGACACCTTAAGCTTAACCCCAACCCTAACCTGACCCTGATGCTAATTCCAACCGGAACACTGAACCGAAAACTAACAGTAGCCCTAAACTTACTTCCTCAAACTAAGTTCAAACCTAACCTATCCTGAAGCCTACGTAAAAACATATACCTAACCCTAACCCTAGGTGGACACCTTAAGCTTAACCCCAACACTAACCTGACCCAGACACTAACTCCAACGGAAACACTGAACCGAAAACTAACAGTAGCCCTAAACTTACTCCCTCAAACTAAGTTCAAACCTAACGTAACAGGAAGCCTAACTAAAACCATAGAACTAACCCTAACCCTAGGCGGACACCTTAAGTTCAACCCCCACCCTAACCTGACCCTGATGCTAACTTCAACCGTAACACTGAATCGAAAACTACCAGTAGCCCTAAACTTACTCCCTCTAAATAAGTTCAAACCTAACCTAACCTGAAGTCTAACTCAAACCATAGACCTAACCCTAACCCTAGGCGGACACCTTAATCTTAACCCCAACCCAAACCTGACCCTGATGCTAACTCCCAACGAAACACTGAACCGAAAACTAACAGTAGCCCTAAACTTACTCCCTCAAACTAAGTTCAAAACCAACGTGACAGAAAGCCTAACTCAAACCATAGACCTAACCCTAACCCTAGGCGGATCCCATAAGCTCAACTCAAACACTAACCTGACCCTCACGCTAACTCCAACCGTAACACTGAACAGAAAACTAACAGCAGCCCTAAACTTACTCCCTCAAACTAAGTTCAAACCTATCCTAACCTGAAGCCTAACGCAAACCATAGACCTAAACCTAACCCTAGGCAGGCACCTTAAGCTCAACCCCAACCCTAACCTGACCCTGACACTTACTCCAACCGTAACAGCTAACTGAAAACTAACAGTAGCCCTAAACTTACTCCCTCAAACTAAGTTCAAACCTAACCTAACCTGAAGGCTAAATCAAACCATACACCTAACCCTAACCCTAGGCAGACACCTTAAGCTTAACCCCAACCCTAACCTGACCGTGATGCTAACTCCAAACGTAACACTGAACCGAAAACTAACAGTAGTCCTAAACTTACTCCCTCAAACTAAGTTCAAACCTAACATAACAGAAAGCCTAACTCAAACCATAGACCTAACCCTAACAATAGGCGGACACCTTAAGCTCAACCCAAACACTAACCTGACCCTCACGCTAACTCCAAACTTAACACTGAACAGAAAACTATCAGTAGCCCTAAACGTACTCCCTCAAACTAAGTTCAAACCAAAAGTAACCTGAAGCCGAACTCAAACCGTAGACCTAACCCTAACCCTAGGCGGACACCTTACGCTCAACACCAACCCTAACCTGACCCTGACACTAACTCCAACGGAAACACTGAACAGAAAACTCACAGTAGCCCTATACTTACTCACTCAAACTAAGTTCAAACCTAACCTAACCTGAAGCCTAAGACAAACCATAAACCTAACCCTTACCCTAGGCGGACAACTTAAGCTCAACCCCAACCCTAACCTGACCCTGACGCTTACTCCAACCGTAACAGTTAACTGAAAACTAACAGTAGCCCTAAACTTACTCCCTCAAACTAAGTTCAAACCTAACCTAACCTAAAGCCTAACTCAAACCGTAGACCTAACCCTAACGCTAGGCGGACACCTTAAGCTTATCCCCAACCCTAAACTGACTCTGATGCTAACTCCAACCGTAACACTGAATCGAAAATTAACAGTAGCCCTAAACTTACTCCCTCAAACTAAGTTCAAACCTAACGTAACAGGAAGCCTAACTCAAACCATAGTCCAAACCCTAACCCTAGGCACACACCTTAAGATCAACTCCAACCCTAACCTGACCCTCACGCTAACTACAACCTTAACACTGAACAGAAAACTAACAGTAGCCCTAAACTTACTCACTCAAACTAATTTCAAACCAAGACTAACCTGAATCAGAAATAAAACCATAGACCTAAACCTAACCTTAGGCGGACACCTTACGCTCAACCCCAACCCTAACCTGACCCAGACGCTTACTCCAACCTTAACAGTTAACTGAAAACTAACAGTAGCCCTAAACTTACTCCCTCAAACTAAGTTCAAACCTAACCTAACCTGAAGCCTAAATCATACCATACACCTAACCCTAACCCTAGACCGACACCTTAAGCTCAACTCCAACACTAACATGACCCTGACGCTAACTCTAAATGTAACACTGAACCGAAAACTAAGAGGAGCCCTATACTTACTCCGTCAAACTAAGTTCAAACCTAACCTAATCTGAAGCCTAAGTAAAACCATAGACCTAACCCTAACCCTAGGTGGACACCTTAAGCTTAACCCCAACCCTAGCCTGACCCTGACACTAACTGCAACGGAAACACTGAACCGAAAACTCACAGTAGCCCTAATCTTACTCACTCAACCTAAGTTTAAACCTAACCTAACCTGAAGCCTAAGTCAAACCATACACCTAACCCTAACCCTAGGCGGACACCTTAAGCTCAACACAAACCGTAACCTGACCCTGATGCTAACTTCAACCATAACACTGAATCGAAAACTAACAGTAGCCTTAAACTTACTCCCTCAAACTAAATTCAAACCTAACCTAACCTGAAGCCTAACTCAAACCATAGACCTAACCCTATCCCTAGGCGGACAACTTAAGCTTAAGCCCAACCCTAACATGACCCTGATGCTAACTCCAACCGTAACACTGAACTGAAAACTAACAGTACCCCTAAACATACTCCCTCAAACTAAGTTCTAACCTAACGTAACAGGAAGTCTAACTCAAACCATAGACCTAACCCTAACGCTAGGTGGACACCTTAAGCTCAACTCCAACCCTAACCTGACCCTCACGCTAACTCCAACCGTAACACTGAACAGAAAACTAACAGTAGCCCTAAACTTACTCCCTCAAACTAAGTTCAAACCTAACCTAACCTGAAGCCTAAGTAAAACCATAGACCTAACCCTAACCCTAGGTGGACACCTTAAGCTTAACCCAAAACCAAACCAGACCCTGACACTAACTCCAACGGAAACACTGAACCGAAAACTCACAGTAGCCCTAAACTTACTCACTCAAACTAAGTGCAAACCTAACCTAACCTGAAGCCTAAGTCAAACCATACACCTAACCCTAACCCTAGGCGGACACCTTAAACTCAACCCCAACCCTAACCTGACCCTGACGCTTACTCCAACCATAACAGTTAACTGAAAATTAACAGTAGCCCTAAACTTACTCCCTCAAACTAAGTTCAAACCTAACCTAACCTGAAGCCTAAATCAAACCATACACCTAACCCTAACCCTAGGCGGACACCTTAAGCTTAACCCCAACCGAAACCTGACCGTGATGCTAACTCCAAACGTAACACTGAACCGAAAACTAACAGTAGTCCTAAACTTACTCCCTCAAACTAAGTTCAAACCTAACGTAACAGAAAGCCTAATTCAAACCATAGACCTAACCCTAACCCTAGGCGGACACCTTTAGCTCAACCCAAACACTAACCTGACCCTCACGCTAACTCCAACCTTAACACTGAACAGAAAATTATCAGTAGCCCTAAACTTACTCCCTCAAACGAAGTTCAAACCAAAAGTAACCTGAAGCCGAACTCAAACCCTAGACCTAACCCTAACCCTAGGCGGACACCTTACGCTCAACCCCAACCCTAACCTGACCCAGACGCTTACTCCAACCGTAACAGTTAACTGAAAAGTAACAATAGCTCTAAACTTACTCCCTCAAACTAAGTTCAAACCTAACCTAACCTGAAGCCTAACTCAAACCGTAGACCTAACCCTAACCCTAGGCGGACACCTTAAGCTTAGCCCCAACCCTAACCTGACCCTGATGTTAAATCCAACCGTAACACTGAATCGAAAACTAACAGTAGCCCTAAACTTACTCCCTCAAACTAAGTTCAAACCTAACGTAACAGGGAAGCCTAACTCAAACCATAGACCAAACCCTAACCCTAGGCAGACACCTTAAGGTCAATTCCAACCCTAACCTGACCCTCACGCTAACTACAACCTTAACACTGAACAGAAAACTAACAATAGCCCTAAACTGACTCACTCAAACTAATGTCAAACCAAGACTAACCTGAATCCGAAATCAAACCATAGACCTAAACCTAACCCTAGGCGGACACCTTACGTTCAACCCCAACCCTAACCTGACCCAGACGCTTACTCCAACCATAACAGTTAACTGAAAACTAACAGTAGCCCTAAACTTACTCCCTCAAACTAAGTTCAAACCTAACCTAACCTGAAGCCTAAATCATACCATACACCTAAACCTAACCCTAGACGGACACCTTAAGCTCAACCCCAACACTAACATGACCCTGACGCTAACTCTAAATGTAACACTGAACCGAAAACAAAAATTAGCCCTAAACTTACTACCCCAAACTAAATTCAAACCTAACCTAACCTGAAGCCTAAGTAAAACCATAGACCTAACCCTAACCATAGGAGGACACCTTAAGCTTAACACCAACCCTAACCTGACCCTGACACTAACTCAAACGGAAACACTGAACAGAAAACTCACAGTAGCCCTAAACTTACTCACTCAAACTAAGTTCAAACCTAACCTAACCTGAAGCCTAAGACAAACCATAAACGTAACCCTAACCCTAGGCGGACAACTTAAGCTCAACCCCAACCCTAAACTGACCCTGACGCTTACTCCAACCGTAACAGTTAACTGAAAACTAACAGTAGCCCTAAACTTACTTCCTCAAACTAAGTTCAAACCTAACCTAACCTGAAGCCTAAATCAAACCATACACCTACCACTAACCCTAGGCGGACACCTTAAGCTCAACCCCTACACTAACATGACCCTGACGGTAACTCTAAATGTAACACTGAACTGAAAAATAAGAGTAGCCCTAAACTTACTCCCTCAAACTAAATTCAAACCTAACCTAACATGAAGCCTAAGTAAAACGTAGACCTAACCCTAACCCTAGGTGGACACCTTAAGCTTAACCCCAACCCTAACATGACCCTGACAGTAAATCCAACAGAAACACTGAACCGAAAACTCACAGTAGCCCTAAACTTACTCACTCAAACTAAGTTCAAACCTAACCTAACCTGAAGACTAACTCAAACCATAGACCTAAACCTAACCCTAGGCGGACACCTTAAGCTTAACCCCAACCCTAACCTGACCCTGATGCTAACTCCAACCGTAACACTGAACCAAAAAATAACAGTAGCCCTAAACTTACTCCCTCAAACTAAGTTCAAACCTAACGTAACAGGAAGCCTAACTCAAACCATAGACCTAACCCTAACCCTAGGCGGACACCTTAAGCTTAGCCCCAACCCTAACCTGACCCAGATGCTAACTCCAACCGTAACACTGAACCGAAAACTCACAGCAGCCCTAAACTTACTCCCTCAAACTAAGTTCAAACCTAACCTAACCTGAAGCCTAAGTAAAACCATAGAACTAACCCTAACCCTAGGTGGACACCTTAAGCTTAACACCAACCCTAACCTGACCCTGACACTAACTCCAACGGAAACACTGAACCGAAAACTCACAGTAGACCTAAACTTACTCACTCAAACTAAGTTCAAACGTAACCTAACCTGAAGCTGAACTCAAACCGTAGACCTAACCCTAACCCTAGGCGGACACCTTAAGCTTAGCCGCAACCCTAACCTGACCCTGATGCTAACTCCAAATGTAACACTGAATCGAAAACTAAGAGTAGCCCTAAACTTACTCCCTCAAACTAAGTTCAAACCTAACGTAACAGGAAGCCTAACTCAAACCATAGACCAAACCCTAACCCTAGGCACACACCTTAAGATCAACTCCAACCCTAACCTGACCCTCACGCTTACTACAACCTTAAAACTGAACAGAAAATTAACAGTAGCCCTAAACTTATTCACTCAAACTAAGTTCAAACCAAGACTAACCTGAATCCGAAATCAAACCATAGACCTAAACCTAACCCTAGGCGGACACCTTACGCTCAAGCCCAACCCTAACCTGACCCAGACGCTTACTCCAACCGTAACAGTTAACTGAAAACTAACAGTAGCCCTAAACTTACTCCCTCAAACTAAGTTCAAACCTAACCTAACCTGAAGCCCAAGTAAAACCGTAGACCTAACCCTAACCCTAGGTGGACACCATAAGCTTAACCCCAACCCTAACATGACCCTGACACTAAATCCAACAGAAACACTGAACCGAAAACTCACAGTAGCCCTAAACTTACTCCCTCAAACTAAGTTCAAACCTAACGTAACAGGAAGCCTAACTCAAACCATAGAACTAACCCTAACCCTAGGCGGACACCTTAAGCTCAACTCCAACCCTATCCTGACCCTCATGCTAACTCCAACCGTAACACTGAACAGAAAACTAAGAGTAGCCCTAAACTTACTCCCTCAAACTAATTCAAACCGAAAGTAACCTGAAGCCGAACTCAAACCATAGACCTAACCCTAACCCTAGGCGGACACCTTAAACTCAACCCCAACCCTAACCTGACCTTGACGCTTACTCCAACCGTAACAGTTAACTGAAAACTAACAGTAGACCTAAACTTACTCCCTCAAACTAAGTTCAAACCTAACCTAACCTGAAGCCTAAATCAAACCATACACCTAACCCTAACCCTAGGCGGACACCTTAAGCTTAACCCAACCCAAACCTGACCGTGATGCTAACTCCAAAGGTAACACTGAACCGAAAACTAACAGTAGTCCTAAACTTACTCCCTCAAACTAAGTTCAAAGCTAACGTAACAGAAAACCTAACTAAAACCATAGACCTAACCCTAACCCTAGGTGGACACCTTACGCTCAACTGAAACACTAACCTGACCCTCACGCTATGTCCAAACTTAACACTGAACAGAAAACTATCAGTAGCCCTAAACGGACTCCCTCAAACTAAGTTCAAACCAAAAGTAACCTGAAGCCGAACTCAAACCGTAGACCTAACCCTAACCCTAGGCGGACACCTTAAATTCAACCCCAACCCTAACCTGACCCTGACGCTTACTCCAACCGTAACAGTTAACTGAAAACTAACAAAAGCCCTAAATTTACTCCCTCAATCTAAGTTCAAACCTAACCTAACCTGTAGCCGAAATCAAACCATACACCTAACCCTAACCCTAGGCGGACAACTTAAGCTCAACCCCAACACTAACATGACCCTGACGCTAACTCTAAATGTAACACGGAACTGAAAACTAAGAGTAGCCCTAAACTTAGTCACTCAAACTAAGTTCAAACCTAACCTAACCTGAAGCCTAAGTACAACCATAGACCCAACCCTAACCCTAGGTGGACACTTTAAGCTTAACCCCAACCCTAACCTGACCCTGACACTAACTCCAACGGAAACACTGAACCGAAAACTCACAGTAGCCCTAAACTTACTCACTCAAACTAAGTTCAAACCTAACCTAAACTGAAGCCTAAGTCAAACCATACACTTAACCCTAACCCTAGGCGGACACCTTAAGCTCAACCCAAACCCTAACCTGACCCTGATGCTAACTTCAACCGGAACACTGAATCGAAAACTAACAGTAGCCCTAAACATACTCCCTCAAACTAAGTTCAAACCTAACCTAACCTGCAGCCTAACTCAAACCATAGACCTAAACCTAACCCTAGGCGGACACCTTAAGCTTAACCCCAACCCTAACCTGACCCTGATGCTAACTCCAACCGTAACACTGAACCGAAAACTAACAGTAGCCCTAAAATTACTCCCTCAAACTAAGTTCAAACCTAACGTAACAGGAAGCCTAACTCAAACCATAGACCAAACCCTAACCCTAGGCAGACACCTTAAGATCAACTCCAACCCTAACCAGACCCTCACGCTAACTCCAACCTTAACACTAAACAGAAAAGTAACAGTAGCCCTAAACTTACTGCCTCAAACTAAGTTCAAACCAAAAGTAACCTGAAGCCTAACACAAACCATAGAACTAATCCTAACCCTAGGCGGACAACTTACGCTCAACCCCAACCCTAACCTGACCCAGACGCTTACTCCAACTGTAACAGTAAACTGAAAACTAACAGTAGCACTAAACTTACTCCCTCAAACTAAGTTCAAACCTAACCTAACCTCATGCATAAATCAAACCATACACCTAACCCTAACCCTAGGCGGACACCTTAAGCTCAACCCCAACACTAACATGACCCTGACGCTAACTCTAAAGGTAACACTGAACCAAAAACTAAGAGTAGCCCTAAACTTACTCCCTCAAACTAAGTTCAAACCTAACCAAACCTGAAGCCTAACTCAAACCATAGACCTAACCCTAACCCTAGGCGGACACCTTAAGCATAACCCCAACCCTAACCTGACCCTGATGCTAACTCCAACCGTAACAGTGAACCGAAAACTAACAGTAGGCCTAAACTTACTCCCTCAAACTAAGTTCAAAACTAACGTAAAAGGAAGCCTAACTCAAACCATAGATCTAACCCTAACCCTAGGGGACACCTTAATATCAACTCCAACCCTAACCTGACCCTCACGCTAACTCCAACCGTAACACTGAACAGAAAACTAACAGTAGCCATAAACTTACTCCCTCAAACTAAGTTCAAACCTAACCTAACCTGAAGCCTAAATCAAACCATACACCTAACCCTAACCCTAGGCGGACAACTTAAGCTCAACCCCAACACTAACATGACCCTGACGCTAACTCTAAATGTAACACTGAACCGAAAACTAAGAGTAGCCCTAAACTTACTCCCTCAAACTAAGTTCAAACCTTACCTAACCTGAAGCCTAAGTAAAACCATAGACCGAACCCTAACCCTAGGTGGACACTTTAAGCTTAACCCCAACCCTAACCTGACCCTGACACTAACTCCAACGGAAACACTGAACCGAAAACTCACAGTAGCCCTAAACTTACTGACTCAAACTAAGTTCAAACCTAACCTAACCTAAAGCCTAAGTCAAGCCATACACCTTACCCTAACCCTAGGCGGACACCTTAAGCTCAACCTCAACCCTAACCTGACCCTGATGCTAACTTCAACCGTAACACTGAATTGAAAACTAACAGTAGGCCTAAACTTACTCCCTCAAACTAACTTCCAACCTAACCTAACCTGAAACCTAAATCAAACCATAGACCTAACCCTAACCCTAGGCGGACACCTTAAGTTTAACCCCAACCCTAACCTGACCCAGACGCTTACTGCAACCGTAACAGTTAACTGAAAACTAACAGTAGCCCTAAACTTACTCCCTCAAACTAAGTTCTAATCTAACCTAACCTGGAGCCTAAGTAAAACCATAGACCTAACCCGAACCATAGACGGACACCTTAAGCTTAGCCCAACACTAACCTGACCCTGATGCTAACTCCAACCGTAACACTGAACCGAAAACTAACATTAGTCCTAAACTTACTCCCTCAAACTAAGTTCAAACCTAACCTAACCTGAAGCCTAAGTAAAACCATAGACCTAACCCTAACCATAGGTGGACACCTTAAGCTTAACACCAACCCTAACCTGACCCTGACACTAACTCCATCGGAAACACTGAACCAAAAACTCACAATAGCCCTAAACTTACTCACTCAAACTAAGTTCAAACCTAACCTAACCTGAAGCCTTAGTCAAACCATACACCTAACCCTAACCCTAGGCGGACACCTTAAGCTCAACCCTAACCCTAACCTGACCCTGACGCTTACCTCAACCATAACAGTTAACTGAAAACTAACAGTAGCCCTAAACTTACTCCCTCAAACTAAGTTCAAAGCTAACCTAACCTGAAGCCTAAATCAAACCATACACCTAACCCTAACCCTAGGCGGACACCTTAAGCTCAACCCCAACACTAACATGACCGTGACGCTAACTCTAAATGTAACACTGAAACGAAAACTAAGAGTAGCCCTAAACTTACTCCCTCAAACTAAGTTCAATCCTTACCTAACCTGAAGCCTAAGTAAAACCATAGACCGAACCCTAACCCTGGGTGGACACTTTAAGCTTAACCCCAACCCTAACCTGACCCTGACACTAAATCCAAGGGAAAAACTGAACCGAAAACTCACAGTAGCCCTAAACTTACTCACTCAAACTAAGTTCAAACCTAACCTAACCTGAAGCCTAAGTCAAACCATACACCTAACCCTAACCCTAGGCGGACACCTTAAGCTCAACCCCAACCCTAACCTGACCCTGATGCTAACTTCAACCGTAACACTGAATCGAAAACTAGCAGTAGCCCTAAACTAACTCCCTCAAACTAAGTTCAAACCAAAAGTAACCTGAAGCCGAAATCAAACCAAAGACCTAACCCTAACCCTAGGCGGACACCTTAAACTCAACCCCAACCTTAACCTGACCCTGACGATTACTCCAACCGTAACAGTTAAATGAAAACTAACAGTAGCCCTAAACTTACTCCCCCAAACTAAGTTCAAACCTAACCTAACCTGAAGCCTAAATCAAACCATACACCTAACCCTAACCCTAGGCGGACACCTTAAGCTCAACCCCAAAACTAACATGACCCAGAAGCTAACTCTAAATGTAACATTGAACCGAAAACTAAGAGTTGCCCTAAACTTACTCCCTCAAACTAAATTGAAACCTAACCTAACCTGAAGCCTACGTAAAACCATAGACCTAACCCTAACCCTAGGTGGACACCTTAAGCTTAACCCCAAACCTAACCTGACCCTGACACTAACTCCAACGGAAACACTGAACCGAAAATTCACAATAGCCCTAAACTTACTCACTCAAACTAAGTTCAAACCTAACCTAACCTGAAGCCTAAGTCAAACCATACACCTAACCCTAACCCTAGGCGGACACCTTAAGCTCAACCCCAACCCTAACATGACCCTGATGCTAACTTCAACCGTAACACTGAATCGAAAACTAACAGTAGGCCTAAACTTACTCCCTCAAACTAAGTTCAAACCTAACCTAACCTGAAACCTAAATCAAACCATAGACCTAACCCAAACCTGAGGCGGACACCTTAAGTTTAACCCCGACCCTAACCTGACCCTCACGCTATCTCCAACCTTAACACTAAACAGAAAACTATCAGTAGCCCTAAACTTACTCCCTCAAACTAAGTTCAAACCAAATGTAACCAGAAGCAGAACTCAAACCGGAGACCTAGCCCTAACCCTAGGCGGACACCTTACGCTCAACACCAACCCTAAACTGACCCAGACGCTTACTCCAACCGTAACAGTTAACTGAAAACTAACAGTAGCCCTAAACTTACTCCCTCAAACTAAATTCTAACCTAACCTAACCTGGAGCCTAAGTAAAACCATAGACCTAACCCTAACCCTAGGCGGACACCTTAAGCTTAGCCCCAACCCTAACCTGACCCTGATGCTAACTCCAACCGTAACACTGAACCGAAAACTAACAGTAGCCCTAAACTTACTCCCTCAAACTAAGTTCAAACCTAACCTAACCTGAAGCCTAAGTAAAACCATAGACCTAACCCTAACCGTAGGTGGACACCTTAAGCTTAACACCAACCCTAACCTGACCCTGACACTAACTCCAACAGAAACACTGAACCGAAAACTCACAGTAGACCTAAACTTACTCACTCAAACTAAGTTCAAACCTAACCTAACCTGAAGCCTAAGTCAAACCATACACCTAACCCTAACCCTAGGCAAACACCTTAAGCTCAACCCCAACCCTAACCTGACCCTAATGCTAACTTCTACCTTAACACTGAATCGAAAACTAGCAGTAGCCCTAAACTTACTCCCTCAAACAACGTTCAAACCTAACCTAACCTGAAGCCGAACTCAAACCATAGACCTAACCCTAACCCTAGGCGGACACCTTAAACTCAACCCCAAACCTAACCTGATCCTGACGCTTACACCAACCGTAACAGTTAACTGAAAACTAACAGTAACCCTAAACTTACTCCCTCAAACTAAGTTCAAACCTACCCTAACCTGAAGCCTATATCAAACCATACACCTAACCCTAAACCTAGGCGGACACCTTAAACTCAACCCCAACCCTAACCTGACCGTGATGCTAACTTCAACCTTAACACTGAATCGAAAACTAGCAGTAGTCCTAAACTTACTCCCTCAAACTAAGTTCAAACCTAACCTAACTTGAAGCCTAACTCAAACCATAGACCTAACCCTAACCCTAGTCGGACACCTTAAGCTTAACCCGAACCCAAACCTGACCCTGATGCTAACTCCAACCATAACACTGAACCGAAAACTAACAGTAGCCATAAACTTACTCCCTCAAACTAAGTTCAAACCTAATGTAACAGGAAGCCTAACTCAAACCATAGACCTAACCCTAACCCTAGGCGGGCACCTTAAGCTCAACTCAAAGCCTAACCTGACCCTCACGCTAAGTCCAACCGTAACACTGAACAGAAAACTAACAGTAGCCCTAAACTTACTCCCTCACACTAATTTCAAACCAAAAGTAACCTGAAGCCGAACTCAAAGCAAAGACCTAACCCTAACCCTAGGCGGACACCTTAAACTCAACCCCAAACCAAACCTGACCCTGACGATTACTCCAATCGTAACAGTTAACTGAAAACTAACAGTAGTGCTAAACTTACCTCCTCAAACTAAGTTCAAACCTAACCTAGCCTGAAGCCTAAATCAAACCATACACCTAACCCTAACCTTAGGCAGACACCTTAAGCTCAACTCCAACACTAACATGATCCTGTCGCTAACTCTAAATGTAACACTGAACCGAAAACTAAGAGTAGCCCTAAACTTACTCCCTCAAACTAAATTCATACCTAACCTAACCTGAAGCCTAAGTAAAACCATAGACCTAACCCTAACCCTAGGTGGACACCTTAAGCTTAACCCCAACCCTAACCTGACCCTGACACTAACTCCAACGGAAACACTGAACCGAAAACTCACAGTAGCCCTAAACTTACTCACTCAAACTAAGTTCAAACCTAACCTAACCTGAAGCCTAAGTCAAACCATACACCTAACCCTAACTCTAACCCTAGGCGGACACATTAAGCTCAACACCAACCCTAACCTGACCCTGATGCTAACTTCAACCGTAACACTGAATCGAAAACTAACAGTATGCCTAAACTTACTCCCTCAAACTACGTTCAAACCTAACCTAACCTGAAACCTAAATCAAACCATAGACCTAACCCTAACCCTAGGCAGACACCTTAAGTTTAACCCCATCCCTAACCTGACCTTCACGCTAACTCCAAACTTAACACTGAACAGAAAACTATCAGTAGCCCTAAACTTACTCCCTCAAACTATGTTCAAACCAAAAGTAACCTGAAGCCGAACTCAAACCGTAGACCTAACCCTAACCCTAGGCAGACACCTTACGCTCAACCCCAACGCTAACCTTACCCAGACGCTTACTCCAACCGTAACAATTAACTGAAAACTAACAGAAGCCGTAAACTTACTCCCTCAAACTAAGTTCTAAATAACCTAACCTTGAGCCTAAGTAAAACCATAGACCTAACCCTAACCCTAGGCGGACACCTTAAGCTTAGCCCCAACCCTAACCTGACCCTGATGCTAACTCCAACCGTAACACTGAACCGAAAACTAACCGTAGCCCTAAACTTACTCCCTCAAACTAAATTCAAACCTAACCTAACCTGAAGCAGAAGTAAAACCATAGACCTAACCCTAACCCTAGGTGGACACCTTAAGCTTAACCCCAACCCTAACCTGACCCTGACACTAACTCCAACGGAAACACTGAACCGAAAACTTACAGTAGCCCTAAACTTACTCACTCAAACTAAGTTCAAACCTAACCGATCCTGAAGCCTAAGTCAAACCATACACCTACCACTAACTCTAACCCTAGGCGGACACCTTAAGCTCAACTCCAACCCTAACCTGACCCTGATGCTAACTTCAACCGTAACACTGAATCGAAAACTAACAGTAGGCCTAAACTTACTCCCTCAAACTAAGTTCAAACCTAACCTAACCTGAAACCTAAATCAATCCATAGACCTAACCCTTACCCTAGGCGGACACCTTAAGTTTAACCCCAAGCATAACCTGACCCTCACGCTAACTCCAACCTTAACACTGAACCGAAAACTATCAGTATCCCTAAACTTACTCCCTCAACCTAAGTTCAAACCAAAAGTAACCTGAAGCCGAACTCAAACCGTAGACCTAACCCTAACCCTAGGCGGACACCTTACGCTCAACCCCAACCCTAACCTGACCCAGAGGCTTACTCCAACCGTAACAGTTAACTGAAAACTAACAGTAGCCCTAAACTTACTCCCTCAAACTAAGTTCAAACCTAACCTAACCTGGAGCCTAAGTAAAACCATAGACCTAACCCTAACCCTAGGCGGACACCTTAAGCTTAGCCCCAACCCTAACCTGACCCTGATGCTAACTCCAACCGTAACACTGAACCGAAAACTAACAGTAGCCCTAAACTTACTCCCACAAACTAAGTTAAAACCTAACCTAACCTGAGGCCTATGTAAAACCATAGACCTAACCCTAACCCTAAGTGGACACCTTAAGCTTAACACCAACCCTAACCTGACACTGACTCTAACTCCAACGGAAACACTGAACCGAAAACTCACAGTAGCCCTAAACTTACTCACTCAAACTAAGTTCAAACCTAACCTAGCCTGAAGCCTAAGTCAAACCATACACCTAACCCTAACCCTAGGCGGACAACTTAAGCTCAACCCCAACCCTAACCTGACACTGATGATAACTTCAACCGTAACACTGAATCGAAAACTAACAGTAGCCCTAAACTTACTCCCTCAAACTAAGTTCAAACCTAACCTAACCTGAAGCCTAAGTAAAACCATAGACCTAACCCTAACCATAGGTGGACACCTTAAGCTTAACACCAACCCTAACCTGACCCTGACACTAACTCCAACGGAAACACTGAATCGAAAACTCACAGTAGCCCTAAACTTACTGACTCAAACTAAGTTCAAACCTAACCTAACCTGAAGCCTAAGTCAAACAAAACACCTAACCCTAACCCTAGGTGGACACTTTAAGCTTAACCCCAACCCTAACCTGACCCTGAAACTAACTCCAACGGAAACACTGAACCAAAAACTCACAGTAGCCCTAAACTTACTCACTCAAACTAAGTTCAAATCTAAACTAACCTGAAGCCTAAGTCAAACCAAACACCTAACCCTAACTCTAACCCTATGCGGACACCTTAAGCTCAACCCCAACCCTATCCTGACCCTGATGCTAATTCTAAATGTAACACTGAACCGAAAACTAACAGTAGCCCTAAACTTACTCCCACAAACTAAGTTCAAACCTAACCTAACCTGAAGCCTAAGTAAATCCATAGACCGAACCCTAACCCGAGGTGGACACTTTAAGTTTAACCCCAACCCTAACCTGACCCTGACACTAACTCCAACGGAAACACTGAACCGAAAACTCACATTAGCCCTAAACTTACTCACTCAAACTAAGTTCAAACCTAACCTAACCTGAAGCCTAAGTCAAACCATACACCTAACCCTAACCCTAGGCGGACACCTTAAGCTCAACCCCAACCCTAACCTGACCCTGATGCTAACTTCAACCGTAACACTGAATCGAAAACTTACAGTAGTCCTAAACTTACTCCCTCAAACTAAGTTCAAACGCAACGTAACAGAAAGCGTAACTCAAACCATAGGCCTAACCCTAACCCTAGGCGGACACCTTAAGCTCAACTCAAACACTAACCTGACCCTCACGCTATCTCCAACCGTAACATTGAACAGAAAACTAACAGTAGGCCTAAACTTACTCCCTCAAACTATGTTCAAACCAAAAGTAACCTGAAGCCGAACCCAAACCATGGACCTAAACCTAACCCTAGGCGGACACCTTAAGCTCAACCCCAACCCTAACCTGACCCAGATGCTAACTTCAAACGTAACTCTGAATCGAAATCTCACAGTAGCCCTAAACATACTCCCTGAAACTAAGTTCAAACCTAACCTAACCTGAAGCCTAAATCAAACCATACACCTAACCCTAACCCTAGGCGGACACCTTAAGCTCAACCCCAACACTAACATGACCCTGACGCTAACTCTGAATGTAAGACTGAACCGAAAACTAAGAGTAGTGCTAAACTTACTCCCTCAAACTACATTAAACCTAACCGAACCTGAAGCCTAAGTAACACCATAGACCTAACCCTAACCCTAGGTGGACACCTTAAGCTTAACCCCAACCCTAACCTGACCCTGACACTAACACCAACGGAAACACTCTACCGAAAACTCACAGTAGCCCTAATCTTACTCACTAAAACTAAGTTCAAACCTAACCTAACCTGAAGCCTAACTCAAACCATAGACCTAACCCTAACCCTAGGCGGACACCTTAATCTCAACTAAAACACTAACGTGACCCTCACGCTAACTCCAACCGTAACACTGAACAGAAAACTAACAGTAGCCCTAAACTGACTCCCTCAAACTAAGTTCAAACCAAAAGTAACCTGAAGCCGAACTCAAACCATAGACCTAACCCTAACCCTAGGCGGACACCTTAAACTCAACCCCAACCCTAACCTGACCCTGACGCTTACTCCAACCATAACAGTTAACTGAAAACTAACAATAGCCCTAAATTTACTCCCTCATTCTAAGTTCAAACCTAACCTAACCTGAAGCCTAAATCAAACCCTACACCTAACCCTAACCAGAGGCGGACACCTTAAGCTCAACCCCAACACTAACATGACCCTGACACTAACTCTAAATGTAACACTGAACCGAAAACTAAGAGTAGCCCTAAACTTACTCCCTCAAACTAAGTTCAAACCTAACCTAACCTGAAGCCTAAGTAAAACCATAGACCGAACCCTAACCCTATGTGGACACTTTAAGCTTCACCCCAACCCTAACCTGACCCTGACACTAAATCCAACGGAAACACTGAACCGAAAACTCACAGTAGCCCTAAACTTACTCACTCAAACTAAGTTCAAACCTAACCTAACCTAAAGCCTAAGTCAAATCATACACCTAACCCTAACCCTGGGCGGACACCTTAAGCTCAAACCCAACCCTAACCTGACCCTGATGCTAACTTCAACCGTAACACTGAATCGAAAACTAACAGTAGGCCTATACTTACTCCCTCAAACTAAGTTCAAACCTAACCTAACCTGAAACCTAAATCAAACCATAGACCTAACCCTAACCCTAGGCGGACAGCTTAAGTTTAACCCCAACCCTAACCTGACCCTCATGCTAACTCCAACCTTAACACTGAACAGAAAACTATCAGTAGCCCTAAACTTACTCCCTCAAACTAAGTTCAAACAAAAAGTAACCTGAAGCTGAACTCAAACCGTACACCTAACCCTAACCCTAGGCGGACACCTTACTCTCAACCCTAACCCTAACCTGACCCAGAGGCTTACTCCAACCGTAACAGTTAACTGAAAACTAACAGTAGCCCTGAACTTACTCCATCAAACTAAGTTCTAACCTAATGTAAAAGGAAGCCTAACTCAAACCATAGACCTAACCCTAACCCTAGTGGACACCTTAATATAAACTCCAACCCTAACCTGACCCTCATGCTAACTCCAAACGTAACATTGAACAGAAAACTAAAAGTAGCCATAAACTTACTCCCTCAAACTAAGTTCAAACCAAAGGTATCCCGAAGCCGAACTCAAACCATAGACCTAACTCTAACCCTAGGTGGACACCTTAAACTCAACCCCAACCATAACCTGACCCTGACGCTTACTCCAACCGTAACAGTTAACTGAAAACTAACAGTAGCCCTAAACTTACTCCCTCAAACTAAGTTCAAACCTAACCTAACCTGAAGCCTAAATCAAACCATACACCTAACCCTAACCCTAGGCGTACAACTTAAGCTCAACCCCAACACTAACATGACCCTGACGCTAACTCTAAATGTAACACTGAACCGAAAACTAAGAGTAGCCCTAAACTTACTCCCTCAAACTAAGTTCAAACCTTACGTAACCTGAAGCCTAAGTAAAACCATAGACCGAACCCTAACCCTAGGTGGACACTTTAAGCTCAACCCCAACCCTAACCTGACCCTGACACTAACTCCAACGGAAACACTGAACCGAAAACTCACAGTAGCCCTAAACTTACTCACTCAAACTAAGTTCAAACCTAACCTAACCTGAAGCCTAAGTCAAACCATACACCTAACCCTACCCTAAGCGGACACCTTAAGCTCAACCCCAACCCTAACCTGACCCTGATGCTAACTTCAACCGTAACACTGAATCGAAAACTAGCAGTAGCCCTAAACTTACTCCCTCAAACTAAGTTCAAACCTAACCTAACCTGAAGCCTAACTCAAACCATAGACCTAACCCTAACCCTAGGCGGACACCTTAATCTCAACTAAAACACTAACGTGACCCTCACGCTAACTCCAACCGTAACACTGAACAGAAAACTAACAGTAGCCCTAAACTGACTCCCTCAAACTAAGTTCAAACCAAAAGTAACCTGAAGCCGAACTCAAACCATAGACCTAACCCTAAACCTAGGCGGACACCTTAAACTCAACCCCAACCCTAACCTGACCCTGACGCTTACTCCAACCATAACAGTTAACTGAAAACTAACAATAGCCCTAAATTTACTCCCTCATTCTAAGTTCAAACCTAACCTAACCTGAAGCCTACATCAAACCATACACCTAACCCTAACCAGAGGCGGACACCTTAAGCTCAACCCCAACACTAACATGACCCTGACGCTAACTCTAAATGTAACACTGAACCGAAAACTAAGAGTAGCCCTAAACTTACTCCCTCAAACTAAGTTCAAACCTAACCTAACCTGAAGCCTAAGTAAAACCATAGACCGAACCCTAACCCTAGGTGGACACTTTAAGCTTAACCCCAACCCTAACCTGACCCTGACACTAATTCCAACGAAAACACTGAACCGAAAACTCACAGTAGCCCTAAACTTACTCACTCAAACTAAGTTCAAACCTAACCTAACCTGAAGCCTAAGTCAAACCATACACCTAACCCTAACCCTAGGCGGACACCTTAAGCTCAACCCAAACCCTAACCTGACCCTGATGCTAACTTCAACCTTAACACTGAATCGAAAACTAACAGTAGCCCTAAACATACTCCCTCAAACTAAGTTCAAACCTAACCTAACCTGCAGCCTAACTCAAACCATAGACCTAAACCTAACCCTAGGCGGACACCTTAAGCTTAACCCCAACCCTAACCTGACCCTGATGCTAACTCCAACCATAACACTGAACCTAAAACTAACAGTAGCCCCAAACTTACTCCCTCAAACTAAGTTCAAACCTAACGTAACAGGAAGCCTAACTCAAAGCATAGACCTAACCCTAACCCTAGGCGGACACATTAAGCTCAACTCCAACCCTAACCTGACCCTCACGCTAACTCCAACCGTAACACTGAACAGAAAATTAACAGTAGCCCTAAACTTACTCCCTCAAACTAAGTTCAAACCTAACCTAACCTGAAGCCTAAGTAAAACCATAGACCTAACCCTAACCCTAGGTGGACACCTTAAGCTTAACCCAAACCCTAACCTGACCCTGACACTAACTCCAACAGTAACACTGAACCAAAAACTCACAGTAGCCCTAAACTTACTCACTCAAAGTAAGTTCAAACCTAACCTAACCTGAAGCCTATGTCAAACCATACACCTAACCCTAACCCTAGGCGGACACCTTAACCTCAACTCCAACCTTAACCTGACCCTCACGCTAACTCCAACCATAACACTGAACAGAAAACTAACAGTAGCCCTAAACTTACTCCCTCAAACTAAGTTCAAACCAAAAGTAACCTGAAGCCGAACTCAAACCATAGACCTAATCTTAACACTAGGCGGACACCTTAAGCTCAACCCCAACACCAACATGACATTGACGCAAACTCTAAATGTAACACTGAACCGAAAACTAAGAGTAGCCCTAAACTTACTCCCTCAAACTAAGTTCAAACCTAACCTAACCTGAAGCCTAAGTAAAACCATAGACCGAACCCTAACCCTATGTGGACACTTTAAGCTTCACCCCAACCCTAACCTGACCCTGACACTAAATCCAACGGAAACACTGAACCGAAAACTCACAGTAGCCCTAAACTTACTCACTCAAACTAAGTTCAAACCTAACCTAACCTAAAGCCTAAGTCAAATCATACACCTAACCCTAACCCTGGGCGGACACCTTAAGCTCAAACCCAACCCTAACCTGACCCTGATGCTAACTTCAACCGTAACACTGAATCGAAAACTAACAGTAGGCCTATACTTACTCCCTCAAACTAAGTTCAAACCTAACCTAACCTGAAACCTAAATCAAACCATAGACCTAACCCTAACCCTAGGCGGACAGCTTAAGTTTAACCCCAACCCTAACCTGACCCTCATGCTAACTCCAACCTTAACACTGAACAGAAAACTATCAGTAGCCCTAAACTTACTCCCTCAAAAAAGTTCAAACAAAAAGTAACCTGAAGCCGAACTCAAACCGTACACCTAACCCTAACCCTAGGCGGACACCTTACTCTCAACCCTAACCCTAACCTGACCCAGAGGCTTACTCCAACCGTAACAGTTAACTGAAATCTAACAGTAGCCCTGAACTTACTCCATCAAACTAAGTTCTAACCTAATGTAAAAGGAAGCCTAACTCAAACCATAGACCTAACCCTAACCCTAGGGGACACCTTAATATAAACTCCAACCCTAACCTGACCCTCATGCTAACTCCAAACGTAACATTGAACAGAAAACTAAAAGTAGCCATAAACTTACTCCCTCAAACTAAGTTCAAACCAAAGGTAACCCGAAGCCGAACTCAAACCATAGACCTAACTCTAACCCTAGGTGGACACCTTAAACTCAACCCCAACCCTAACCTGACCCTGACGCTTACTCCAACTGTAACAGTTAACTGAAAACTAACAGTAGCCCTAAACTTACTCCCTCAAACTAAGTTCAAACCTAACCTAACCTGAAGCCTAAATCAAACCATACACCTAACCCTAACCCTAGGCGTACAACTTAAGCTCAACCCCAACACTAACATGACCCTGACGCTAACTCTAAATGTAACACTGAACCGAAAACTAAGAGTAGCCCTAAACTTACTCCCTCAAACTAAGTTCAAACCTTACGTAACCTGAAGCCTAAGTAAAACCATAGACCGAACCCTAACCCTAGGTGGACACTTTAAGCTCAACCCCAACCCTAACCTGACCCTGACACTAACTCCAACGGAAACACTGAACCGAAAACTCACAGTAGCCCTAAACTTACTCACTCAAACTAAGTTCAAACCTAACCTAACCTGAAGCCTAAGTCAAACCATACACCTAACCCTACCCTAAGCGGACACCTTAAGCTCAACCCCAACCCTAACCTGACCCTGATGCTAACTTCAACCGTAACACTGAATCGAAAACTAGCAGTAGCCCTAAACTTACTCCCTCAAACTAAGTTCAAACCTAACCTAACTTGAAGCCTAACTCAAACCATAGACCTAACCCTAACCCTAGGCGGACACCTTAAGCTTAACCCGAACCCAAACCTGACCTGATGCTAACTCCAACTGTAACACTGAACTGAAAACTAACAGTAGCCATAAACTTACTCCCTCAAACTAAGTTCAAATCTAACGTAACAGGAAGCCTAACTCAAACCATAGACCTAACCCTAACCCTAGGCGGGCACCTTAAGCTCAACTCCAACCCTAACCTGACCCTCACGCTATGTCCAACCGTAACACTGAACAGAAAACTAACAGTAGCCCTAAATTTACTCCGTCACACTAAGTTCAAACCAAAAGTAACCTGAAGCCGAACTCAAACCAAAGACCTTACCCTAACCCTAGGCGGACACCTGAAACTCAACCCCAACCATAACATGACCCTGACGATTACTCCAATCGAAACAGCTAACTGAAAACTAACAGTAGCGCTAAACTTACTCCCTCAAACTAAGTTCAAACCTAACCTAGCCTGAAGCCTAAATCAAACCATACACCTAACCCTAACCCTAGGCGGACACCTTAAGCTCAACCCCAACACTAACATGACCCTGTCGCTAAGTCTAAATGTAACACTGAACCGAAAACTAAGAGTAGCCCTAAACTTACTCCCTCAAACTAAATTCATACCTATCCTAACCTGAAGCCTAAGTAAAACCATAGACCTAACCCTAACACTCGGTGGACACCTTAAGCTTAACCCCAACCCTAACCTGACCCTGACACTAACTCCATCGGAAACACTGAACCAAAAACTCACAGTAGCCCTAAACTTACTCACTCAAACTAAGTTCAAACCTAACCTAACCTGAAGCCTAAGTCAAACCAAACACCTAACCCTAAATCTAACCCTAGGCGGACACCTTAAGCTCAACCCCAACCCTAACCTGACCCTGATGCTAACTTCAACCGTAACACTGAATCGAAAACTAAAAGTAGGCCTAAACTTACTCCCTCAAACTAAGTTCAAACCTAACCTAACCTGAAACGTAAATCAAACCATAGACCTAACCCTAACCCTAGGCAGACACCTTAAGTTTAACCCCAACCCTAACCTGACCCTCACGCTAACTCCAACCTTAACACTGAACAGAAAACTATCAGTAGCCCTAAACTTACTCCCTCAAACTAAGTTCAAACCAAAAGTATCCTGAAGCCGAACTCAAACCGTAGACCTAACCCTTACCCTAGGGAGATACCTTACGCTCAACCCCAACCCTAACCTTACTCAGACGCTTACTCCAACCGTAACAGTTAACTGAAAACTAACAGTAGCCCTAACCTTACTCCCTCAAACTAAGTTCTAACCTAACCTAACCTGGAGCCTAAGTAAAACCATAGACCTAACCCTAACCCTAGGCGGACACATTAAGCTTAGCCCCAACCCTAACCTGACCCTGATGCTAACTCCAACCGTAACACTGAACCGAAAACTAACAGTAGCCCTAAACTTACTCCCTCAAACTAAGTTCAAACCTAACGTAACAGGAAGCCTAACTCAAAGCATAGACCTAACTCTAACCCTAGGCGGACACCTTAAGCTCAACTCCAACCCTAACCTGACCCTCACGCTAACTCCAACCGTAACACTGAACAGAAAACTAACAGTAGCCCTAAACTTACTCCCTCAAACTAAGTTCAAATCAAAAGTAACCTGAAGCCGAACTCAAACCATAGACCTAACCCTAACTCTAGGCGGACACCTTAAACTCAACCCCAACCCAAACCTGATCCTGACGCTTACTCCAACCGTAACAGTTAACTGAAAACTAACAGTAACCCTAAACTTACTCCCTCAAACTAAGTTCAAACCTAACCTAACCTGAAGCCTATATCAAACCATACACCTAACCCTAACCCTAGGCGGACACCTTAAGCTCAACCCCAACACTAACATGACCCTGACGCTAACTCTAAATGTAACACTGAACCGAAAACTAAGAGTAGCCCTAAACTTACTCCCTCAAACTAAGTTCAAACCTAACCTAACCTGAAGCCTAAGTAAAACCATAGACCTAACCCTTACCCTAGGTGGACACTTTAAGCTTAGCCCCAACCCGAACCTGACCCTGACACTAACTCCAACGGAAACACTGAACCAAAAACTCACAGTAGCCCTAAACTTACTCACTCAAACTAAGTTCTAACCTAACCTAACCTGAAGCCTAAGTCAAACCAAACACCTAACCCTAACTCTAACCCTAGGCGGACACCTTAAGCTCAACCCCAACCCTAACCTGACCGTGATGCTAACTTCAACCGTAACACTGAATCGAAAACTAACAGTAGGCCTAAACTTACTCTCTCAAACTAAGTTCAAACCTAACCTAACCTGAAACCTAAATCAAACCATAGACCTAACCCTAACCCTAGGCAGACACCTTAAGTTTAACCCCAACCCTAACCTGACCCTCACGCTAACTCCAACCTTAACACTGAACAGAAAACTATCAGTAGCCCTAAACTTACTCCCTCAAACTAAGTTCAAACCAAAAGTAACCTGACGCCGAACTCAAACCGTAGACCTAACCCTAACCCTAGGGAGACACCTTACGCTCAACCCCAACCCTAACCTTACCCAGACGCTTACTCCAACCGTAACAGTTAACTGAAAACTAACAGTAGCCCTAAACTTACTCACTCAAACTAAGTTCAAACCTAACCTAACCTGAAGCCTAAGTCAAACCATACACCTAACCCTAACCCTAGGCGGACACCTTAAGCTCAACCCAAATGCTAACTTCAACCTTAACACTGAATCGAAAACTAACAGTAGCCCTAAACATACTCCCTCAAACTAAGTTCAAACCTAACCTAACCTGCAGCCTAACTCAAACCATAGACCTAAACCTAACCCTAGGCGGACACCTTAAGCTTAACCCCAACCCTATCCTGACCCTGATGCTAACTCCAACCATAACACTGAACCTAAAACTAACAGTAGCCCCAAACTTACTCCCTCAAACTAAGTTCAAACCTAACGTAACAGGAAGCCTAACTCAAAGCATAGACCTAACCCTAACCGTAGGCGGACACCTTAAGCTCAACTCCAACCCTAACCTGACCCTCACGCTAACTCCAACCGTAACACTGAACAGAAAATTAACAGTAGCCCTAAACTTACTCCCTCAAACTAAGTTCAAACCTAACCTAACCTGAAGCCTAAGTAAAACCATAGACCTAACCCTAACCCTAGGTGGACACCTTAAGCTTAACCCAAACCCTAACCTGACCCTGACACTAACTCCAACAGTAACACTGAACCAAAAACTCACAGTAGCCCTAAACTTACTCACTCAAAGTAAGTTCAAACCTAACCTAACATGAAGCCTATGTCAAACCATACACCTAACCCTAACCCTAGGCGGACACCTTAAGCTCAACCCAAACACTAACCTGACCCCGATGCTAACTTCAACCGTAAAACTGAATCGAAAACTAACAGTAGCCCTAAACAAACTCCCTCAAACTAAGTTCAAACCTAACCTAACCTGAAGCCTATGTAAAACCATAGACCTAACCCTAACCCTAGGTGGACACTTTAAGCTTAGCCCCAACCCTAACCTGATCCTGACACTAACTCCAAAGGAAACACTGAACCGAAAACTCACAGTAGCCCTAAACTTAAGCACTGAAACTAAGTTCAAACCTAAGCTAACCTGAAGCCTAAGTCAAACAATACACCTAACCCTAACCCTATGTGGACACTTTAAGCTTAACCCCAACGCTAACCTGACACTGACACTAACTCCTACGGAAACACTGAACCGAAAACTCACAGTAGCCCTAAACTTACTCCCTAAAACTAAGTTCAAACCTTACCTAACCTGAAGCCTAAGTCAAACCATACACCTAACCCTAACCCTAGGCGGACACCTGAACCTCAACCCCAACCCTAACCTGAGCCTGATGCTAACTTCAACCGTAACACTGAATTGAAAACTAGCAGTAGCCCTAAACTTACTCCCTCAAACTAAGTTCAAACCTAACCTAACTTGAAGCCTAACTCAAACCATAGACCTAACCCTAACCCTAGGCGGACACCTTAAGCTTAACCCAAACCCAAACCTGACCCTGATGCTAACTCCAACCGTAACACTGAACCGAAAACTAACAGTAGCCATAAACTTACTCCCTCAAACTAAGTTCAAACCTAACGTAACAGGAAGCCTAACTCAAACCTTATACCTAACAATAACCCTAGGCGGGCACCTTAAGCTCAACTCCAACCCTAACCTGACCCTCACGCTAAGTCCAACCGTAACACTGAACAGAAAACTAACAGTAGCCCTAAACTTACTCCGTCACACTAAGTTCAAACCAAAAGTAACCTGAAGCCGAACTCAAACCAAAGACCTAACTCTAACCCTAGGCGGACACCTGAAACTCAACCCCAACCATAACATGACCCTGACGATTACTCCAATCGAAACAGTTAACTGAAAACTAACAGTAGCGCTAAACTTACTCCCTCAAACAAGTTCAAACCTAACCTAGCCTGAAGCCTAAATCAAACCATACACCTAACCCTAACACTAGGCGGACACCTTAAGCTCAACCCCAACACTAACATGACCCTGTCGCTAAGTCTAAATGTAACACTGAACCGAAAACTAAGAGTAGCCCTAAACTTACTCCCTCAAACTAAATTCATACCTAACCTAACCTGAAGCCTAAGTAAAACCATAGACCTAACCCTAACCCTAGGTGGACACCTTAAGCTTAACCCCAACCCTAACCTGACCCTGACAGTAACTCCAACAGAAACACTGAACCAAAAACTCACAGTAGCCCTAAACTTACTCACTTAAACTAAGTTCAAACCTAACCTAACCTGAAGCCTAAGTCAAACCAAACACCTAACCCTAACTATAACCCTAGGCGGACACCTTAATCTCAACCCCAACCCTAACCTGACCCTGATGCTAACTTCAACCGTAACACTGAATCAAAAACTAACAGTAGCCCTAAACTTACTCCCTCAAACTAAGTTCAAACCAAAAGTAACCTGAAGCCGAACTCAAACCGTAGACCTAACCCTAACCCTAGGGAGACACCTTACTCTCAACCCCAACCCTAACCTTACCCAGACGCTTACTCCAACCGTAAAACTTAACTGAAAACTAACAGTAGCCCTAAACTTACTCCCTCAAACTAAGTTCCAACCTAACCTAACCTGGAGCCTAAGTAAAACCATAGACCTAACCCTAACCCTAGGCGGACACCTTAAGCGTAGCCCCAACCCTAACCTGACCCTGATGCTAACTTCAACCGTAACACTGAACCGAAAACTAACAGTAGCCCTAAACTTACTCCCTCAAACTAAGTTCAAACCTAACGTAAAAGGAAGCCTAACTCAAACCATAGACCTAACCCTAACCCTAGGGGACACCTTAATATCAACTCCAACCCTAACCTGACCCTCACGCTAACTCCAACCGAAACACTGAACAGAAAACTAACAGTAGCCATAAACTTACTCCCTCAAACTAAGTTCAAACCAAAATTAACCCGAAGCCGAACTCAAACCATAGACCTAACCCTAACCCTAGGCGGACACCTTAAACTCAACCCCAACCCTAACCTGACCCTGACGCTTACTCCAACCGTAACAGTTAACTGAAAACTAACAGTAACCCTAAACTTACTCCCTAAAACTAAGTTCAAACCTAACCTAACCTGGAGCCTAAGTAAAACCATAGACCTATTCCTAACCCTAGGCGGACACCTTAAGCTTAGCCCCAACCCTAACCTGACCCTGATACTAACTCCAACCGTAACACTGAACAGAAAACTAACAGTAGCCCTAAACTTACTCCCTCAAACTAAGTTCAAACCTAACCTAATCTGAAGCCTAAGTCAAACCATACACCTAACCTTAACCCTAGGCGGACACCTTAAGCTCAACCCCAACCCTAACCTGACCCTGATGGTAACTCCAACGGAAACACTGAACCGAAATCTAACAGTAGCCCTAAACTTACTCCCTCAAACTAAGTTCAAACCGAACCAAACCTGAAGCCTAAGTCAAACCATACACCTAACCCTAAACCTAGGCGCACACCTTAAGCTCAACCCCAACCCTAACCTGAACCTGATGCTAAATTCAACCGTAACACTGAATCGAAAACTAGCAGTAGCCCTAAACTTACTCGCTCAAACTAAGTTCAAACCTAACCTAACTTGAAGCCTAACTCAAACCATAGACCTAACCCTAACCCTAGACGGACACCTTAAGCTTAACCCGAACCCAAACCTGACCCTGATGCTAATTCCAACCGTAACACTGAACCGAAAACTAGCAGTAGCCATAAACTTACTCCCTCAAACTAAGTACAAACCTAACGTAACAGGAAGCCTAACTCAAACCATAGACCTAACCCTAACCCTAGCCGGGCACCTTAAGCTCAACTCCAACCCTAACCTGACCCTCACGCTAAGTCCAAACGTAACACTGAACAGAAAACTAACAGTAGCCCTAAACTTACTCTCTCACACTAAGTTCAAACCAAAAGTAACCTGAAGCCGAACTCAAACCAAAGACCTAACCCTAACCCTAGGCGGACACCTGAAACTCAACCCCAACACTAACATGACCCTGACGCTAACTCTAAATGTAACACTGAACCGAAAACTAAGAGTAGCCCTAAACTTACTCACTCAAACTAAGCTCAAACCTAACCTAACCTGAAGCCTAAGTCAAAGAATACACCTAACCCTAACCCTAGGTGGACACTTTAAGCTTAACCCCAACCCTAACCTGACACTGACACTTATTCCAATGGAAACACTGAACCGAAAACTCACAGTAGCCCTAAACTTACTCAGTCAAACTAAGTTCAAACCTAACCTAACTTGAAGCCTAACTCAAACTATAGACCTAACCCTAACCCTAGGCGGACACCTTAAGCTTAACCCGAACCCAACCCTGACCCTGATGCTAACTTCAACCGTAACACAGAACCGAAAACTAACAGTAGCCATAAACTTACTCCCTCAAACTAAGTTCAAACCTAACCTAACCTGAAACCTAAATCAAACCATAGACCTAAACCTAACCCTAGGCGGACACCTTAAGTTTAACCCCAAGCCTAACCAGACCCTCACGCTAACTCCAACCTTAACACTGAAAAGAAAACTATCAGTAGCCCTAAATTACTCCCTCAAACCAAGTTCAAACCAAAAGTAACCTGAAGCCGAACTCAAACCGTACACCTAATCTTAAACCTAGGCAGACACCTTACTCTCAACCCCAACCCTAACCTGACCCTGACGCTTACTCCAACCGTAACAGTTAACTGAAAACTAACAGTAGTCCTAAACTTACTCCCTCAAAATAAGTTCTAACCTAACCTAATCTGAAGCCTATATCAAACCATACACCTAACCCAAAACCTAGGCGGACACCTTAAGCTCAACACCAACACTAACATGACCCTGACGCTAACTCTAAATTTAACACTGAAACGAAAACTAAGAGTAGCCCTAAACATACTCCCTCAAACTAAGTTCAAACCTAACCTAACCTGAAGCCTAAATGAAACCATAGACCTAACCCTAACCCTAGGCGGACACCTTATGCTTAACCCCCACCCTAAGTTGACCCTGACGCTTACTCCAACCGTAACACTGAACCGAAAACTAACAGTAGCCCTAAACTTACTCCCTAAAACTAAGTTCAAACCTAACCTAACCTGAAGCCTAACTCAAACCATAGACCTAACCCTAACAATAGGCGGACACCTGAAGCTCAACCCCAACCCTAACCTGACCCTGACGCTATCTCCAACCGTAACACTGAACCGAAAACTAACAGTAGACCTAAACTTACTCACTCAAACTAAGTTCTAACGTAACCTAACCTGAAGCCTAAATCAAACCACACACCTAACCCTAACCCTAGGCGGACACCTTAAGCTCAACCCCAACCCTAAACGGACCCTCACGCTAACTCCAAACGTAACACTGAACCGAAAACTAACAGTAGCCCTAAACTTACTCCCTCAAACTAAGATCAAACCTAACCTAACCTGAAGCCTAAATCAAACCATACACCTAACCCTAACCCTAGGCGGACACCTTAAGCTCAACCCCAAACCTAACCTGACCCTGACGCTTACTCCAACCGTAACAGTTAACCGAAAACTAACAGTAGCCCTAAACTGACTGCCTCAAACTAAGTTCAAACCTAACCTAACCTGAAGCCTAAATCAAATCATAGACCTAACCCTAACCCTAGGCGGACACCTTATGCTTAACCCCCACCCTAACCTGACCCTGACGCTTACTCCAACTGTAACAGTTAACCGAAAACTAACAGTAGCCCTAAACTTACTCCCTCAAACTAACTTCAAACCTAACCTAACCTGAAGCCTATATCAAAAAATACACCTAACCCTAACCCTAACCCTAGGCGGACACCTTAACCTCAACCCCAACCCTAACCTGACCCTCACGCTAACTCCAACTGTAACACTGAATCGAAAACTAACAGTAGCCCTAAAGTAACTCCCTCAAACTAAGTTCAAACCTAACCTAACCTGATGCCTAACTCAAACAAATGACCTAACCCTAACCCTAGGCGTACACCTTAATCTCAACCCCAACCCTAACCTGGCCCTGACGCTAACTCCAACAGTCACAGTTACCCGAAAACTAACAGTAGCCCTAAACTTACTCCCTCAAACTAAGTTCAAACCTAACCTAACCTGAAGCCTAACTCAAACCATAGACCTAACCCTAACCCTAGGCGGACACCTTAAGCTCAACCCCAACCCTAACCTGACCCTGACGCTTACTCTAACCGTAACAGTTAACCGAAAACTAACAGTAGCCCTAAACTTACTCCCTCAAACTAACTTCAAACCTAACCTAACCTGAAGCCTAAATCAAACGATACACCTAACCCTAACCCTAGGCGGACACCTTAAGCTCAATCCCAACCCTAACCGGGCCCTGACGCTAACTCCAACAATAACAGTTACCCGAAAACTAACAGTAGCCCTAAAGTTACTCCCTCAAACTAAGTTCAATCCTAACCTAACCTGAAGCCTAAATGAAACCATAGACCTAACCCTAACCCTAGGCGTACACCTTATGCTTAACCCCCACCCTAAGTTGACCCTGACGCTTACTCCAACCGTAATAGTGAAACGAAGACTATCAGTAGCCCTAAACTTACTCCCTCAAGCTAAGTTCAAACCTATCCTAACCTGAAGCCTTAATGAAACCATACACCTAACCCTAACCCATGTGGACACCTTAATCTCAACCCCAACCCTAACCTGGCCCTGACGCTAACTCCAACCGTAACAGTTTCCCAAAAACTAACAGTAGCCCTAAACTTACTCCCTCAAACTAAGTTCAAACCTAACCTAACCTGAAGCCTAAATCAAACCATACACCTAACCCTAACCCTAGGCGGACACCTTAAGCTCAACCCCAACCCTAACTTGACCTCAAGGCTAACTCCAACCATATCACTGAACCGAAAAATAACAGTAGCCCTAAACTTACTCGCTCAAACTAAGTTCAAACCTAACCTAACCTGAAGCCTAACTCAAATCATAGACCTAACCCTAACAATAGGCGGACACCTGAAGCTAAACCCCAACCCTAACCTGACCCTGACGCTATCTCCAACCGTAACACTGAACGGAAAACTAACAGTAGCCCTAAACTTACTCCCTCAAACTAGGTTCAAACCTAACCTAACCTGAAGCCTAACTCAAACCATAGACCTAACCATAACCCTAGGCGGACACCTGAAGCTCAACCCCAACCCTAACCTGACCCTGACGCTATCTCCAACCGTAACTCTGAACCGAAAATTAACAGTAGCCCTAAACTTACTCCCTCAAACTAAGTTCAAACCTAACCTAACCTGAAGCCTAAATCAAACTACAGACCTAACCCTAACCCTAGGCGGACACCTTAAGCTCAACCCCAAACCTAACCTAACCCTCACGCTAACTCCAACCGTAACACTGAACCGAAAGCTAACAGTAGCCCTAAATTTACTCCCTCAAACTAAGTTCAAACCTAACCTAACCTGAAGCCTAAATCAAACAATAGACCTAACCCTAACCCTGGGCGGACACCTTAAGCTTAACCCCAACCCTAACCTGACCCTGAGGATAAATCCAACCGTAACACTGAACCGAAAACTAACAGTAGCCCTAAACTTACTCCCTCAAACTAAGTTCAAACCTAACCTAACCTGAAGCCTAAATCAAACCATACACCTAACCCTAACCCTCGGCGGACACCTTAAGCTCAACCCCAAACCTAACCTGACCCTGACGCTTATTCCAACTGTAACAGTTAACCGAAAACTAACAGTAGCCCTAAACTGACTCCCTCAAACTAAGTTCAAGCCTAACCTAACCTGAAGCCTAAATCAAATCATAGACCTAACCCTAACCCTAGGCGGACACCTTATGCTTAACCCCCACCCTAACCTGACCCTGAAGCTTACTCCAATTGTAACAGTTAACCAAAAACTAACAGTAGCCCTAATTTACTCCCTCAAACTAACTTCAAACCTAACCTAACCTGAAGCCTAAATCAAACCATACACCTAACCCTAACCGTAGGCGGACACCTTAAGCTCAACCCCAACCCTAACCTGGCCCTGAAACTAACTCCAACAGTAACAGTTACCCGAAAACTAACAGTAGCCCTAAACTTACTCCCTCAAACTAAGTTCAAACCTAACCCAACCTGAAGCGTAAATTAAACCATACACCTCACCCTAACCCTAGGCGGACACCTAAATCTCAACCCCAACCCTAACCTGACCCTCACGCTAACTCCAACCGTAACACTGAACCGAAAACTAACAGTAGCCCTAAACTTACTCCCTAAAACTAAGTTCAAACCTAACCTAACCTGAAGCCTAACTCAAACCATAGACCTAACCCTAACAATAGGCGGACACCTGAAGCTCAACCCCAACCCTAACCTGACCCTGACGCTATCTCCAACCGTAACACTGAACCGAAAACTAACAGCAGACCTAAACTTACTCACTCAAACTAAGTTCAAACGTAACCTAACCTGAAGCCTAAATCAAACCACACACCTAACCCTAACCCTAGGCGGACACCTTAAGCTCAACCCCAACCCTAAACAGACCCTCACGCTAACTCCAAACGTAACACTGAACCGAAAACTAACAGTAGCCCTAAACTTACTCCCTCAAACTAAGATCAAACCTAACCTAACCTGAAGCCTAAATCAAACCATACACCTAACCCTAACCCTAGGCGGACACCTTAAGCTCAACCCCAAACCTAACCTGACCCTGACGCTTACTCCAACCGTAACAGTTAACCGAAAACTAACAGTAGCCCTAAACTGACTGCCTCAAACTAAGTTCAAACCTAACCTAACCTGAAGCCTAAATCAAATCATAGACCTAACCCTAACCCTAGGCGGACACCTTATGCTTAACCCCCACCCTAACTTGACCCTGACGCTTACTCCAACTGTAACAGTTAACCGAAAACTAACAGTAGCCCTAAACTTACTCCCTCAAACTAACTTCAAACCTAACCTAACCTGAAGCCTATATCAAAAAATACACCTAACCCTAACCCTAACCCTAGGCGGACACCTTAACCTCAACCCCAACCCTAACATGACCCTCACGCTAACTCCAACTGTAACACTGAATCGAAAACTAACAGTAGCCCTAAAGTAACTCCCTCAAACTGAGTTCAAACCTAACCTAACCTGATGCCTAACTCAAACAAATGACCTAACCCTAACACTAGGCGTACACCTTAATCTCAACCCCAACCCTAACCTGGCCCTGACGCTAACTCCAACAGTCACAGTTACCCGAAAACTAACAGTAGCCCTAAACTTACTCCCTCAAACTAAGTTCAGACCTAACCTAACCTGAACCCTAACTCAAACCATAGACCTAACCTTAACCCTAGGTGGACACCTGAAGGTCAACCCCAACCCAAACGTGACCCTGACGCTATCTCCAACCGTAACACTGAACCGAAAGTTAACAGTAGCCCTAAACTTACTCCCTAAAACTAAGTTCAAACCTAACCTAACCTGAAGCCTAACTCAAACCAGAGACCTAACCCTAACCCTAGGCGGACACCTTAAGCTCAAGCCGAACCCTAACCTGGCCCTGATGCTAACTCCAACAGTAACAGTTACCCAAAAACTAACAGTAGCCCTAAACTTACTCCCTCAAACTAAGTTCAAACCTAACCTAACCTGAAGCATAAATCTAACCATACACCTAACCCTAACCCTAGGCAGACACCTTAAGCTCAACCCCAACCCTAACCTGACCCTCACGCTAACTCCAACTGTAACACTGAACCGAATACTAACAGTAGCCCTAAACTTACTCCCTCAAACTAAGTTCAAACCTAACCTAACCTGAAGCCTAACTCAAACCATAGACCTAACCCTAACCCTAGGCGGACACCTTAAGCTCAACCCCAACCCTAACCTGACCCTGACGCTTACTCAAACCGTAACAGTTAACCGAAAACTAACAGTAGCCCTAAACTTACTCCCTCAAACTAACTTCAAACCTAACCTAACCTGAAGCCTAAATCAAACGATACACCTAACCCTAACCCTAGGCGGACACCTTAAGCTCAACCCCAACCCTAACCTGGCCCTGACGCTAACTCCAACAGTAACAGTTACCCGAAAACTAACAGTAGCCCTAAACTTACTCCCTGAAACTAAGTTCAAACCTAACCTGACCTGAAGCCTAAATCTAACCATACACCTAACCCTAACCCTAGGCGGACACCTTAAGCTCAACCCAAACCCTAACCTGACCCTCACGCTAACTCCAACCGTAACACTGAACCGAAAACTAACAGTAGCCCTAAACTTACTCCCTCAAACTAAGTTCAAACCTAACCTAACCTGAAGCCTAACTCAAACCATAGACCTAACCCTAACCCTAGGCAGACACCTGAAGCTCAACCCCAACCCTAACCTGACCCTGACGCTTACTCCAACCGTAGCAGTTAAATGAAAACTAACAGTAGCCCTAAACTGACTCCTTCAAACTAAGTTCAAACCTAACCTAACCTGAAGCCTAAATCAAATCATAGACATAACCCTAACCCTAGGCGGACACCTTATGCTTAACGCCCAACCTAACCTGACCCTGACGCTTACTCCAACTGTAACAGTTAACCGAAAACTAACAGTAGCCCTAAACTTACTCCCTCAAACTAACTTCAAACCTAACCTAACCTGAAGCCTAAATGAAACCATACACCTACCCCCTAACCCTTGGCGGACAACTTAATCTCAACCCCAACCCTAACCTGGCCCTGACGCTAACTCCAACCGTAACAGTTTCCCGAAAACTAACAGTAGCCCTAAACTTACTCCCTCAAACTAAGTTCAAACCTAACCTAACCTGAAGCCTAACTCAAACGATCGACCTAACCCTAACCCTAGGCGGACACGTTAAGCTCAACCCCAACCAATACCTGGCCCTGACGCTAACTCCAACCGTAACAGTTACCCGAAAACTAACAGTAGCCCTAAACTTACTCCCTCAAACTAAGTTCAAACCTAACCTAACCTGAAGCCTAAATCAAACCATACACCTAACCCTAACCCTAGGCAGACACCTGAAGTTCAAACCTAACCCAAACCTGACCCTCACGCTAACTCCAACCGTAACACTGAACGGAAAACTAATAGTAGCCCTAAACTTACTCCCTCAAACTAAGTTCAAACCTAACCTAACGTAAAGCCTAACTCAAACCATAGACCTAACTCTAACGCTAGGCGGACAACTGAAGCTCAACCCCAACCCTAACCTGACCCTGACGCTTACTCCAACCGTAACAGTTAAAGGAAAACTAACAGTAGCCCTAAACTTACTCCCTCAAACTAAGTTCAAACCTAACCTAACCTGAAGCCTAAACCAAACCATACACCTAACCCTAACCCTAGGCGGACACCTTAAGCTCAACTCCAAACCTAACCTGACCCTGACGCTTACTCCAACCATAACAGTTAACCGAATACTAAGAGTAGCCCTAAACTGACTCCCTCAAACTAAGTTCAAACCTAACCTAACCTGAAGCCTAAATCAAATCATAGACCTAACCCTAACCCTAGGCGGACACCTGAAGCTCAAACCCAACCCTAACCTGACCCTCATGCTAACTCCAACCGTAACACTGAACCGAAAACTAACAGTAGCCCTAAACTTACTCCCTAAAACTAAGTTCAAACCTAACCTAACCTGAAGCCTAACTCAAACCATAGACCTAACCCTAACCCTAGGCGGACACCTGAAGCTCAACCCCAACCCTAACCTGACCCTGACGCTATCTCCAACCGTAACACTGAAACGAAAACCAACAGTAGCCCTAAACTGACTCCCTAAAACGAAGTTCAAACCTAACCTAACCTGAAGCCTAACTCAAACCACAGACCTAACCCTAACCCTAGGCGGACACCTTAAGCTCAACCCAAACCCTAACCGGACCCTCCCGCTAACTCCAAACGTAACACTGAACCGAAAACTAACAGTAGCCCTAAACTTACTCCCTCAAACTAAGTTCAATCCTAACCTAACCTGAAGCCTAAATGAAACCATAGACCTAACCCTAACCCTAGGCGGACACCTTATGCTTAACGCCCAACCTAACCTGACCCTGACGCTTACTCCAACTGTAACAGTTAAGCGAAAACTAACAGTATCCCTAAACTTATTCCCTCAAACTAACTTCAAACCTAACCTAACCTGAAGCCTAAATGAAACCATACACCTACCCCTAACCCTAGGCGGACACCTTAATCTCAACCCCAACCCTAACCTGGCCCTGATGCTAATTCCAACCGTAACAGTTTCCCGAAAACTAACAGTTGCCCTAAAGTTACTCCCTCAAACTAAGTTCAAACCTAACCTAACCTGAAGCCTAAATCAAACCATACACCTAACCCTAACCCTATGCAGACACCTTAAGCTCAACCCCAACCCTAACCTGACATCCAGGCTAACTCCAACCATATCACTGAACCGAAAACTAAGAGTCGCCCTAAAATTACTCGCACAAACTAAGTTCAAACCTAAACTAACCTGAAGCCTAACTCAAATCATAGCCCTAACGCTAACAATAGGCGTACACCTGAAGCTCAACCCCAACCCTAACCTGACCCTCACGCTAACTCCAAACGTAACACTGAACCGAAAACTACCAGTAGCCCTAAACTTACTCCCTCAAACTAAGATCAAACCTAACCTAACCTGAAGCCTAAATCAAACCATACACCTAACCCTAACCCTAGGCGGACACCTTAAGCTCAACCCCAAACCTAACCTGACCCTGACGCTTACTCCAACCGTAAGAGTTAACCGAAAACTAACAGTAGCCCTAAACTGGCTCCCTCAAACTAAGTTCAAACCGAACCTAACCTGAAGCCTAAATCAAATCATAGACCTAACCCTAACCCTAGGCGGACACCTTATGCTTAACCCCCACCCTAACCTGACCCTGACGCTTACTCCAACTGTAACAGTTAACCGAAAACTAACAGTAGACCTAAACTTACTCCCTCAAACTAACTTCAAACCTAACCTAACCTGAAGCCTAAATGAAACCATACACCTACCCCTAACCCTAGGCGGACACCTTAATCTCAACCCCAACCCTAACCTGGCCCTGACGCTAACTCCAACCGTAACAGTTTCCCGAAAACTAACAGTAGCCCTAAACTTACTCCCTCAAACTAAGTTCAAACCTAATCTAACCTAAAGCCTAACTCAAACCATAGACCTAACTCTAACCCTAGGCGGACAACTGAAGTTCAACCCCAACCCTAACCTGACACTGACGCTTACTCCAACCGTAACAGTTAAACGAAAACTAACAGTAGCCCTAAACTTACTCCATTAAACTAAGTTCAAACCTAACCTAACCTGAAGCCTAAATCAAACCATACACCTAACCCTAACCCTAGGCGGACACCTTAAGCTCAACCCCAAACCTAACCTGACCCTGACGCTTACTCCAACCATAACAGTTAGCCGAATACTAACAGTAGCTCTAAACTGACTCCCTCAAACTAAGTTCAAACCTAACCTAACCTGAAGCCTAAATCAAATCATAGACCTAACCCTAACCCTAGGCGGACACCTGAAACTCAAACCCAACCCTAACCTGACCCTCACGCTAACTCCAACCGTAACACTGAACCGAAAACTAACAGTAGCCCTAAACTTACTCCCTAAAACTAAGTTCAAAGCTAACCTAACCTGAAGCCTACCTCAAACCATAGACCTAACCCTAACCCTAGGCGGACACCTGAAGCTCAACCCCAACCCTACCCTGACCCTGACGCTATCTCCAACCGTAACACTGAACCGAAAACTAACAGTAGCCCTAAACTTACTCCCTCAAACTAAGTTCAAACCTAACCTAACCTGAAGCCTAAATGAAACCGTAGACCTAACCCTAACCCTAGGCGGACACCTTATGCTTAACCCCCACCCTAACCTGACCCTGACGCTTACTCCAACCGTAACAGTTAACCGAAAACTAACAGTAGCCCTAAACTGACTCCCTCAAACTAAGTTCAAACCTAACCTAACCTGAAGCCTAAATCAAACCATACACCTAACCCTAACAATAGGCGGACACCATAAGCTCAACCCCAACCCTAACCTTGCCCTGACGCTAACCGAAATCGTAACAGTTACCCGAAAACTTACAGTAGCCCTAAACATACTCCCTCAAACTAAGTTCAAACCTAACCTAACCAGATGCCAAAATCAAACCATACACCTAACCCTAACCCTAGGTGGCACCTTAAGCTCAACCCCAACCCTAACTGGACCCTCACGCTAACTCCAACCGTAACACTGAACGGAAAACTAACAGTAGCCCTAAACTTACTCCCTCAAACTAAGTCCAGACCTAACCTAACCTGAAGCCTAACTCAAGCCACAGACCTAACCCTAACCCTAGGCGGACACCTTAAGCTCAACCCCAACCCTAACCTAACCCTCACGCTAACTCTGACCGTAACACTGAACCGAAAACTAACAGTATCCCTAAACTTACTCCCTCAAACTAAGTTCAAACCTAACATAACCTGAAGCCTAACTCAAACACTAGACCTAACCCTAACCCTAGGCGGACACCTTAAGCTGAACCCCAACCCTAACCTGACCTTGAGGCTAAATCCAACCATAACACTAAACCGAAAACTAACAGTAGCCCTAAACTTACTCCCTCAAACTAAGTTCAAACGTAACCTAACCTGAATCCTAACTCAAACCACAGACCTAACCCTAACACTAGGCAGACACCTTAAGCTCAACCCCAACCCTAACCTGACCCTCACGCTAACTCCAACCGTAACACTGAATCGAAAACTAACAGTAGCCCTAAAGTTACTCCCTCAAACTAAGTTCAAACCTAACCTAACCTGATGCCTAACTCAAACAATTGACCTAACCGTAACCCTAGGCGGACACCTTAATCTCAACCCCAACCCTAACCTGGCCCTGACGCTAACTCCAACAGTAACAGTTACCCGAAAACTAACAGTAGCCCTAAACTTACTTCCTCAAACTAAGTTCAAGCCTAACCTAACCTGAAGCCTAAATCAAACAATACACCTAACCCTAATGCTAGGCGGACACCTGAAGCTCAATCCCAACCCTAACCTGACCCTCACGCTAACTCCAACCGTAACACTGAACCGAAAACTTACAGTAGCCCTAAACTTACTCCCTAAATCTAAGTTCAAACCTAACCTAACCTGAAGCCTAAATCAAACCTTAGACCTAACCTTAACCCTAGGTGGACACCTGAAGGTCAACCCCAACCCTAACCTGACCCTGACGCTATCTCCAACCGTAACACTGAACCGAAAACTAACAGTAGCCCTAAACTTACTCCCTAACACTAAGTTCAAACCTAACCTAACCTGAAGCCTAACTCAAACCACAGACCTAACCCTAACCCTAGGCGGACACCTTAAGCACAACCCAACCCTAACTGGACCCTCACGCTTACTCCAACCGTAACACTGAACCGAAAACTAACAGTATCCCTAAACTTACTCCCTCAAATTAAATTCAAACCTAACCTAACCTGAAGCCTAAATGAAACCGTAGACCTAACCCTAACCCTAGGCGGAAACGTTATGCTTAACCCCCACCCTAACCTGACCCTGACGCTTACTCCAACCGTAACAGTTAAACGAAAACTAACAGTAGCCCTAAACTTACTCCCTCAAACTAAGTTCAAACCTAACCTAACCTGAAGCCTAAATCAAACCACACACCTAACCCTAACCCTAGGCGGACACCTTAATCTCAACCCCAAACCTAACCTCACCCTGACGCTTACTCGAACAGTAACAGTTACCCGAAAACTAACAGTAGCCCTAAACTTACTCCCTCAAACTAAGTTCAAACCTAACCTAACCTGAAGCATAAATCAAATCATAGACCTAACCCTAACCCTAGGCGGACACCTTATTCTTAACCCCCACCCTAACCTGAACCTGACGCTTAATCCAACTGTTACTGTTCACCGAAAACTAACAGTAGCCCTAAACTTACTCCCTCAAACTAACTTCAAACCTAACCTAACCTGAAGCCTAAATCACACCATACACCTAACCCTAACCCTAGGCGGACACCTTAAGCTCAACCCCAACCCTAACCTGGCCCTGACGCTAACTCCAACAGTAACAGTTACCCGAAAACTAACAGTAGCCCTAAACTTACTCCCTCAATCTAAGTTCAAACCTAACCTAACCTGAAGCCTAAATTAAACCCTACACCTAACCCTAACCCTAGGCGGACACCTTAAGCTCAACCTCATCCCTAACCTGAGCCTCACCCTAACTCCAACCGTAACACTGAACGGAAAACTAACAGTAGCCCTAAACTTACTCCCTCAAACTAAGTTCAAACCTAACCTAACCTGAAGCCTAACTCAAACCATAGACCTAACCCTAACCCTAGGCGGACACCTGAAGCTCAACCCCCACCCTAAACTGACCCTGACGCTATCTCCAACCGTAACACTGAACCGAAAACTAACAGTAGCCCTAAACTTACTCCCTCAAACTAAGTTCAATCCTAACCTAACCTGAAGCCTAAATGAAACCATAGACCTAACCCTAACCCTAGGCGGAGACCTTATGCTTAACCCCCACCCTTACCGGACCCTGACGCTTACTCCAACAGTAACAGTTAACCGAAAACTAACAGTAGCCCTAAACTGACTCCCTCAAATTAAGTTCAAACCTAACCTAACCTGAAGCCTAAATGAAACCGTAGACCTAACCCTAACCCTAGGCGGAAACCTTATGCTTAACCCCCACCCTAACCTGACCCTGACGCTTACTCCAACTGTAACAGTTAACCGAAAACTAACAGTAGCCCTAAACTTACTCCCTGAAACTAAATTCAAACCTAACCTAACCTGAAGCCTAAATCAAACCATACACCGAACCCTTACCCTAGGAGGACACCTTATGCTTAACCCCCACCCTAACCTGACCCTGACGCTTACTCCAACCGTAACAGTTAAACGAAAACTAACAGTAGCCCTAAACTTACTCCCTCAAACTAAGTTCAAACCTAACCTAACCTGAAGACTAAATCTAACCATACACCTAACCCTAACCCTAGGCGGACACCTTAAGCTCAACCCCAAACCTAACCTGACCCTGACGCTTACTCCAACCGTAACAGTTCACCGAAAACTAACAGTAGCCCTAAACTGACTCCCTAAAACTAAGTTCAAACCTAACCTAACCTGAAGCCTAAATCAAATCATAGACCTAACCCTAACCCTAGGCGGACACCTTATGCTTAACCCCCACCTTAACCTGACCCTGACGCTTTCTCCAAACCTAACAGTTAAACGAAAACTATCAGTAGGCCTAAACTTACTCCCTCAAACTAAGTTCAAACCTATCCTAACCTGAAGCCTAAATGAAACCATACACCTAACCCTAACCCTAGGCGGACACCTTAATCTCAACCCCAACCCTAACCTGGCCCTGACGCTAACTCCAACCGTAACAGTTTCCCGAAAACTAACAGTAGCCCTAAACTTAGTCCCTCAAACTAAGTTCAAACCTAACCTAACCTGAAGCCTAAATCAAACCATACACCTAACCCTAACCCTAGGCGGACAACTTAAGCTCAACCCCAACCCTAACCTGACCTCCAGGCTAACTCCAACCATATCACTGAACCGAAAACTAAGAGTAGCCCTAAACTTACTCGCTCAAACTAAGTTCAAACCTACCCTAACCTGAAGCCTAACTCAAATCATAGACCTAACCCTAACAATAGGCGGACACCTGAAGCTCAACCGCAACCCTAACCTGACCCTGACGCTATCTCCAACCGTAACACTGAACCGAAAACTAACAGTAGCCCTAAACTTACTCACTCAAACTAAGTTCAAACGTAACCTAACCTGAAGCCTAAATCAAACCACAAACCTAACCCTAACCCTAGGCGGACACCTTAAGCTCAACTCCAACCCTAACCTGACCCTGACGCTATCTCCAACCGTAACACTGAACCGAAAACTAACAGTAGCCCTAAACTTACTCACTCAAACTAAGTTCAAACGTAACCTAACCTGGAGCCTAAATCAAACCATGGACTTAAACCTAACCCTAGGCGGACAACGGAAGCTCAACCCCAACCCTAACATGACCCTGGCGCTATCTCCAAACGTAACACTGAACCGAAAACTAACAGTAGCCCTAAACTTACTCCCTCAAACTAACTTCAAACCTAACCTAACCTGAAGCCTAAATCAAACCACACACCTAACCCTAACCCTAGGCGGACACCTTAAGCTCAACCCCAACCCTAACCTGGCCCTGACGCTAACTCCAACAGTAACAGTTACCAGAAAACTAACAGTAGCCTTAAACTTACTCCCTCAAACTAAGTTCATTCCTAACCTAACCTGAAGCCTAACTCAAACCATAGACCTAACCCTAACCCTAGGCGGACACCTGAAGATAAACCCCAACCCTAACCTGACCCGGACGCTATCTCCAACCGTAACACTGAACCGGAAACTAACAGTAGCCCTAAACTTACTCCCTCAAACTAAGTTCAAACCTAACCTAACCTGAAGCCTAACTCAAACCACAGACCTAACCCTAACCCTAGGCGGACACCTTAAGCTCAACCCCAACCCTAACCTGACCCTCACGCTAACTCCAACCGTAACACTGAATCGAAAACTAACAGTAGCCCTAAACTTACTCCCTCAAACTAAGTTCAAACCTAACCTAACCTGAAGCCTAAATTAAACCATACACCTAACCCTAACCCTGGGCGGACACCTTAAGTTCAACCCCAACCCTAACCTGACCCTCACGCTAACTCCAACCGTAACACTGAACGGAAAACTAACAGTAGCCCTAAACTTACTCCCTCAAACTAACTTCAAACCTAACCTAACCTGAAGCCTAACTCAAACCATAGACCTAACCCTAACCCTAGGCAGACACCTGAAGATCAACCCCAAACCTAACCTGACCCTGACGCTATCTCCAACCGTAATACTGAACCGAAAACTAACAGTAGCCCTAAACTTACTCCCTCAAACTAAGTTCAATCCTAACCTAACCTGAAGCCTAAATGAAACCATAGACCTAACCCTAACCGTAGGCGGACACCTTATTCTTAACCCCCACCCTAAACTGACCCTGACGCTTTCTCCAAACTTAACAGTTAAACGAAAACTATCAGTAGCCCTAAACTTACTCCCTCAAACTAAGTTCAAACCTATCCTAACCTGAAGCCTAAATGAAACCATACACCTAACCCTAACCCTAGGCGGACACCTTAATCTCAACCCCAACCCTAACTTGGCCCTGACGCTAACTCCAACCGTAACAGTTTCCCGAAAACTAACAGTAGCCCTAAACTTAGTCCCTCAAACTAAGTTCAAACCTAACCTAACCTGAAGCCTAAATCAAACCATACACCTAACCCTAACCCTAGGCGGAAAACTTAAGCTCAACCCCAACCCTAACCTGACCTCCAGGCTAACTCCAACCATATCACTGAACCGAAAACTAAGAGTAGCCCTAAACTTACTCGCTCAAACTAAGTTCAAACCTACCCTAACCTGAAGCCTAACTCAAATCATAGACCTAACCCTAACAATAGGCGGACATCTGAAGCTCAACCCCAACCCTAACCTGACACTGACGCTATCTCCAACCGTAACACTGAACTGAAAACTAACAGTAGACCTAAACTTACTCACTCAAACTAAGTTCAAACGTAACCTAACCTGAAGCCTAAATCAAACCACAGACCTAACCCTAACCCTAGGCGGACACCTTAAGCTCAACTCCAACCCTAACCTGACCCTGACGTTATCTCCAACCGTAACACTGAACCGAAAACTAACAGTAGCCCTAAACTTACTCCCTCAAACTAAGTTCAAACGTAACCTAACCTGGAGCCTAATTCAAACCATGGACCTAACCCTAACCCGAGGCGGAAAACGGAAGCTCAACCCCAACCCTAACCTGACCCTGACGCTATCTCCAACCATAACACTGAACCGAAAACTAACAGTAGCCCTAAACTTACTCCCTCAAACTAAGTTCAAACCTAACCTAACCTGAAGCCTAACTCAAACCATAGACCTAACCCTAACCCTAGGCAGACACCTGAAGCTCAACCCAAACCCTACCCTGACCCTGACGCTGTCTCCAACCGTAACACTGAACCGAAAACTAACAGTAGCCCTAAAGTTACTCCCTCAAACTAATTTCAAACCTAACCTAACCTAAAGCCTAACTCAAACCACAGACCTAACCCTAACCCTAGGCAGACATCTTAAGCTCAACCCCAACCCTAACCTGACCCTCACGCTAACTCCAACCGTAACACTGAATCGAAAACTAACAGTAGTCCTAAAATTAGTCCCTCAAACTAAGTTCAAACCTAACCTAACCTGATGTCTAACTCAAACAATAGACCTAACCCTAACCCTAGGCCGACACCTTAAGCTCAACCCCAACCCTAACCTGGCCCTGACGCTAACTCCAACAGTAACAGTTACCCGAAAACTAACAGTAGCCCTAAACTTACTCCCTCAAACTAAGTTCAAACCTAACCTAACCTGAAGCCTAAATAAAATCATAAACCTAACCCTAACCCTAGGCGGACACCTGAAGTCCAAACCCAACCCTAACATGACCCTCACGCTAACTCCAACCGTAACACTGAACTGAAAACTTACAGTAGCCCTAAACTTACTCCCTCAAACTAAGTTCAAACCTAACCTAACCTGAAGCCTAACTCAAACCATAGACCTAACCCTAACCCTAGGTGGACACCTGAAGGTCAACCCCAAACCTAACCTGACCCTGACGCTATCTCCAACCCTAACACTGAACCGAATACTAACAGTAGCCCTAAACTTACTCCCTAAAACTAAGTTCAAACCTAACCTAACCTAAAGCCTAACTCAAACGACAGACCTAACCCTAACCCTACGCGGACACCTTAAGCTGTATAACAACCCTAACCGGACGCTCACGCTATCTCCAAACGTAACACTGAACCGAAAACTAACAGTAGCCCTAATCTTATACCCTCAAACTGAGTTGAATCCTAACCTAACCTGAAGCCTAACTCAAACCATAGACCTAACCCTAACCCTAGGCGGACACCTTATGCTTAACCCCCACCCTAAACTGACCCTGAATCTTACTCCAACTGTAACAGTTAACCGAAAACTTACAGTAGCCCTAATTTACTCCCTCAAACTAACTTCAAACCTAACCTAACCTGAAGCCTAAATCACACCATACACATAACCGTAACCCTAGGCGGACACCTTAAGCTCAACCCCAACCCTAACCTGGCCCTGAAGCTAACTCCAACAGTAACAATTACCCGAAAACTAACAGTAGCCCTAAATTTACTCCCTCAAACTAAGTTCAAACCTAACCTAACCTGAAGCCTAAATCAAATCATAGACCTAACCCTATCCCTAGGCGGACACCTGAAGCTCAAACCCAACCCTAACCTGACCCTCACGCTAACTCCAACCGTAACACTGAACCGAAAACTAACAGTAGCCCTAAACTTACTCCCTAAAACTAAGTTCAAACCTAACCTAACCTGAAGCCTAACTCAAACCATAGACCTAACCCTAACCCTAGGCGGACACCTGAAGCTCAACCCCAACCCTAAACTGACCCTGACGCTATCTCCAACCGTAACACTGAAACGAAAACCAACAGTAGCCCTAAACTTACTCCCTCAAACTAAGTTCAAACCTAACCTAACCTGAAGCCTAACTCAAACCACAGACCTAACCCTAACCCTAGGCGGACACCTTAAGCTCAACCCAAACCCTAACCGGACCCTCCCGCTAACACCAAACGTAACACTGAACCGAAAACTAACAGTAGCCCTAAACTTACTCCCTCAAACTAAGTTCAATCCTAACCTAACCTGAAGCCTAAATGAAACCATAGACCTAACCCTAACCCTAGGCGGACACCTTATGCTTAACCCCCAACCTAACCTGACCCTGACGCTTACTCCAACCCTAACAGTTAACTGAAAACTAACAGTAACCCTAAACTGACTGCCTCAAACTAAGTTCAAAACTAACCTAACCTGAAGCCTAAATCAAATCATAGACCTAACCCTAACCCTAGGCGGACACCTTATGCTTAACGCCCAACCTAACCTGACCCTGACGCTTACTCCAACTCTAACAGTTAAGCGAAAACTAACAGTATCCCTAAACTTATTCCCTGAAACTAACTTCAAACCTAACCTAACCTGAAGACTAAATGAAACCATACACCTACCCCTAACCCTAGGCGGACACCTTAATCTCAACCCCAACCCAAACCTGGCCCTGACACTAACTCCAACCGTAACAGTTTCCAGAAAACTAAAAGTAGCCCTAAACTTAGTCCCTCAAACTAAGTTCAAACCTAACCTAACCTGAAGCCTAAATCAAACCATACACCTAACGCTAACCTTAGGCGGACACCTTAAGCTCAACCCCAACCCTAACCTGGCCCTGACGCTAACTCCAACAGTAACAGTTACCAGAAAACTAACAGTAGCCTTAAACTTACTCCCTCAAACTAAGTTCATTCCTAACCTAACCTGAAGCCTAACTCAAACCATAGACCTAACCCTAACCCTAGGCGGACACCTGAAGATTAACCCCAACCCTAACCTGACCCGGACGCTATCTCCAACCGTAACACTGAACCGGAAACTAACAGTAGCCCTAAACTTACTCCCTCAAACTAAGTTCAAACCTAACCTAACCTGAAGCCTAACTCAAACCACAGACCTAACCCTAACCCTAGGCGGACACCTTAAGCTCAACCCCAACCCTAACCTGACCCTCACGCTAACTCCAACCGTAACACTGAATCGAAAACTAACAGTAGCCCTAAACTTACTCCCTCAAACTAAGTTCAAACCTAACCTAACCTGAAGCCTAAATTAAACCATACACCTAACCCTAACCCTGGGCGGACACCTTAAGTTCAACCCCAACCCTAACCTGACCCTCACGCTAACTCCAACCGTAACACTGAACGGAAAACTAACAGTAGCCCTAAACTTACTCCCTCAAACTAACTTCAAACCTAACCTAACCTGAAGCCTAACTCAAACCATAGACCTAACCCTAACCCTAGGCAGACACCTGAAGATCAACCCCAAACCTAACCTGACCCTGACGCTATCTCCAACCGTAATACTGAACCGAAAACTAACAGTAGCCCTAAACTTACTCCCTCAAACTAAGTTCAATCCTAACCTAACCTGAAGCCTAAATGAAACCATAGACCTAACCCTAACCGTAGGCGGACACCTTATTCTTAACCCCCACCCTAACCTGACCCTGACGCTTTCTCCAAACTTAACAGTTAAACGAAAACTATCAGGAGCCCTAAACTTACTCCCTCAAACTAAGTTCAAACCTATCCTAACCTGAAGCCTAAATGAAACCATACACCTAACCCTAACCCTAGGCGGACACCTTAATCTCAACCCCAACCCTAACTTGGCCCTGACGCTAACTCCAACCGTAACAGTTTCCCGAAAACTAACAGTAGCCCTAAACTTAGTCCCTCAAACTAAGTTCAAACCTAACCTAACCTGAAGCCTAAATCAAACCATACACCTAACCCTAACCCTAGGCGGAAAACTTAAGCTCAACCCCAACCCTAACCTGACCTCCAGGCTAACTCCAACCATATCACTGAACCGAAAACTAAGAGTAGCCCTAAACTTACTCGCTCAAACTAAGTTCAAACCTACCCTAACCTGAAGCCTAACTCAAATCATAGACCTAACCCTAACAATAGGCGGACATCTGAAGCTCAACCCCAACCCTAACCTGACACTGACGCTATCTCCAACCGTAACACTGAACTGAAAACTAACAGTAGACCTAAACTTACTCACTCAAACTAAGTTCAAACGTAACCTAACCTGAAGCCTAAATCAAACCACAGACCTAACCCTAACCCTAGGCGGACACCTTAAGCTCAACTCCAACCCTAACCTGACCCTGACGTTATCTCCAACCGTAACACTGAACCGAAAACTAACAGTAGCCCTAAACTTACTCCCTCAAACTAAGTTCAAACGTAACCTAACCTGGAGCCTAATTCAAACCATGGACCTAACCCTAACCCGAGGCGGAAAACGGAAGCTCAACCCCAACCCTATCCTGACAATGACGCTATCTCCAACCGTAACACTGAACCGAAAACTAACAGTAGCCCTAAACTTACTCCCTCAAACTAAGTTCAAACCTAACCTAACCTGAAGCCTAACTCAAACCATAGACCTAACCCTAACCCTAGGCAGACACCTGAAGCTCAACCCAAACCCTACCCTGACCCTGACGCTGTCTCCAACCGTAACACTGAACCGAAAACTAACAGTAGCCCTAAAGTTACTCCCTCAAACTAATTTCAAACCTAACCTAACCTAAAGCCTAACTCAAACCACAGACCTAACCCTAACCCTAGGCAGACATCTTAAGCTCAACCCCAACCCTAACCTGACCCTCACGCTAACTCCAACCGTAACACTGAATCGAAAAATAACAGTAGCCCTAAACTTACTCCCTCAAACTAAGTTCAAACCTAACCTAACCTGATGCCTAACTCAAACAATAGACCTAACCCTAACCCTAGTTGGACACCTGAAGCTCAAACCCAACCCTAACCTGACCCTGACGCTATCTCCAACCGTAACACTGAATCGAAAACTAACAGTAGTCCTAAAATTAATCCCTCAAACTAAGTTCAAACCTAACCTAACCTGATGTCTAACTCAAACAATAGACCTAACCCTAACCCTAGGCCGACACCTTAAGCTCAACCCCAACCCTAACCTGGCCCTGACGCTAACTCCAACAGTAACAGTTACCCGAAAACTAACAGTAGCCCTAAACTTACTCCCTCAAACTAAGTTCAAACCTAACCTAACCTGAAGCCTAAATAAAATCATAAACCTAACCCTAACCCTAGGCGGACACCTGAAGTCCAAACCCAACCCTAACATGACCCTCACGCTAACTCCAACCGTAACACTGAACTGAAAACTTACAGTAGCCCTAAACTTACTCCCTCAAACTAAGTTCAAACCTAACCTAACCTGAAGCCTAACTCAAACCATAGACCTAACCCTAACCCTAGGTGGACACCTGAAGGTCAACCCCAAACCTAACCTGACCCTGACGCTATCTCCAACCCTAACACTGAACCGAATACTAACAGTAGCCCTAAACTTACTCCCTAAAACTAAGTTCAAACCTAACCTAACCTAAAGCCTAACTCAAACGACAGACCTAAACCTAACCCTACGCGGACACCTTAAGCTGTATAACAACCCTAACCGGACGCTCACGCTATCTCCAAACGTAACACTGAACCGAAAACTAACAGTAGCCCTAATCTTATACCCTCAAACTGAGTTGAATCCTAACCTAACCTGAAGCCTAACTCAAACCATAGACCTAACCCTAACCCTAGGCGGACACCTTATGCTTAACCCCCACCCTAAACTGACCCTGAATCTTACTCCAACTGTAACAGTTAACCGAAAACTTACAGTAGCCCTAATTTACTCCCTCAAACTAACTTCAAACCTAACCTAACCTGAAGCCTAAATCACACCATACACATAACCGTAACCCTAGGCGGACACCTTAAGCTCAACCCCAACCCTAACCTGGCCCTGAAGCTAACTCCAACAGTAACAATTACCCGAAAACTAACAGTAGCCCTAAATTTACTCCCTCAAACTAAGTTCAAACCTAACCTAACCTGAAGCCTAAATCAAATCATAGACCTAACCCTATCCCTAGGCGGACACCTGAAGCTCAAACCCAACCCTAACCTGACCCTCACGCTAACTCCAACCGTAACACTGAACCGAAAACTAACAGTAGCCCTAAACTTACTCCCTAAAACTAAGTTCAAACCTAACCTAACCTGAAGCCTAATTCAAACCATAGACCTAACCCTAACCCTAGGCGGACACCTGAAGCTCAACCCCAACCCTAAACTGACCCTGACGCTATCTCCAACCGTAACACTGAAACGAAAACCAACAGTAGCCCTAAACTTACTCCCTCAAACTAAGTTCAAACCTAACCTAACCTGAAGCCTAACTCAAACCACAGACCTAACCCTAACCCTAGGCGGACACCTTAAGCTCAACCCAAACCCTAACCGGACCCTCCCGCTAACACCAAACGTAACACTGAACCGAAAACTAACAGTAGCCCTAAACTTACTCCCTCAAACTAAGTTCAATCCTAAACTAACCTGAAGCCTAAATGAAACCATAGACCTAACCCTAACCCTAGGCGGACACCTTATGCTTAACCCCCAACCTAACCTGACCCTGACGCTTACTCCAACCCTAACAGTTAACTGAAAACTAACAGTAACCCTAAACTGACTGCCTCAAACTAAGTTCAAAACTAACCTAACCTGAAGCCTAAATCAAATCATAGACCTAACCCTAACCCTAGGCGGACACCTTATGCTTAACGCCCAACCTAACCTGACCCTGACGCTTACTCCAACTGTAACAGTTAAGCGAAAACTAACAGTATCCCTAAACTTATTCCCTGAAACTAACTTCAAACCTAACCTAACCTGAAGACTAAATGAAACCCTACACCTACCCCTAACCCTAGGCGGACACCTTAATCTCAACCCCAACCCAAACCTGGCCCTGACACTAACTCCAACCGTAACAGTTTCCAGAAAACTAAAAGTAGCCCTAAACTTAGTCCCTCAAACTAAGTTCAAACCTAACCTAACCTGAAGCCTAAATCAAACCATACACCTAACGCTAACCTTAGGCGGACAACTTAAGCTCAACCCCAACCCTAACCTGACCTCCAGGCTAACTCCAACCATATCACTGAACCGAAAACTAAGAGTCGCCCTAAAATTACTCGCTCAAACTAAGTTCAAACCTAACCTAACCTGAAGCCTAACTCAAATCATAGACCTAACCCTAACAATAGGCGGACACCTGAAGCTCAACCCCAACCCTAACCTGACCCTAATGCTATCTCCAACCGTAACACTGAACTGAAAACTATCAGTAGCCCTAAACTTACTCACTCAAACTAAGTTCAAACGTAACCTAACCTGAAGCCTAAATCAAACCACACACCTAACCCTAACCCTAGGCGGACACCTTAAGCTCAATCCCAACCATAAACGGACCCTCACGCTAACTCCAAACGTAACACTGAACCGAAAACTAACAGTAGCCCTAAACTTACTCCCTAAAACTAAGTTCAATCCTAACTTAACCTGAAGCCTAAATGAAACCATAGACCTAAACCTAACCCTAGGCGGACACCTTATGCTTAACCCCCACCCTAACCTGACCCTGACGCTTACTCCAACCGTAACAGTTAACCGAAAACTAACAGTAGCCCTAAACTGACTCCCTCAAACTAAGTTCAAACCTAACCTAACCAGAAGCCTAAATCAAACCATACACCTAACCCTAACCCTAGGCGGACACCATAAGCTCAACCCCAACCTTAACCTGGCCCTGACGCTAACCCAAACCGTAACAGTTACCCGAAAACTTACAGTAGCCCTAAACATACTCCCTCAAACTAAGTTCAAACCTAACCTAACCAGATGCCAAAATCAAACCATACACCTAACCCTAACCCTAGGCGGACACCTTAAGCTCAACCCCAACCCTAACTGGACCCTCACGCTAACTCCAACCGTAACACTGAACGGAAAACTAACAGTAGCCCTAAACTTACTCCCTCAAACTAAGTCCAGACCTAACCTAACCTGAAGCCTAACTCAAGCCACAGACCTAACTCTTACCCTAGGTGGACACCTTAAGCTCAACCCCAACCCTAACCTAACCCTCACGCTAACTCTGACCGTAACACTGAACCGAAAACTAACAGTAGCCCTAAACTTACTCCCTCAAACTAAGTTCAAACCTAACCTAACCTGAAGCCTAACTCAAACAATAGACCTAACCCTAACCCTAGGCGGACACCTGAATGTGAACCCCAACCATAACCTGACCCTGAGGCTAAATCCAACTATAACACTAAACCGAAAACTAACAGTAGCCCTAAACTTACTCCCTCAAACTAAGTTCAAACCTAACCTAACCTGAAGCCTAAATCTAACCATACACCTAACCCTAACCCTAGGCGGACACCTTAAGTTCAACCCCAACCCTAACCTGACCCTCACGCTAACTCCAACCGTAACACTGAACCGAAAACTAACAGTAGCCCTAAACTTACTCCGTCAAACAAAGTTCAAACCTAACCTAACCTGAAGCCTAACTCAAACCATAGACCTTACCCTAATCCTAGGCGGACACTTGAAGCTCAACTCCAACCCTACCCTGACCCTGACGCTATCTCCAACCGTAACACTGAACCAAAAACTAACAGTAGCCCTAAACTTACTCCCTCAAACTAAGTTCAAACCTAACCTAACCTGAAGCCTAACTCAAACCACAGACCTAACCCTAACCCTAGGCAGACACCTTAAGCTCAACCCCAACCCTAACCTGACCCTCACGCTAACTCCAACTGTAACACTGAATCGAAAACTAACAGTAGCCCTAAACTTACTCTCTCAAACTAAGTTCAAACCTAACCTAACCTGAAGCCTAAATCAAACCATACACCTAACCCTAACCCTAGGCAGACACCTTAACTTCAACCCCAAACCTAACCTGACCCTGACGCTTACTCCAACTGTAAGAGTTAATCCAAAACTAACAGTAGCCCTAAACTTACTCCCTCAAACTAACTTCAAACCTAACGTAACCTGAAGCCTAAATCAACCCTTTACACCTAAACCTAACCCTAGGCGGACACCATAAGTTCAAACCCAACCCTAACCTGGCCCAGACGCTAACCCCAACCGTAACAGTTACCCGAAAACTAACTGTAGCCCTAAACTTACTCCCTCAAACTAAGTTCAAACCTAACCTAACCAGAAGCCAAAATCAAACCATACACCTATCCCTAACCCTAGGCGGACACCTTAAGCTCAACCCCAACCCTAACTGGACCCTCACGCTAACTCCAACCGTAACACTGAACCGAAAACTAACAGTAGCCCTAAACTTACTCCCTCAAACTAAGTTCAAACCTAACCTAACCTGAAGCCTAACTCAAACCACAGACCTAACCCTAACACTAGGCAGACACCTTAAGCTCAACCCCAACCCTAACCTGACCCTCACGCTAACTCCAACCGTAACACTGAATCGAAAACTAACAGTAGCCCTAAACTTACTCCCTCAAACTAAGTTCAAACCTAACCTAACCTGAAGCCTAAATCTAACCATACACCTAACCCTAACCCTAGGCGGACACCTTAAGCTCAACCCCAACCCTAACCTGACCCTCACGCTAACTCCAACCGTAACACTGAACCGAAAACTAACAGTAGCCCTAAACTTACTCCGTCAAACAAAGTTCAAACCTAACCTAACCTGAAGCCTAACTCAAACCATAGACCTTACCCTAACCCGAGGCGGACACTTGAAGCTCAACCCCAACCCTACCCTGACGCTGATGCTATCTCCAACCGTAACACTGAACCAAAAACTAACAGTAGCCCTAAACTTACTCCCTCAAACTAAGTTCAAACCTAACCTAACCTGAAGCCTAACTCAAACCACAGACCTAACCCTAACCCTAGGCAGACACCTTAAGCTCAACCCCAACCCTAACCTGACCCTCTCGCTAACTCCAACCGTAACACTGAATCGAAAACTAACAGTAGCCCTAAACTTACTCTCTCAAACTAAGTTCAAACCTAACCTAACCTGAAGCCTAAATCAAACCATACACCTAACCCTAACCCTAGGCAGACACCTTAACTTCAACCCCAAACCTAACCTGACCCTGACGCTTACTCCAACTGTAAGAGTTAATCAAAAACTAACAGTAGCCCTAAACTTACTCCCTCAAACTAACTTCAAACCTAACGTAACCTGAAGCCTAAATCAACCCTTTACACCTAAACCTAACCTTAGGCGGACAGCATAAGTTCAAACCCAACCCTAACCTGGCCCTGACGCTAACCCCAACCGTAACAGTTACCCGAAAACTAACAGTAGCCCTAAACTTACTCCCTCAAACTAAGTTCAAACCTAACCTAACCAGAAGCCAAAATCAAACCATACACCTAACCCTAACCCTAGGCGGACACCTTAAGCTCAACCCCAACCCTAACTGGACCCTCACGCTAACTCCAACCGTAACACTGAACCGAAAACTAACAGTAGCCCTAAACTTACTCCCTCAAACTAAGTTCAAACCTAAACTAACCTGAAGCCTAACTCAAACCACAGACCTAACCATAACACTAGGCAGACACCTTAAGCTCAACCCCAACCCTAACCTGACCCTCACGCTAACTCCAACCGTAACACTGAATCGAAAACTAACAGTAGCCCTAAACTTACTACCTCAAACTAAGTTCAAACCTAACCTAACCTGAAGCCTAAATCTAACCATACACCTAACCCTAACCCTAGGCGGACACCTTAAGCTCAACCCCAACCCAAACCTGACCCTCACGCTAACTCCAACCGTAACACTGAACCGAAAACTAACAGTAGCCCTAAACTTACTCCGTCAAACAAAGTTCAAACCTAACCTAACCTGAAGCCTAACTCAAACCATAGACCTTACCCTAACCCTAGGCGGACACTTGAAGCTCAACCCCAACCCTACCCTGACCCTGACGCTATCTCCAACCGTAACACTGAACCGAAAACTAACAGTAGCCCTAAACTTACTCCCTCAAACTAAGTTCAAACCTAACCTAACCTGAAGCCTAACTCAAACCACAGACCTAACCCTAACACTAGGCAGACACCTTAAGCTCAAACCCAACCCTAACCTGACCCTCACGCTAACTCCAACCGTAACACTGAATCGAAAACTAACAGTAGCCCTAAACTTACTCCCTCAAACTAAGTTCAAACCTAACCTAACCTGATGCCTAACTCAAACCATAGTCCTAACCCTAACCCTAGGCAGACACCTGAAGCTCAACCCCAACCCTAACCAGACCCTGATGCTATCTCCAACCGTAACACTGAACGGGAAAACTAACAGTAGCCCTAAACTTACTCCCTCAAACTAAGTTCAAACCTAACCTAACCTGAAGCCTAACTCAAACCACAGACCTAACCCTAACCCTAGGCGGACACCTTATGCATAACCCCCACCCTAACCTGACCCTGACGCTTACTCCAACCGTAACAGTTAAACGAAAACTAACAGTAGCCCTCTACTGAATCCCTCAAACCAAGTTCAAACCTAACCTAACCTGAAGCCTAAATCAAATCATAGACCTAACTCTTACCCTAGGCGGACACCTTATGCTTAACCCCCAGCCTAACCTGACCCTGACGCTTACTCCAAATTTAACAGTTAACCGAAAACTAACAGTAGCCCTAAACTTACTCCCTCAAATTAACTTCAAAGCTAACCTAACCTGAAGCCGAAATCAAAAAATACACCTTACCCTAACCCTAGGCGGACACCTTAAGCTCAACCCCAACCCTAACCTGACCCTCACGCTAACTCCAACCATAACACTGAATCGAAAACTAACAGTAGCCCTAAAGTTACTCCCTCAAACTAAGTTCAAACCTAACCTAACCTGATGCCTAACTCAAACAATTGACCTAACCCTAACCCTAGGCGGACACTTTAATCTCAACCCCAACCCTAAACTGGCCCTGACGCTAACTCAAACAGTAACAGTTACCCGAAAACTAACAGTAGCCCTAAACTTACTCCCTCAAACTAAGTTCAAGCCTAACCTAACCTGAAGCCTAAATCAAACCATACACCTAACCCTAATGCTAGGCGGACACCTGAAGCTCAAACCCAACCCTAACCTGACCCTCACGCTAACTCCAACCGTAACACTGAACCGAAAACTAACAGTAGCCCTAAACTTACTCCCTAAAACTAAGTTCAAACCTAACCTAACCTGAAGCCTAACTCAAACCATAGACGTAACCTTAACCCTAGGTGGACACCTGAAGGTCAACCCCAACCCTAACGTGACCTTGACGCTATCTCCAACCGTAACACTGAACCAAAAACTAACAGTAGCCCTAAACTTACTCCCTAACACTAAGTTCAAACCTAACCTAACCTGAAGCCTAACGCAAACCACAGACCTAACCCTAACCCTAGGCGGACACCTTAAGCTCAACCCCAACCCTAACTGGACCCTCACGCTTACTCTAACCGTAACACTGAACGAAAAACTAACAGTAGCCCTAAACTTACTCCCTCAAACTAAGTTCAGTCCTAACCTAACCTGAAGCCTAACTCAAACCACAGACCTAACCCTAACCCTAGGCGGACACCTGAAGCTCAACCCCAACCCTAACCTGGCCATGACGCTAACTCCAACAGTAACAGTTACCCGAAAACTAACAGTAGCCCTAAACTGACTCCCTCAAACTAAGTTCAAACCTAACCTAACCTGAAGCCTAACTCAAACCATAGACCTAACCCTAACCCTAGGTGGACAGCTGAAGCTCAAACCCAACCCTAACCTGACCCTGACGCTATCTCCAACCGTAACACTGAACCGAAAACTAACAGTAGCCCTAAACTTACTCCCTCAAACTAAGTTCAATCCTAACCTAACCTGAAGCCTAACTCAAACCACAGACCTAACCCTAACCCTAGGCGGACACCTTAAGATCAACCCCAACCCTAAACGGACCCTCACGCTAACTCCAAACGTAACACTGAACCGAAAACTAACAGTAGCCCTAAACTTACTCCCTCAAACTAAGTTCAAACCTAACCTAACCTGAAGCCTAAATCAAATCATAGACCTAACCCTAACCCTAGGCCAACACCTTATGCTTAACCCCCACCCTAACCTGACCCTGACGCTTACTCCAATTGTAACAGTTAACCGAAAACTAACAGTAGCCCTAAACTTACTCCCTCAAACTAACTTCAAACCTAACCTAACCTGAAGCCTAAATCAAACGATACACCTAACCCTAACCCTAGGCGGACACCTTAAGCTCAACTCCAACCCTAACTTGACCTCCAGGCTAACTCCAACCATATCACTGAACCGAAAACTAACAGTAGCCCTAAACTTACTCGCTCAAACTAAGTTCAAACCTAACCTAACCTGAAGCCTAACTCAAATCATAGACCTAACCCTAACAATAGGCGAACACCTGAAGCTCAACCCCAACCCTTACCTGACCCTGACGCTATCTCCAACCGTAACACTGAACCGAAAATTAACAGAAGCCCTAAACTTACTCACTCAAACTAAGTTCAAACGTAACGTAACCTGAAGCCTAAATCAAACCACAGACCTAACCCTAACCCTAGGCAGACAACTTAAGCTCAACTCCAACCCTAACCTGACCCTGACGCAATCGCCAACCGAAACACTGAACCGAAAACTAACAGTAGCCCTAAACTTACTCCCTCAAACTAAGTTCAAACCTAACCTAACCTGAAGCCTAAATCAAACCATACACCTAACCCTAACCCTAGGCGGACACCTTAACTTCAACCCCAAACGTAACCTGACCCTGACGCTTACTCCAACTGTAACAGTTAACGGAAAACTAACAGTAGCCCTAAACTTACTCCCTCAAACTAAGTTCAAACATAACCTAACCTGAAGCCTAAATCAAACCATACACCTAACCCTAACCCTAGGCGGACACCATAAGCTCAACCTCAACCCTAACCTGGCCCGGACGCTAACTCCAACCGTAACAGTTACCCGAAAAATAACAGTAGCCCTAAACTGATTCCCTCAAACTAAGTTCAAACCTAACCTAACCTGAAGCCTAAATCAAATCATAGACCTAACCCTAACCCTAGGCGGACACCTTATGCTTAAGCCCAACCTAACCTGACCCTGACACTTACTCCAACTGTAACAGTTAACCGAAAACTAACAGTAGCCCTAAACTTACTCCCTGAAACTAACTTCAAACCTAACCTAACCTGAAGCCTAAATCAAACCATACACCTAACCCTAACACTAGGCGGACACCTTAAGCTCAACCCCAAACCTAACCTTGCCCTGATGCTAACTCCAACAGTAACAGTTACCCGAAAACTAACAGTAGCCCGAAACTTACTCCCTCAAACTAAGTTCAAACCTAACCTAACCTGAAGCCTAAATCTAACCATACACCTAACCCTAACCCTATGCGGACACCATAAGCTCAACCCCAACCCTTACCTGACCCTGACGCTATCTCCAACCGTAACACTGAACCGAAAACTAACAGTAGCCCTAAACTTACTCCCTCAAACTAAGTTCAAAACTAACCTAACCTGAAGCCTAACTCAAACCACAGACCAAACCCTAACCCTAGGGAGACACCTTAAGCTCAACCCCAACCCTAACCTGACCCTCACGCTAACTCCAACAGTAACAGTTACCCGAAAACTAACAGTAGCCCGAAACTTACTCCCTCAAACTAAGTTCAAACCTAACCTAACCTGAAGCCTAAATCAAACCATACACCTAACCCTAACCCTAGGCGGACACCTGAAGCTCAAACCCAACCCTATCCAGACCCTCACGCTAACTCCAACCGTAACACTGAACCGAAAACTAACAGTAGCCCTAAACTTACTCCCTCAAACTAAGTTCAAACCTAACCTAACCTGAAGCCTAACACAAACCACAGACCTAACCCTAACCCTAGACGGACACCTTAAGCTCAACCCCAACCCTAACCTGGCCCTGACACTAACTCCAACAGTAACAGTTACCCGAAAACTAACAGTAGCCCTAAACTTACTCTCTCAAACTAAGTTCAATCCTAACCTAACCTGAAGCCTAAATGAAACCATAGACCTTACCCTAACCCTAGGCGGACACCTCAAGCTAACCCCAACCCTAACCTGATCCTGACGCTAACTCCAACCATAATACTGAACCGAAAACTAACAGTAGCCCTAAACTGACTCCCTCAAACTAAGTTCAAACCTAACCTAACCTGAAGCCTAAATGAAACCATAGACCAAACCCTAACCCTAGGCGGACACCTTAAGCTCAACCCCAACCCTAACCTGACCTCCAGGCTAACTCCAACCATATCACTTAACCGAAAACTAACAGTAGCCCTAAACTGACTCCCTCAAACTAAGTTCCAACCTAACCTAACCTGAAGCCTAAATCAAATCATAGACCTAACCCTAACCCTAGGCGGACACCTTATGCTTAACCCCCACCCTAACCTGACCCTGACGCATGCTCCAACTGTAACAATTAACCGAAAACTAACAGTAGACCTAAACTTACTCCCTCAAACTAACTTCAAACCTAACCTAACCTGAAGCCTAAATCAAACCATACACCTAACCCTAACCCTAGGTGGACACCATAAGCTCAACTCCAACCCTAACCTTGCCCTGAAGCTAACCCCAACCGTAACAGTTACCCGAAAACTAACAGTAGCACTAAACTTACTCCCTCTAACTAAGTTCAAACCTAACCTAATGTGAAGCCTAAATCAAACCATACACCTAACCCTAACCCTAGGCGGACACCTTAAGCTCAACCCCAAACCTAACTTGACCCTGACGCTTACTGCAACCGTAACAGTTAACCGAAAACTAACAGTAGCCCTAAACTGACTCCCTCAAACTAAGTTCAAACCTAACCTAACCTGAAGCCTAAATCAAATCATAGACCTAACCCTAACCCTAGGTGGACACCTTATGCTTAACCCCCACCCTAACCTGACCCTGATGCTATCTCCAACCGTAACACTGAACCGAAAACTAACAGTAGCCCTAAACTTACTCCCTCAAACTAAGTTCAAACCTAACCTAACCTGAAGCCTAAATCTAACCATACACCTAACCCTAACCCTAGGCGGACACCTTAAGCTCAACCCCAACCCAAACCTGACCCTCACGCTAACTCCAACCGTAACACTGAACCGAAAACTAACAGTAGCCCTAAACTTACTCCGTCAAACAAAGTTCAAACCTAACCTAACCTGAAGCCTAACTCAAACCATAGACCTTACCCTAACCCTAGGCGGACACTTGAAGCTCAACCCCAACCCTACCCTGACCCTGACGCTATCTCCAACCGTAACACTGAACCGAAAACTAACAGTAGCCCTAAACTTACTCCCTCAAACTAAGTTCAAACCTAACCTAACCTGAAGCCTAACTCAAACCACAGACCTAACCCTAACACTAGGCAGACACCTTAAGCTCAAACCCAACCCTAACCTGACCCTCACGCTAACTCCAACCGTAACACTGAATCGAAAACTAACAGTAGCCCTAAACTTACTCCCTCAAACTAAGTTCAAACCTAACCTAACCTGATGCCTAACTCAAACCATAGTCCTAACCCTAACCCTAGGCAGACACCTGAAGCTCAACCCCAACCCTAACCAGACCCTGATGCTATCTCCAACCGTAACACTGAACCGAAAACTAACAGTAGCCCTAAACTTACTCCCTCAAACTAAGTTCAAACCTAACCTAACCTGAAGCCTAACTCAAACCACAGACCTAACCCTAACCCTAGGCGGACACCTTAAGCTCAGCCCCAACCCTAACCTGACCCTCACGCTAACTCCAACCGTAACACTGAACCGAAAACTAACATTAGCCCTAAACTTACTCCCTCAAACGAAGTTCAAACCTAACCTAACCTGAAGCTTAAACCAAACAATAGACCTAACCATAACCCTTGGCGGACACCTTAAGCTTAACCGAAACCCTAACCTGACCCTGAGGCTAAATCCAACCGTAACACTGAACCGAAAACTAACAGTAGGCCTAAACTTACTCCCTCAAACTAAGTTCAAACCTAACCTAACCTGAAGCCTAACTCAAACCATAGACCTAACCCTAACCCTAGGCGGACACCTTATGCATAACCCCCACCCTAACCTGACCCTGACGCTTACTCCAACCGTAACAGTTAAACGAAAACTAACAGTAGCCCTCTACTGAATCCCTCAAACCAAGTTCAAACCTAACCTAACCTGAAGCCTAAATCAAATCATAGACCTAACCCTTACCCTAGGCGGACACCTTATGCTTAACCCCCAGCCTAACCTGACCCTGACGCTTACTCCAAATTTAACAGTTAACCGAAAACTAACAGTAGCCCTAAACTTACTCCCTCAAATTAACTTCAAAGCTAACCTAACCTGAAGCCGAAATCAAAAAATACACCTTACCCTAACCCTAGGCGGACACCTTAAGCTCAACCCCAACCCTAACCTGACCCTCACGCTAACTCCAACCATAACACTGAATCGAAAACTAACAGTAGCCCTAAAGTTACTCCCTCAAACTAAGTTCAAACCTAACCTAACCTGATGCCTAACTCAAACAATTGACCTAACCCTAACCCTAGGCGGACACTTTAATCTCAACCCCAACCCTAAACTGGCCCTGACGCTAACTCAAACAGTAACAGTTACCCGAAAACTAACAGTAGCCCTAAACTTACTCCCTCAAACTAAGTTCAAGCCTAACCTAACCTGAAGCCTAAATCAAACCATACACCTAACCCTAATGCTAGGCGGACACCTGAAGCTCAAACCCAACCCTAACCTGACCCTCACGCTAACTCCAACCGTAACACTGAACCGAAAACTAACAGTAGCCCTAAACTTACTCCCTAAAACTAAGTTCAAACCTAACCTAACCTGAAGCCTAACTCAAACCATAGACGTAACCTTAACCCTAGGTGGACACCTGAAGGTCAACCCCAACCCTAACGTGACCTTGACGCTATCTCCAACCGTAACACTGAACCGAAAACTAACAGTAGCCCTAAACTTACTCCCTAACACTAAGTTCAAACCTAACCTAACCTGAAGCCTAACGCAAACCACAGACCTAACCCTAACCCTAGGCGGACACCTTAAGCTCAACCCCAACCCTAACTGGACCCTCACGCTTACTCCAACCGTAACACTGAACGGAAAACTAACAGTAGCCCTAAACTTACTCCCTCAAACTAAGTTCAGTCCTAACCTAACCTGAAGCCTAACTCAAACCACAGACCTAACCCTAACCCTAGGCGGACACCTGAAGCTCAACCCCAACCCTAACCTGGCCATGACGCTAACTCCAACAGTAACAGTTACCCGAAAACTAACAGTAGCCCTAAACTGACTCCCTCAAACTAAGTTCAAACCTAACCTAACCTGAAGCCTAACTCAAACCATAGACCTAACCCTAACCCTAGGTGGACAGCTGAAGCTCAAACCCAACCCTAACCTGACCCTGACGCTATCTCCAACCGTAACACTGAACCGAAAACTAACAGTAGCCCTAAACTTACTCCCTCAAACTAAGTTCAATCCTAACCTAACCTGAAGCCTAACTCAAACCACAGACCTAACCCTAACCCTAGGCGGACACCTTAAGATCAACCCCAACCCTAAACGGACCCTCACGCTAACTCCAAACGTAACACTGAACCGAAAACTAACAGTAGCCCTAAACTTACTCCCTCAAACTAAGTTCAAACCTAACCTAACCTGAAGCCTAAATCAAATCATAGACCTAACCCTAACCCTAGGCCAACACCTTATGCTTAACCCCCACCCTAACCTGACCCTGACGCTTACTCCAATTGTAACAGTTAACCGAAAACTAACAGTAGCCCTAAACTTACTCCCTCAAACTAACTTCAAACCTAACCTAACCTGAAGCCTAAATCAAACGATACACCTAACCCTAACCCTAGGCGGACACCTTAAGCTCAACTCCAACCCTAACTTGACCTCCAGGCTAACTCCAACCATATCACTGAACCGAAAACTAACAGTAGCCCTAAACTTACTCGCTCAAACTAAGTTCAAACCTAACCTAACCTGAAGCCTAACTCAAATCATAGACCTAACCCTAACAATAGGCGAACACCTGAAGCTCAACCCCAACCCTTACCTGACCCTGACGCTATCTCCAACCGTAACACTGAACCGAAAATTAACAGAAGCCCTAAACTTACTCACTCAAACTAAGTTCAAACGTAACGTAACCTGAAGCCTAAATCAAACCACAGACCTAACCCTAACCCTAGGCAGACAACTTAAGCTCAACTCCAACCCTAACCTGACCCTGACGCAATCGCCAACCGAAACACTGAACCGAAAACTAACAGTAGCCCTAAACTTACTCCCTCAAACTAAGTTCAAACCTAACCTAACCTGAAGCCTAAATCAAACCATACACCTAACCCTAACCCTAGGCGGACACCTTAACTTCAACCCCAAACGTAACCTGACCCTGACGCTTACTCCAACTGTAACAGTTAACGGAAAACTAACAGTAGCCCTAAACTTACTCCCTCAAACTAAGTTCAAACATAACCTAACCTGAAGCCTAAATCAAACCATACACCTAACCCTAACCCTAGGCGGACACCATAAGCTCAACCTCAACCCTAACCTGGCCCGGACGCTAACTCCAACCGTAACAGTTACCCGAAAAATAACAGTAGCCCTAAACTGATTCCCTCAAACTAAGTTCAAACCTAACCTAACCTGAAGCCTAAATCAAATCATAGACCTAACCCTAACCCTAGGCGGACACCTTATGCTTAAGCCCAACCTAACCTGACCCTGACACTTACTCCAACTGTAACAGTTAACCGAAAACTAACAGTAGCCCTAAACTTACTCCCTGAAACTAACTTCAAACCTAACCTAACCTGAAGCCTAAATCAAACCATACACCTAACCCTAACACTAGGCGGACACCTTAAGCTCAACCCCAAACCTAACCTGGCCCTGATGCTAACTCCAACAGTAACAGTTACCCGAAAACTAACAGTAGCCCGAAACTTACTCCCTCAAACTAAGTTCAAACCTAACCTAACCTGAAGCCTAAATCTAACCATACACCTAACCCTAACCCTATGCGGACACCATAAGCTCAACCCCAACCCTTACCTGACCCTGACGCTATCTCCAACCGTAACACTGAACCGAAAACTAACAGTAGCCCTAAACTTACTCCCTCAAACTAAGTTCAAAACTAACCTATCCTGAAGCCTAACTCAAACCACAGACCAAACCCTAACCCTAGGGAGACACCTTAAGCTCAACCCCAACCCTAACCTGACCCTCACGCTAACTCCAACAGTAACAGTTACCCGAAAACTAACAGTAGCCCGAAACTTACTCCCTCAAACTAAGTTCAAACCTAACCTAACCTGAAGCCTAAATCAAACCATACACCTAACCCTAACCCTAGGCGGACACCTGAAGCTCAAACCCAACCCTATCCAGACCCTCACGCTAACTCCAACCGTAACACTGAACCGAAAACTAACAGTAGCCCTAAACTTACTCCCTCAAACTAAGTTCAAACCTAACCTAACCTGAAGCCTAACACAAACCACAGACCTAACCCTAACCCTAGACGGACACCTTAAGCTCAACCCCAACCCTAACCTGGCCCTGACACTAACTCCAAAAGTAACAGTTACCCGAAAACTAACAGTAGCCCTAAACTTACTCTCTCAAACTAAGTTCAATCCTAACCTAACCTGAAGCCTAAATGAAACCATAGACCTTACCCTAACCCTAGGCGGACACCTCAAGCTAACCCCAACCCTAACCTGATCCTGACGCTAACTCCAACCATAATACTGAACCGAAAACTAACAGTAGCCCTAAACTGACTCCCTCAAACTAAGTTCAAACCTAACCTAACCTGAAGCCTAAATGAAACCATAGACCAAACCCTAACCCTAGGCGGACACCTTAAGCTCAACCCCAACCCTAACCTGACCTCCAGGCTAACTCCAACCATATCACTTAACCGAAAACTAACAGTAGCCCTAAACTGACTCCCTCAAACTAAGTTCCAACCTAACCTAACCTGAAGCCTAAATCAAATCATAGACCTAACCCTAACCCTAGGCGGACACCTTATGCTTAACCCCCACCCTAACCTGACCCTGACGCATGCTCCAACTGTAACAATTAACCGAAAACTAACAGTAGACCTAAACTTACTCCCTCAAACTAACTTCAAACCTAACCTAACCTGAAGCCTAAATCAAACCATACACCTAACCCTAACCCTAGGTGGACACCATAAGCTCAACTCCAACCCTAACCTTGCCCTGAAGCTAACCCCAACCGTAACAGTTACCCGAAAACTAACAGTAGCCCTAAACTTACTCCCTCTAACTAAGTTCAAACCTAACCTAATGTGAAGCCTAAATCAAACCATACACCTAACCCTAACCCTAGGCGGACACCTTAAGCTCAACCCCAAACCTAACTTGACCCTGACGCTTACTGCAACCGTAACAGTTAACCGAAAACTAACAGTAGCCCTAAACTGACTCCCTCAAACTAAGTTCAAACCTAACCTAACCTGAAGCCTAAATCAAATCATAGACCTAACCCTAACCCTAGGTGGACACCTTATGCTTAACCCCCACCCTAACCTGACCCTGATGCTATCTCCAACCGTAACACTGAACCGAAAACTAACAGTAGCCCTAAACTTACTCCCTCAAACTAAGTTCAAACCTAACCTAACCTGAAGCCTAAATCTAACCATACACCTAACCCTAACCCTAGGCGGACACCTTAAGCTCAACCCCAACCCAAACCTGACCCTCACGCTAACTCCAACCGTAACACTGAACCGAAAACTAACAGTAGCCCTAAACTTACTCCGTCAAACAAAGTTCAAACCTAACCTAACCTGAAGCCTAACTCAAACCATAGACCTTACCCTAACCCTAGGCGGACACTTGAAGCTCAACCCCAACCCTACCCTGACCCTGACGCTATCTCCAACCGTAACACTGAACCGAAAACTAACAGTAGCCCTAAACTTACTCCCTCAAACTAAGTTCAAACCTAACCTAACCTGAAGCCTAACTCAAACCACAGACCTAACCCTAACACTAGGCAGACACCTTAAGCTCAAACCCAACCCTAACCTGACCCTCACGCTAACTCCAACCGTAACACTGAATCGAAAACTAACAGTAGCCCTAAACTTACTCCCTCAAACTAAGTTCAAACCTAACCTAACCTGATGCCTAACTCAAACCATAGTCCTAACCCTAACCCTAGGCAGACACCTGAAGCTCAACCCCAACCCTAACCAGACCCTGATGCTATCTCCAACCGTAACACTGAACCGAAAACTAACAGTAGCCCTAAACTTACTCCCTCAAACTAAGTTCAAACCTAACCTAACCTGAAGCCTAACTCAAACCACAGACCTAACCCTAACCCTAGGCGGACACCTTAAGCTCAGCCCCAACCCTAACCTGACCCTCACGCTAACTCCAACCGTAACACTGAACCGAAAACTAACATTAGCCCTAAACTTACTCCCTCAAACGAAGTTCAAACCTAACCTAACCTGAAGCTTAAACCAAACAATAGACCTAACCATAACCCTTGGCGGACACCTTAAGCTTAACCGAAACCCTAACCTGACCCTGAGGCTAAATCCAACCGTAACACTGAACCGAAAACTAACAGTAGGCCTAAACTTACTCCCTCAAACTAAGTTCAAACCTAACCTAACCTGAAGCCTAACTCAAACCATAGACCTAACCCTAACCCTAGGCGGACACCTTATGCATAACCCCCACCCTAACCTGACCCTGACGCTTACTCCAACCGTAACAGTTAAACGAAAACTAACAGTAGCCCTCTACTGAATCCCTCAAACCAAGTTCAAACCTAACCTAACCTGAAGCCTAAATCAAATCATAGACCTAACCCTTACCCTAGGCGGACACCTTATGCTTAACCCCCAGCCTAACCTGACCCTGACGCTTACTCCAAATTTAACAGTTAACCGAAAACTAACAGTAGCCCTAAACTTACTCCCTCAAATTAACTTCAAAGCTAACCTAACCTGAAGCCGAAATCAAAAAATACACCTTACCCTAACCCTAGGCGGACACCTTAAGCTCAACCCCAACCCTAACCTGACCCTCACGCTAACTCCAACCATAACACTGAATCGAAAACTAACAGTAGCCCTAAAGTTACTCCCTCAAACTAAGTTCAAACCTAACCTAACCTGATGCCTAACTCAAACAATTGACCTAACCCTAACCCTAGGCGGACACTTTAATCTCAACCCCAACCCTAAACTGGCCCTGACGCTAACTCAAACAGTAACAGTTACCCGAAAACTAACAGTAGCCCTAAACTTACTCCCTCAAACTAAGTTCAAGCCTAACCTAACCTGAAGCCTAAATCAAACCATACACCTAACCCTAATGCTAGGCGGACACCTGAAGCTCAAACCCAACCCTAACCTGACCCTCACGCTAACTCCAACCGTAACACTGAACCGAAAACTAACAGTAGCCCTAAACTTACTCCCTAAAACTAAGTTCAAACCTAACCTAACCTGAAGCCTAACTCAAACCATAGACGTAACCTTAACCCTAGGTGTACACCTGAAGGTCAACCCCAACCCTAACGTGACCTTGACGCTATCTCCAACCGTAACACTGAACCGAAAACTAACAGTAGCCCTAAACTTACTCCCTAACACTAAGTTCAAACCTAACCTAACCTGAAGCCTAACGCAAACCACAGACCTAACCCTAACCCTAGGCGGACACCTTAAGCTCAACCCCAACCCTAACTGGACCCTCACGCTTACTCCAACCGTAACACTGAACGGAAAACTAACAGTAGCCCTAAACTTACTCCCTCAAACTAAGTTCAGTCCTAACCTAACCTGAAGCCTAACTCAAACCACAGACCTAACCCTAACCCTAGGCGGACACCTGAAGCTCAACCCCAACCCTAACCTGGCCATGACGCTAACTCCAACAGTAACAGTTACCCGAAAACTAACAGTAGCCCTAAACTGACTCCCTCAAACTAAGTTCAAACCTAACCTAACCTGAAGCCTAACTCAAACCATAGACCTAACCCTAACCCTAGGTGGACAGCTGAAGCTCAAACCCAACCCTAACCTGACCCTGACGCTATCTCCAACCGTAACACTGAACCGAAAACTAACAGTAGCCCTAAACTTACTCCCTCAAACTAAGTTCAATCCTAACCTAACCTGAAGCCTAACTCAAACCACAGACCTAACCCTAACCCTAGGCGGACACCTTAAGATCAACCCCAACCCTAAACGGACCCTCACGCTAACTCCAAACGTAACACTGAACCGAAAACTAACAGTAGCCCTAAACTTACTCCCTCAAACTAAGTTCAAACCTAACCTAACCTGAAGCCTAAATCAAATCATAGACCTAACCCTAACCCTAGGCCAACACCTTATGCTTAACCCCCACCCTAACCTGACCCTGACGCTTACTCCAATTGTAACAGTTAACCGAAAACTAACAGTAGCCCTAAACTTACTCCCTCAAACTAACTTCAAACCTAACCTAACCTGAAGCCTAAATCAAACGATACACCTAACCCTAACCCTAGGCGGACACCTTAAGCTCAACTCCAACCCTAACTTGACCTCCAGGCTAACTCCAACCATATCACTGAACCGAAAACTAACAGTAGCCCTAAACTTACTCGCTCAAACTAAGTTCAAACCTAACCTAACCTGAAGCCTAACTCAAATCATAGACCTAACCCTAACAATAGGCGAACACCTGAAGCTCAACCCCAACCCTTACCTGACCCTGACGCTATCTCCAACCGTAACACTGAACCGAAAATTAACAGAAGCCCTAAACTTACTCACTCAAACTAAGTTCAAACGTAACGTAACCTGAAGCCTAAATCAAACCACAGACCTAACCCTAACCCTAGGCAGACAACTTAAGCTCAACTCCAACCCTAACCTGACCCTGACGCAATCGCCAACCGAAACACTGAACCGAAAACTAACAGTAGCCCTAAACTTACTCCCTCAAACTAAGTTCAAACCTAACCTAACCTGAAGCCTAAATCAAACCATACACCTAACCCTAACCCTAGGCGGACACCTTAACTTCAACCCCAAACGTAACCTGACCCTGACGCTTACTCCAACTGTAACAGTTAACGGAAAACTAACAGTAGCCCTAAACTTACTCCCTCAAACTAAGTTCAAACATAACCTAACCTGAAGCCTAAATCAAACCATACACCTAACCCTAACCCTAGGCGGACACCATAAGCTCAACCTCAACCCTAACCTGGCCCGGACGCTAACTCCAACCGTAACAGTTACCCGAAAAATAACAGTAGCCCTAAACTGATTCCCTCAAACTAAGTTCAAACCTAACCTAACCTGAAGCCTAAATCAAATCATAGACCTAACCCTAACCCTAGGCGGACACCTTATGCTTAAGCCCAACCTAACCTGACCCTGACACTTACTCCAACTGTAACAGTTAACCGAAAACTAACAGTAGCCCTAAACTTACTCCCTGAAACTAACTTCAAACCTAACCTAACCTGAAGCCTAAATCAAACCATACACCTAACCCTAACACTAGGCGGACACCTTAAGCTCAACCCCAAACCTAACCTGGCCCTGATGCTAACTCCAACAGTAACAGTTACCCGAAAACTAACAGTAGCCCGAAACTTACTCCCTCAAACTAAGTTCAAACCTAACCTAACCTGAAGCCTAAATCTAACCATACACCTAACCCTAACCCTATGCGGACACCATAAGCTCAACCCCAACCCTTACCTGACCCTGACGCTATCTCCAACCGTAACACTGAACCGAAAACTAACAGTAGCCCTAAACTTACTCCCTCAAACTAAGTTCAAAACTAACCTAACCTGAAGCCTAACTCAAACCACAGACCAAACCCTAACCCTAGGGAGACACCTTAAGCTCAACCCCAACCCTAACCTGACCCTCACGCTAACTCCAACAGTAACAGTTACCCGAAAACTAACAGTAGCCCGAAACTTACTCCCTCAAACTAAGTTCAAACCTAACCTAACCTGAAGCCTAAATCAAACCATACACCTAACCCTAACCCTAGGCGGACACCTTAAGCTCAAACCCAACCCTAACCTGACCCTCACGCTAACTCCAACCGTAACACTGAATCGAAAACTAACAGTAGCCCTAAACTTACTCCCTCAAACTAAGTTCAAACCTAACCTAACCTGATGCCTAACTCAAACCATAGTCCTAACCCTAACCCTAGGCAGACACCTGAAGCTCAACCCCAACCCTAACCAGACCCTGATGCTATCTCCAACCGTAACACTGAACCGAAAACTAACAGTAGCCCTAAACTTACTCCCTCAAACTAAGTTCAAACCTAACCTAACCTGAAGCCTAACTCAAACCACAGACCTAACCCTAACCCTAGGCGGACACCTTAAGCTCAGCCCCAACCCTAACCTGACCCTCACGCTAACTCCAACCGTAACACTGAACCGAAAACTAACATTAGCCCTAAACTTACTCCCTCAAACGAAGTTCAAACCTAACCTAACCTGAAGCTTAAACCAAACAATAGACCTAACCATAACCCTTGGCGGACACCTTAAGCTTAACCGAAACCCTAACCTGACCCTGAGGCTAAATCCAACCGTAACACTGAACCGAAAACTAACAGTAGGCCTAAACTTACTCCCTCAAACTAAGTTCAAACCTAACCTAACCTGAAGCCTAACTCAAACCATAGACCTAACCCTAACCCTAGGCGGACACCTTATGCATAACCCCCACCCTAACCTGACCCTGACGCTTACTCCAACCGTAACAGTTAAACGAAAACTAACAGTAGCCCTCTACTGAATCCCTCAAACCAAGTTCAAACCTAACCTAACCTGAAGCCTAAATCAAATCATAGACCTAACCCTTACCCTAGGCGGACACCTTATGCTTAACCCCCAGCCTAACCTGACCCTGACGCTTACTCCAAATTTAACAGTTAACCGAAAACTAACAGTAGCCCTAAACTTACTCCCTCAAATTAACTTCAAAGCTAACCTAACCTGAAGCCGAAATCAAAAAATACACCTTACCCTAACCCTAGGCGGACACCTTAAGCTCAACCCCAACCCTAACCTGACCCTCACGCTAACTCCAACCATAACACTGAATCGAAAACTAACAGTAGCCCTAAAGTTACTCCCTCAAACTAAGTTCAAACCTAACCTAACCTGATGCCTAACTCAAACAATTGACCTAACCCTAACCCTAGGCGGACACTTTAATCTCAACCCCAACCCTAAACTGGCCCTGACGCTAACTCAAACAGTAACAGTTACCCGAAAACTAACAGTAGCCCTAAACTTACTCCCTCAAACTAAGTTCAAGCCTAACCTAACCTGAAGCCTAAATCAAACCATACACCTAACCCTAATGCTAGGCGGACACCTGAAGCTCAAACCCAACCCTAACCTGACCCTCACGCTAACTCCAACCGTAACACTGAACCGAAAACTAACAGTAGCCCTAAACTTACTCCCTAAAACTAAGTTCAAACCTAACCTAACCTGAAGCCTAACTCAAACCATAGACGTAACCTTAACCCTAGGTGGACACCTGAAGGTCAACCCCAACCCTAACGTGACCTTGACGCTATCTCCAACCGTAACACTGAACCGAAAACTAACAGTAGCCCTAAACTTACTCCCTAACACTAAGTTCAAACCTAACCTAACCTGAAGCCTAACGCAAACCACAGACCTAACCCTAACCCTAGGCGGACACCTTAAGCTCAACCCCAACCCTAACTGGACCCTCACGCTTACTCCAACCGTAACACTGAACGGAAAACTAACAGTAGCCCTAAACTTACTCCCTCAAACTAAGTTCAGTCCTAACCTAACCTGAAGCCTAACTCAAACCACAGACCTAACCCTAACCCTAGGCGGACACCTGAAGCTCAACCCCAACCCTAACCTGGCCATGACGCTAACTCCAACAGTAACAGTTACCCGAAAACTAACAGTAGCCCTAAACTGACTCCCTCAAACTAAGTTCAAACCTAACCTAACCTGAAGCCTAACTCAAACCATAGACCTAACCCTAACCCTAGGTGGACAGCTGAAGCTCAAACCCAACCCTAACCTGACCCTGACGCTATCTCCAACCGTAACACTGAACCGAAAACTAACAGTAGCCCTAAACTTACTCCCTCAAACTAAGTTCAATCCTAACCTAACCTGAAGCCTAACTCAAACCACAGACCTAACCCTAACCCTAGGCGGACACCTTAAGATCAACCCCAACCCTAAACGGACCCTCACGCTAACTCCAAACGTAACACTGAACCGAAAACTAACAGTAGCCCTAAACTTACTCCCTCAAACTAAGTTCAAACCTAACCTAACCTGAAGCCTAAATCAAATCATAGAACTAACCCTAACCCTAGGCCAACACCTTATGCTTAACCCCCACCCTAACCTGACCCTGACGCTTACTCCAATTGTAACAGTTAACCGAAAACTAACAGTAGCCCTAAACTTACTCCCTCAAACTAACTTCAAACCTAACCTAACCTGAAGCCTAAATCAAACGATACACCTAACCCTAACCCTAGGCGGACACCTTAAGCTCAACTCCAACCCTAACTTGACCTCCAGGCTAACTCCAACCATATCACTGAACCGAAAACTAACAGTAGCCCTAAACTTACTCGCTCAAACTAAGTTCAAACCTAACCTAACCTGAAGCCTAACTCAAATCATAGACCTAACCCTAACAATAGGCGAACACCTGAAGCTCAACCCCAACCCTTACCTGACCCTGACGCTATCTCCAACCGTAACACTGAACCGAAAATTAACAGAAGCCCTAAACTTACTCACTCAAACTAAGTTCAAACGTAACGTAACCTGAAGCCTAAATCAAACCACAGACCTAACCCTAACCCTAGGCAGACAACTTAAGCTCAACTCCAACCCTAACCTGACCCTGACGCAATCGCCAACCGAAACACTGAACCGAAAACTAACAGTAGCCCTAAACTTACTCCCTCAAACTAAGTTCAAACCTAACCTAACCTGAAGCCTAAATCAAACCATACACCTAACCCTAACCCTAGGCGGACACCTTAACTTCAACCCCAAACGTAACCTGACCCTGACGCTTACTCCAACTGTAACAGTTAACGGAAAACTAACAGTAGCCCTAAACTTACTCCCTCAAACTAAGTTCAAACATAACCTAACCTGAAGCCTAAATCAAACCATACACCTAACCCTAACCCTAGGCGGACACCATAAGCTCAACCTCAACCCTAACCTGGCCCGGACGCTAACTCCAACCGTAACAGTTACCCGAAAAATAACAGTAGCCCTAAACTGATTCCCTCAAACTAAGTTCAAACCTAACCTAACCTGAAGCCTAAATCAAATCATAGACCTAACCCTAACCCTAGGCGGACACCTTATGCTTAAGCCCAACCTAACCTGACCCTGACACTTACTCCAACTGTAACAGTTAACCGAAAACTAACAGTAGCCCTAAACTTACTCCCTGAAACTAACTTCAAACCTAACCTAACCTGAAGCCTAAATCAAACCATACACCTAACCCTAACACTAGGCGGACACCTTAAGCTCAACCCCAAACCTAACCTGGCCCTGATGCTAACTCCAACAGTAACAGTTACCCGAAAACTAACAGTAGCCCGAAACTTACTCCCTCAAACTAAGTTCAAACCTAACCTAACCTGAAGCCTAAATCTAACCATACACCTAACCCTAACCCTATGCGGACACCATAAGCTCAACCCCAACCCTTACCTGACCCTGACGCTATCTCCAACCGTAACACTGAACCGAAAACTAACAGTAGCCCTAAACTTACTCCCTCAAACTAAGTTCAAAACTAACCTAACCTGAAGCCTAACTCAAACCACAGACCAAACCCTAACCCTAGGGAGACACCTTAAGCTCAACCCCAACCCTAACCTGACCCTCACGCTAACTCCAACAGTAACAGTTACCCGAAAACTAACAGTAGCCCGAAACTTACTCCCTCAAACTAAGTTCAAACCTAACCTAACCTGAAGCCTAAATCAAACCATACACCTAACCCTAACCCTAGGCGGACACCTGAAGCTCAAACCCAACCCTATCCAGACCCTCACGCTAACTCCAACCGTAACACTGAACCGAAAACTAACAGTAGCCCTAAACTTACTCCCTCAAACTAAGTTCAAACCTAACCTAACCTGAAGCCTAACACAAACCACAGACCTAACCCTAACCCTAGACGGACACCTTAAGCTCAACCCCAACCCTAACCTGGCCCTGACACTAACTCCAACAGTAACAGTTACCCGAAAACTAACAGTAGCCCTAAACTTACTCTCTCAAACTAAGTTCAATCCTAACCTAACCTGAAGCCTAAATGAAACCATAGACCTTACCCTAACCCTAGGCGGACACCTCAAGCTAACCCCAACCCTAACCTGATCCTGACGCTAACTCCAACCATAATACTCAACCGAAAACTAACAGTAGCCCTAAACTGACTCCCTCAAACTAAGTTCAAACCTAACCTAACCTGAAGCCTAAATGAAACCATAGACCAAACCCTAACCCTAGGCGGACACCTTAAGCTCAACCCCAACCCTAACCTGACCTCCAGGCTAACTCCAACCATATCACTTAACCGAAAACTAACAGTAGCCCTAAACTGACTCCCTCAAACTAAGTTCCAACCTAACCTAACCTGAAGCCTAAATCAAATCATAGACCTAACCCTAACCCTAGGCGGACACCTTATGCTTAACCCCCACCCTAACCTGACCCTGACGCATGCTCCAACTGTAACAATTAACCGAAAACTAACAGTAGACCTAAACTTACTCCCTCAAACTAACTTCAAACCTAACCTAACCTGAAGCCTAAATCAAACCATACACCTAACCCTAACCCTAGGTGGACACCATAAGCTCAACTCCAACCCTAACCTTGCCCTGAAGCTAACCCCAACCGTAACAGTTACCCGAAAACTAACAGTAGCCCTAAACTTACTCCCTCTAACTAAGTTCAAACCTAACCTAATGTGAAGCCTAAATCAAACCATACACCTAACCCTAACCCTAGGCGGACACCTTAAGCTCAACCCCAAACCTAACTTGACCCTGACGCTTACTGCAACCGTAACAGTTAACCGAAAACTAACAGTAGCCCTAAACTGACTCCCGCAAACTAAGTTCAAACCTAACCTAACCAGAAGCCTAAATCAAATCATAGACCTAACCCTAACCCTAGGTGGACACCTTATGCTTAACCCCCACCCTAACCTGACCCTGACGCTTACTCCAACTCTAACAGTAAACCGAAAACTAACAGTTGCCCTAAACTTACTCCCTCAAACTAAGTTCAAACATAACCTAACCTGAAGCCTAAATCAAACCATACACCTAACCCTAACCCTAGACGGACACCTGAAGCTCAAACCCAACCCTAACCTGACCCTCACGCTAACTCCAACCGTAACACTGAACCGAAAACTAACAGTAGCCCTAAACTTACTCCCTAAAACAAAGTTGAAACCTAACCTAACCTGAAGCCTAACTCAAACCATAGACCTAACCATAACCCTAGGGGGACACCTGAAGCTCAAACCCAACCCTAACCTGACCCTGACGATATCTCCAACCGTAACACTGAACCGAAAACTAACAGTAGCCCTAAACTTACTCCCTCAAACTAAGTTCAATCCTAACCTAACCTGATGCCTAACTCAAACCACAGACCTAATCCTAACCCTAGGCGGACACCTTAAGCTCAACCCCAACACTAAACGGATAATCACGCTAACTCCAAACGTAACACTGAACCGAAAACTAACAGTAGCCCTAAACTTACTCCCTCAAACTAAGTTCAAACCTAACCTAACCTGAAGCCTAAATCAAACCATACACCTAACCCTAACCCTAGGCGGACACCTTAAGCTCAACCCCAAACCTAACCTGACCCTGACGCTTACTCCAACCGTAACAGTTAACCGAAAACTAACAGTAGCCCTAAACTGACTCCCTCAAACTAAGTTCAAACCTAACCTAACCTGAAGCCTAAATCAAATCATAGACCTAACCCTAACCCTAGGCGGACACCTTATGCTTAACCCCCACCCTAACCTGACCCTGACGCTTACTCCAACTGTAACAGTTAACCGAAAACTAACAGCAGCCCTAAACTTACTCCCTCAAACTAAGTTCAAACCTAACCTAACCTGAAGCCTAAATCAAACCATACAGCTAACCCTAACCCTAGGCGGACACCATAAGCTCAACCCCAACCCTAACCTGGCCCTGAAGCTAACCCCAAACGTAACAGTTACCCGAAAACTAACAGCAGCCCTAAACTTACTCCCGCAAACTAAGTTCAAACCTAACCTAACCAGAAGCCAAAATCAAACCATACACCTAACCCTAACCCTAGGCGGACACCTTAAGCTCAACCCCAACCCTAACTGGACCCTCACGCTTACTCCAACCGTAACACTGAACGGAAAACTAACAGTAGCCCTAAACTTACTCCCTCAAACTAAGTTCAGACCTAACCTAACCTGAAGCCTAACTCAAACCACAGACCTAACCCTAACCCTAGGCGGACACCATAAGCTCAACCCCAACCCTAACCTAGCCCTGAAGCTAACCCCAACCGTAACAGTTACCCGAAAACTAAGAGTAGCACTAAACTTACTCCTTCAAACTAAGTTCAAACCTAACCTAACCAGAAGCCAAAATCAAACCATACACCTAACCCTAACCCTAGGCGGACACCTTAAGCTCAACCCCAACACTAACCGGACCCTCCCGCTAACTCCAAACGTAACACTGAACCGAAAACTAACAGTAGCCCTAAACTGACTCCCTCAAAATAAGTTCAAACCTAACCTAACCTGAAGCTTAAACCAAACAATAGACCTAACCATAACCCTTGGCGGACACCTTAAGCTTAAGCGAAACCCTAACCTGACCCTGAGGCTAAATCCAACCGTAACACTGAACCGAAAACTAACAGTAGGCCTAAACTTACTCCCTCAAACTAAGTTCAAACCTAACCTAACCTGAAGCCTAACTCAAACCATAGACCTAACCCTAACCCTAGGCGGACACGTTATGCATAACCCCCAGCCTAACCTGACCCTGTCGCTTACTCCAACCGTAACAGTTAAACGAAAACTAACAGTAGCCCTCTACTGAATCCCTCAAACTAAGTTCAAACCTAACCTAACCTGAAGCCTAAATCAAATCATAGACCTAACCCTTACCCTAGGCGGACACCTTATGCTTAACCCCCAGCCTAACCTGACCCTGACCCTTACTCCAAATTTAACAGTTAACCGAAAACTAACAGTAGCCCTAAACTTACTCCCTCAAATTAACTTCAAAGCTAACCTAACCTGAGCCGAAATCAAAAAATACACCTTACCCTAACCCTAGGCGGACACCTTAAGCTCAACCCCAACCCTAACCTGACCCTCATGCTAACTCCAACCGTAACACTGAATCGAAAACTAACAGTAGCCCTAAACTTACTCCCTAAAACTAAGTTCAAACCTAACCTAACCTGAAGCCTAACTCAAACAATTGACCTAACCCTAACCCTAGGCGGACACTTTAATCTCAACCGCAACCCTAACCTGGCCCTGACGCTAACTCAAACAGTAACAGTTACCCGAAAACTAACAGTAGCCCTAAACTTACTCACTCAAACTAAGTTCAAGCCTAACCTAACCTGAAGCCTAAATCAAACCATACACCTAACCCTAATGCTAGGCGGACACCTGAAGCTCAAACCTAACCCTAACCTGACCCTCACGCTAACTCCAACCGTAACACTGAACCGAAAACTAACAGTAGCCCTAAACTGACTCCCTAAAACTAAGTTCAAACCTAAACTAACCTGAAGCCTAACTCAAACCATAGACCTAACCTTAACCCTAAGTGGACACCTGAAGGTCAACCCCAACCCTAACGTGACCTTGACGCTATCTCCAACCGTAACACTGAACCGAAAACTAACAGTAGCCCTAAACTTACTCCCTAACACTAAGTTCAAACCTAACCTAACCTGAAGCCTAACGCAAACCACAGACTTAACCCTAACAATAGGCGGACACCTTAAGCTCAACCCCAACCCTAACTGGACCCTCACGCTTACTCCAACCGTAACACTGAACGGAAAACTAACAGTAGCCCTAAACTTACTCCCTCAAACTAAGTTCAATCCTAACCTAACCTGAAGCCTAACTCAAACCACAGACCTAACCCTAACCCTAGGCGGAGACCTTAAGCTCAACCCCAACCCTAAACGGACCCTCACGCTAACTCCAAACGTAACACTGAACCGAAAACTAACAGTATCCCTAAACTTACTCCCTCAAACTAAGTTCAAACCTAACCTAACCTGAAGCCTAAATCAAATCATAGACCTAACACTAACCCTAGGCCGACACCTTATGTTTAACCCCCACCCTAACCTGACCCTGACGATTACTCCAACTGTAACAGTTAACCGAAAACTAACAGTAGCCCTAAACTTACTCCCTCAAACTAACTTCAAACCTAACCTAACCTGAAGCCTAAACCAAACGATACACCTAACCCTAACCCTAGGCGGACACCTTAAGCTCAACTCCAACCCTAACTTGACCTCCAGGCTAACTCCAACCATATCACTGAACCGAAAACTAACAGTAGCCCTAAACTTACTCGCTCAAACTAAGTTCAAACCTAACCTAACCTGAAGCCTAACTCAAATCATAGACCTAACCCTAACAATAGGCGGACACCTGAAGCTCAACCCCAACCCTTACCTGACCCTGACACTATCTCCAACCGTAACACTGAACCGAAAATTAACAGAAGCCCTAAACTTACTCACTAAAACTAAGTTCAAACGTAACGTAACCTGAAGCCTAAATCAAAGCACAGACCTAACCCTAACCCTAGGCGGACAACTTAAGCTCAACTCCAACCCTAACCTGACCCTGACGCAATCTCCAACAGAAACACTGAACCGAAAACTAACAGTAGCCCTAAACTTACTCCCTCAAACTAAGTTCAAACCTAACTTAACCTGAAGCCTAAATCAAACCATACACCTAACCCTAACCCTACGCGGACACCTTAACTTCAACCCCAAACGTAACCTGACCCTGATGCTTACTCCAACTGTAACAGTTAACGGAAAACTAACAGTAGCGCTAAACTTACTCCCTCAAACTAAGTTCAAACATAACCTAACCTGAAGCCTAAATCAAACCATACACCTAACCCTAACCCTAGGCGGACACCATAAGCTCAACCTCAAACCTAACCTGGTCCGGACGCTAACTCCAACCGTAACAGTTACACGAAAAATAACAGTAGCCCTAAACTGATTCCCTCAAACTAAGTTCAAACCTAACCTAACCTGAAGCCTAAATCAAATCATAGACCTAACCCTAACCCTAGGCGGACACCTTATGCTTAAGCCCAACCTAACCTGACCCTGACACTTACTCCAACTGTAACAGTTAACCGAAAACTAACAGTAGCCCTAAACTTACTCCCTGAAACTAACTTCAAACCTAACCTAACCTGAAGCCTAAATCAAACCATACAGCTAACCCTAACCCTACCGGACACCATAAGCTCAACCCCAACCCTAACCTGGCCCTGAAGCTAACCCCAACCGTAACAGTTACCCGAAAACTAACAGTAGACCTAAACTTAATCCCTCAAACTAGGTTCAAACCTAACCTAACCAGAAGCCAAAATCAAACCAAACACCTAACCCTAACCCTAGGCGGACACCTGAAGCCCAACCCCAACCATAACTGGACCCTCACGCTTACTCCAACCGTAACACTGAACGGAAAACTAACAGTAGCCCTAAATTTACTCCCTCAAACTAAGTTCAGACCTAACCTAACCTGAAGCCTAACTCAAACCACAGACCTAACCCTAACCATAGGCAGACACCTTAAGCTCAACCCCAACCCTAACCTAACCCTCACGCTAACTCCGACCGGAACACTGAACCGAAAACTAACAGTAGCCATAAACTTACTTCCTCAAACTAAGTTCAAACCTAACCTAACCTGAAGCCTAAATCAAACCATACACCTAACCCTAACCCTAGGCGGACACCTTCAGCTCAACCCCAAACCTAACCTGACCCTGACGCTTACTCCAACCGTAACACTGAACCGAAAACTAACAGTAGCCCTGAACTTACTCCCTCAAACTAAGTTCAAACCTAACCTAACCTGAAGCCTAACTCAAACCATAGACCTAACCCTCACCCTAGGCGGACACCTGAAGCTCAACCCCAACCCTACCCTGACCCTGACGGTGTCTCCAACCGTAACACTGAACCGAAAACTAACAGTAGCCCTAAACTTACTCCCTCAAACTAAGTTCAAACCTAACCTAACCTGAAGCCTAACTCAAACCACAGACCTAACCCTAACCCTAGGCAGAAACCTTAAGCTCAACCCCAACCCTAACCTGACCCTCACGCTAACTCCAACCGTAACACTGAATCGAAAAGTAACAGTAGCCCTAAACTTACTCCCTCAAACTAAGTTCAAACCTAACCTAACCTGATGCCTAACTCAAAAAATAGACCTAACCCTAACCCTAGGCCGACACCTTAAGCTCAACCCCAACCCTAACCTGGCCCTGACGCTAACTCCAACAGTAACAGTTACCCGAAAACTAACAGTAGCCCTAAACTGACTCCCTCAAACTAAGTTCAAACCTAACCTAACCTGAAGCCTAAATCAAACCATACACCTAACCCTAACCCTAGGCGGACACCTTAAGCTCAACCCCAAACCTAACCTGACCCTGACGCTTACTCCAACCGTAACAGTTCACCGAAAACTAACAGTAGCCCTAAACTGACTCCCTAAAACTAAGTTCAAACCTAACCTAACCTGAAGCCTAAATCTAACCATACACCTAACCCTAACCCTAGGCGGACACCTTAAGCTCAACCCCAACCCTAACCTGACCCTCACGCTAACTCCAACCGTAACACTGAACCGAAAACTAACAGTAGCCCTAAAGTTACTCCGTCAAACAAATTTCAAACCTAACCAAACCTGAAGCCTAACTCAAACCATAGACCTTACCCTAACCCTAGGCGGACACTTGAAGTTCAACCCCAACCCTACCCTGACCCTGACGCTATCTCCAACCGTAACACTGAACCAAAAACTAACAGTAGCCCTAAACTTACTCCCTCAAACTAAGTTCAAACCTAACCTAACCTGAAGCCTAACTCAAACCACCGACCTAACCCTAACCCTAGGCAGACACCTTAAGCTCAACCCCAACCCTAACCTGACCCTCACGCTAACTCCAACCGTAACACTGAATCGAAAACTAACAGTAGCCCTAAACTTACTCTCTCAAACTAAGTTCAAACCTAACCTAACCTGAAGCCTAAATCAAACCATACACCTAACCCTAACCCTAGGCAGACACCTTAACTTCAACCCCAAACCTAACCTGACCCTGACGCTTACTCCAACTGTAAGAGTTAATCGAAAACTAACAGTAGCCCTAAACTTACTCCCTCAAACTAACTTCAAACCTAACGTAACCTGAAGCCTAAATCAACCCTTTACACCTAAACCTAACCAGAGGCGGACACCATAAGTTCAAACCCAACCCTAACCTGGCCCTGACGCTAACCCCAACCGTAACAGTTACCCGAAAACTAACAGTAGCCCTAAACTTACTCCCTCAAACTAAGTTCAAACCTAACCTAACCAGAAGCCAAAATCAAACCATACACCTAAACCTAACCCTAGGCGGACACCTTAAGCTCAACCCCAACCCTAACTTGACCCTCACGCTAACTCCAACCGTAACACTGAATCGAAAACTAACAGTAGCCCTAAACTTACTCCCTCAAACTAAGTTCAAACCTAACCTAACCTGAAGCCTAAATCTAACCATACACCTAACCCTAACCCTACGCGGACACCTTAAGCTCAACCCCAACCCTAACCTGACCCTCACGCTAACTCCAACCGTAACACTGAACCGAAAACTAACAGTAGCCCTAAACTTACTCCCTCAAACAAAGTTCAAACCTAACCTAACCTGAAGCCTAACTCAAACCATAGACCTAACCCTAACCCTAGGTGGACACCTGAAGCTCAACCCCAACCCTACCCTGACCCTGACGCTATCTCCAACCGTAACACTGAACCGAAAACTAACAGTAGCCCTAAACTTACTCCCTCAAACTAAGTTCAAACCTAACCTAACCTGAAGCCTAACTCAAACCACACACCTAACCCTAACACTAGGCAGACACCTTAAGCTCAAACCCAACCCTAACCTGACCCTCACGCTAACTCCAACCGTAACACTGAATCGAAAACTAACAGTAGCCCTAAACTTACTCCCTCAAACTAAGTTCAAACCTAACCTAACCTGATGCCTAACTCAAACCATAGAGCTAACCCTAACCCTAGGCAGACACCTGAAGCTCAACCCCAACCCTAACCAGACCCTGATGCTATCTTCAACCGTAACACTGAACCGAAAACTAACAGTAGCCCTAAACTTACTCCCTCAAACTAAGTTCAAACCTAACCTAACCTGAAGCCTAACTCAAACCACAGACCTAACCCTAACCCTAGGCAGACACCTTAAGCTCAGCCCCATCACTAACCTGACCCTCACGCTAACTCCAACCGTAACACTGAACCGAAAACTAACATTAGCCCTAAACTTACTCCCTCAAACGAAGTTCAAACCTAACCTAACCTGAAGCTTAAACCAAACAATAGACCTAACCATAACCCTTGGCGGACACCTTAAGCTTAAGCGAAACCCTAACCTGACCCTGAGGCTAAATCCAACCGTAACACTGAACCGAAAACTAACAGTAGGCCTAAACTTACTCCCTCAAACTAAGTTCAAACCTAACCTAACCTGAAGCCTAACTCAAACCATAGACCTAACCCTAACCCTAGGCGGACACCTTATGCATAACCCCCAGCCTAACCTGACCCTGACGCTTACTCCAACCGTAACAGTTAAACGAAAACTAACAGTAGCCCTCTACTGAATCCCTCAAACTAAGTTCAAACCTAACCTAACCTGAAGCCTAAATCAAATCATAGACCTAACCCTTACCCTAGGCGGACACCTTATGCTTAACCCCCAGCCTAACCTGACCCTGACGCTTACTCCAAATTTAACAGTTAACCGAAAACTAACAGTAGCCCTAAACTTACTCCCTCAAATTAACTTCAAAGCTAACCTAACCTGAGCCGAAATCAAAAAATAAACCTTACCCTAACCCTAGGCGGACACCTTAAGCTCAACCCCAACCCTAACCTGACCCTCATGCTAACTCCAACCGTAACACTGAATCGAAAACTAACAGTAGCCCTAAACTTACTCCCTAAAACTAAGTTCAAACCTAACCTAACCTGAAGCCTAACTCAAACAATTGACCTAACCCTAACCCTAGGCGGACACTTTAATCTCAACCGCAACCCTAACCTGGCACTGACGCTAACTCAAACAGTAACAGTTACCCGAAAACTAACAGTAGCCCTAAACTTACTCACTCAAACTAAGTTCAAGCCTAACCTAACCTGAAGCCTAAATCAAACCATACACCTAACCCTAATGCTAGGCGGACACCTGAAGCTCAAACCTAACCCTAACCTGACCCTCACGCTAACTCCAACCGTAACACTGAACCGAAAACTAACAGTAGCCCTAAACTGACTCCCTAAAACTAAGTTCAAACCTAAACTAACCTGAAGCCTAACTCAAACCATAGACCTAACCTTAACCCTAGGTGGACACCTGAAGGTCAACCCCAACCCTAACGTGACCTTGACGCTATCTCCAACCGTAACACTGAACCGAAAACTAACAGTAGCCCTAAACTTACTCCCTAACACTAAGTTCAAACCTAACCTAACCTGAAGCCTAACGCAAACCACAGACTTAACCCTAACAATAGGCGGACACCTTAAGCTCAACCCCAACCCTAACTGGACCCTCACGCTTACTCCAACCGTAACACTGAACGGAAAACTAACAGTAGCCCTAAACTTACTCCCTCAAACTAAGTTCAATCCTAACCTAACCTGAAGCCTAACTCAAACCACAGACCTAACCCTAACCCTAGGCGGAGACCTTAAGCTCAACCCCAACCCTAAACGGACCCTCACGCTAACTCCAAACGTAACACTGAACCGAAAACTAACAGTATCCCTAAACTTACTCCCTCAAACTAAGTTCAAACCTAACCTAACCTGAAGCCTAAATCAAATCATAGACCTAACCCTAACCCTAGGCCGACACCTTATGTTTAACCCCCACCCTAACCTGACCCTGACGCTTACTCCAACTGTAACAGTTAACCGAAAACTAACAGTAGCCCTAAACTTACTCCCTCAAACTAACTTCAAACCTAACCTAACCTGAAGCCTAAACCAAACGATACACCTAACCCTAACCCGAGGCGGACACCTTAAGCTCAACTCCAACCCTAACTTGACCTCCAGGCTAACTCCAACCATATCACTGAACCGAAAACTAACAGTAGCCCTAAACTTACTCACTCAAACTAAGTTCAAACCTAACCTAACCTGAAGCCTAACTCAAATCATAGACCTAACCCTAACAATAGGCGGACACCTGAAGCTCAACCCCAACCCTTACCTGACCCTGACGCTATCTCCAACCGTAACACTGAACCGAAAATTAACAGAAGCCCTAAACTTACTCACTAAAACTAAGTTCAAACGTAACGTAACCTGAAGCCTAAATCAAAGCACAGACCTAACCCTAACCCTAGGCGGACAACTTAAGCTCAACTCCAACCCTAACCTGACCCTGACGCAATCTCCAACAGAAACACTGAACCGAAAACTAACAGTAGCCCTAAACTTACTCCCTCAAACTAAGTTCAAACCTAACTTAACCTGAAGCCTAAACCAAACCATACACCTAACCCTAACCCTACGCGGACACCTTAACTTCAACCCCAAACGTAACCTGACCCTGACGCTTACTCCAACTGTAACAGTTAACGGAAAACTAACAGTAGCGCTAAACTTACTCCCTCAAACTAAGTTCAAACATAACCTAACCTGAAGCCTAAATCAAACCATACACCTAACCCTAACCCTAGGCGGACACCATAAGCTCAACCTCAAACCTAACCTGGCCCGGACGCTAACTCCAACCGTAACAGTTACACGAAAAATAACAGTAGCCCTAAACTGATTCCCTCAAACTAAGTTCAAACCTAACCTAACCTGAAGCCTAAATCAAATCATAGACCTAACCCTAACCCTAGGCGGACACCTTATGCTTAAGCCCAACCTAACCTGACCCTGACACTTACTCCAACTGTAACAGTTAACCGAAAACTAACAGTAGCCCTAAACTTACTCCCTGAAACTAACTTCAAACCTAACCTAACCTGAAGCCTAAATCAAACCATACAGCTAGCCCTAACCCTACCGGACACCATAAGCTCAACCCCAACCCTAACCTGGCCCTGAAGCTAACCACAACCGTAACAGTTACCCGAAAACTAACAGTAGACCTAAACTTAATCCCTCAAACTAAGTTCAAACCTAACCTAACCAGAAGCCAAAATCAAACCAAACACCTAACCCTAACCCTAGGCGGACACCTGAAGCCCAACCCCAACCATAACTGGACCCTCACGCTTACTCCAACCGTAACACTGAACGGAAAACTAACAGTAGCCCTAAATTTACTCCCTCAAACTAAGTTCAGACCTAACCTAACCTGAAGCCTAACTCAAACCATAGACCTAACCCTAACCCTAGGTGGACACCTGAAGCTCAACCCCAACCCTACCCTGACCCTGACGCTATCTCCAACCGTAACACTGAACCGAAAACTAACAGTAGCCCTAAACTTACTCCCTCAAACTAAGTTCAAACCTAACCTAACCTGAAGCCTAACTCAAACCACACACCTAACCCTAACACTAGGCAGACACCTTAAGCTCAAACCCAACCCTAACCTGACCCTCACGCTAACTCCAACCGTAACACTGAATCGAAAACTAACAGTAGCCCTAAACTTACTCCCTCAAACTAAGTTCAAACCTAACCTAACCTGATGCCTAACTCAAACCATAGAGCTAACCCTAACCCTAGGCAGACACCTGAAGCTCAACCCCAACCCTAACCAGACCCTGATGCTATCTTCAACCGTAACACTGAACCGAAAACTAACAGTAGCCCTAAACTTACTCCCTCAAACTAAGTTCAAACCTAACCTAACCTGAAGCCTAACTCAAACCACAGACCTAACCCTAACCCTAGGCAGACACCTTAAGCTCAGCCCCATCACTAACCTGACCCTCACGCTAACTCCAACCGTAACACTGAACCGAAAACTAACATTAGCCCTAAACTTACTCCCTCAAACGAAGTTCAAACCTAACCTAACCTGAAGCTTAAACCAAACAATAGACCTAACCATAACCCTTGGCGGACACCTTAAGCTTAAGCGAAACCCTAACCTGACCCTGAGGCTAAATCCAACCGTAACACTGAACCGAAAACTAACAGTAGGCCTAAACTTACTCCCTCAAACTAAGTTCAAACCTAACCTAACCTGAAGCCTAACTCAAACCATAGACCTAACCCTAACCCTAGGCGGACACCTTATGCATAACCCCCAGCCTAACCTGACCCTGACGCTTACTCCAACCGTAACAGTTAAACGAAAACTAACAGTAGCCCTCTACTGAATCCCTCAAACTAAGTTCAAACCTAACCTAACCTGAAGCCTAAATCAAATCATAGACCTAACCCTTACCCTAGGCGGACACCTTATGCTTAACCCCCAGCCTAACCTGACCCTGACGCTTACTCCAAATTTAACAGTTAACCGAAAACTAACAGTAGCCCTAAACTTACTCCCTCAAATTAACTTCAAAGCTAACCTAACCTGAGCCGAAATCAAAAAATACACCTTACCCTAACCCTAGGCGGACACCTTAAGCTCAACCCCAACCCTAACCTGACCCTCATGCTAACTCCAACCGTAACACTGAATCGAAAACTAACAGTAGCCCTAAACTTACTCCCTAAAACTAAGTTCAAACCTAACCTAACCTGAAGCCTAACTCAAACAATTGACCTAACCCTAACCCTAGGCGGACACTTTAATCTCAACCGCAACCCTAACCTGGCCCTGACGCTAACTCCAACAGTAACAGTTACCCGAAAACTAACAGTAGCCCTAAACTTACTCACTCAAACTAAGTTCAAGCCTAACCTAACCTGAAGCCTAAATCAAACCATACACCTAACCCTAATGCTAGGCGGACACCTGAAGCTCAAACCTAACCCTAACCTGACCCTCACGCTAACTCCAACCGTAACACTGAACCGAAAACTAACAGTAGCCCTAAACTGACTCCCTAAAACTAAGTTCAAACCTAAACTAACCTGAAGCCTAACTCAAACCATAGACCTAACCTTAACCCTAGGTGGACACCTGAAGGTCAACCCCAACCCTAACGTGACCTTGACGCTATCTCCAACCGTAACACTGAACCGAAAACTAACAGTAGCCCTAAACTTACTCCCTAACACTAAGTTCAAACCTAACCTAACCTGAAGCCTAACGCAAACCACAGACTTAACCCTAACAATAGGCGGACACCTTAAGCTCAACCCCAACCCTAACTGGACCCTCACGCTTACTCCAACCGTAACACTGAACGGAAAACTAACAGTAGCCCTAAACTTACTCCCTCAAACTAAGTTCAATCCTAACCTAACCTGAAGCCTAACTCAAACCACAGACCTAACCCTAACCCTAGGCGGAGACCTTAAGCTCAACCCCAACCCTAAACGGACCCTCACGCTAACTCCAAACGTAACACTGAACCGAAAACTAACAGTATCCCTAAACTTACTCCCTCAAACTAAGTTCAAACCTAACCTAACCTGAAGCCTAAATCAAATCATAGACCTAACCCTAACCCTAGGCCGACACCTTATGTTTAACCCCCACCCTAACCTGACCCTGACGCTTACTCCAACTGTAACAGTTAACCGAAAACTAACAGTAGCCCTAAACTTACTCCCTCAAACTAACTTCAAACCTAACCTAACCTGAAGCCTAAACCAAACGATACACCTAACCCTAACCCGAGGCGGACACCTTAAGCTCAACTCCAACCCTAACTTGACCTCCAGGCTAACTCCAACCATATCACTGAACCGAAAACTAACAGTAGCCCTAAACTTACTCACTCAAACTAAGTTCAAACCTAACCTAACCTGAAGCCTAACTCAAATCATAGACCTAACCCTAACAATAGGCGGACACCTGAAGCTCAACCCCAACCCTTACCTGACCCTGACGCTATCTCCAACCGTAACACTGAACCGAAAATTAACAGAAGCCCTAAACTTACTCACTAAAACTAAGTTCAAACGTAACGTAACCTGAAGCCTAAATCAAAGCACAGACCTAACCCTAACCCTAGGCGGACAACTTAAGCTCAACTCCAACCCTAACCTGACCCTGACGCAATCTCCAACAGAAACACTGAACCGAAAACTAACAGTAGCCCTAAACTTACTCCCTCAAACTAAGTTCAAACCTAACTTAACCTGAAGCCTAAACCAAACCATACACCTAACCCTAACCCTACGCGGACACCTTAACTTCAACCCCAAACGTAACCTGACCCTGACGCTTACTCCAACTGTAACAGTTAACGGAAAACTAACAGTAGCGCTAAACTTACTCCCTCAAACTAAGTTCAAACATAACCTAACCTGAAGCCTAAATCAAACCATACACCTAACCCTAACCCTAGGCGGACACCATAAGCTCAACCTCAAACCTAACCTGGCCCGGACGCTAACTCCAACCGTAACAGTTACACGAAAAATAACAGTAGCCCTAAACTGATTCCCTCAAACTAAGTTCAAACCTAACCTAACCTGAAGCCTAAATCAAATCATAGACCTAACCCTAACCCTAGGCGGACACCTTATGCTTAAGCCCAACCTAACCTGACCCTGACACTTACTCCAACTGTAACAGTTAACCGAAAACTAACAGTAGCCCTAAACTTACTCCCTGAAACTAACTTCAAACCTAACCTAACCTGAAGCCTAAATCAAACCATACAGCTAACCCTAACCCTACCGGACACCATAAGCTCAACCCCAACCCTAACCTGGCCCTGAAGCTAACCACAACCGTAACAGTTACCCGAAAACTAACAGTAGACCTAAACTTAATCCCTCAAACTAAGTTCAAACCTAACCTAACCAGAAGCCAAAATCAAACCAAACACCTAACCCTAACCCTAGGCGGACACCTGAAGCCCAACCCCAACCATAACTGGACCCTCACGCTTACTCCAACCGTAACACTGAACGGAAAACTAACAGTAGCCCTAAATTTACTCCCTCAAACTAAGTTCAGACCTAACCTAACCTGAAGCCTAACTCAAACCACAGACCTAACCCTAACCATAGGCAGACACCTTAAGCTCAACCCCAACCCTAACCTAACCCTCACGCTAACTCCGACCGGAACACTGAACCGAAAACTAACAGTAGCCATAAACTTACTTCCTCAAACTAAGTTCAAACCTAACCTAACCTGAAGCCTAAATCAAACCATACACCTAACCCTAACCCTAGGCGGACACCTTCAGCTCAACCCCAAACCTAACCTGACCCTGACGCTTACTCCAACCGTAACACTGAACCGAAAACTAACAGTAGCCCTGAACTTACTCCCTCAAACTAAGTTCAAACCTAACCTAACCTGAAGCCTAACTCAAACCATAGACCTAACCCTCACCCTAGGCGGACACCTGAAGCTCAACCCCAACCCTACCCTGACCCTGACGGTGTCTCCAACCGTAACACTGAACCGAAAACTAACAGTAGCCCTAAACTTACTCCCTCAAACTAAGTTCAAACCTAACCTAACCTGAAGCCTAACTCAAACCACAGACCTAACACTAACCCTAGGCAGAAACCTTAAGCTCAACCCCAACCCTAACCTGACCCTCACGCTAACTCCAACCGTAACACTGAATCGAAAAGTAACAGTAGCCCTAAACTTACTCCCTCAAACTAAGTTCAAACCTAACCTAACCTGATGCCTAACTCAAAAAATAGACCTAACCCTAACCCTAGGCCGACACCTTAAGCTCAACCCCAACCCTAACCTGGCCCTGACGCTAACTCTCACAGTAACAGTTACCCGAAAACTAACAGTAGCCCTAAACTTACTCCCTAAAACTAACTTCAAACCTAACCTAATCTGAAGCCTAACTCAAACCATAGACCTAACCCTAACCCTAGGTGGACACCTGATGGTCAACCCCAACCCTAACCTGACCCTGACGCTATCTCCAAACGTAACACTGAACCGAAAACTAACAGTAGCCCTAAACTTATACCCTCAAATAAGTTCAATCCTAACCTAACCTGAAGCCTAAATGAAACCATAGACCTAACCCTAACCCTAGGCTGACACCTTATGCTTAACCCCCTCCCTAACCTGACCCTGACGCTTACTCCAACCATAACAGTTAACCGAAAACTAACAGTAGCCCTAAACTGACTCCCTCAAACTAAGTTCAAAACTAACCTAACCTGAATCCTAAATCAAATCATAGACCTAACAATAACCCTAGGCGGACACCTTATGCTTAACCCCCACCCTAACCTGACCCTGACGCTTACTCCAACTGTAACAGTTAACCGAAAACTAACAGTAGCCCTAAGCTTACTCCCTGAAACTAACTTCAAACCTAACCTAACCTGAAGCCTAAATCAAACCATACACCTAACCCTAACCCTAGGCGGACAGCTGAAGTTCAACCACAACCCTAACCTGACCCTGACGCTATCTCCAACCATAACACTGAACAGAAAACTAACAGTAGCCCTAAACTTACTCCCTCAAACTAAGTTCAAACCTAACCTAACCTGAAGCCTAACTCAAACCACAGACCTAACCCTAACCCTAGGCGGACACCTTAAGCTCAACCCCAACCCTAACCAAACCCTCACGCTAACTCCAAACGTAACACTGAACCAAAAACTAACAGTAGCCCTAAACTTACTCCCTCAAACTAAGTTCAAACCTAACCTAACCTGAAGCCTAACTCAAACAATAGACCTAACCCTAACCCTAGGCGGACACCTTAAGCTTAACCCCAACCCCAACCTGACCCTGAGGCTAAATCCAACCGTAACATTGAACCGAAAACTAAGAGTAGCCCTAAACTTATTCCCTCAAACTAAGTTCAATCCTAACCTAACCTAAAGCCTAAATGAAACCATAGACCTAACCCTAACCCTAGGCGGACACCTTATGCTTAACCCCCACCCTAACCTGACCCTGACGCTTACTCCAACCGTAACAGTTAAACGAAAACTAACAGTAGCCCTAAACTTACTCCCTCAAACTAAGTTCAAACCTAACCTAACCTGAAGCCTAAATCAAACCATACACCTAACCCTAACCCTAGGCGGACACCTTAAACTCAACCACAACCCTAACCTGGCCCTGAAGCTAACTCCAACAGTAACAGTTACACGAAAACTAACATTAGCCCTAAACTTACTCCCTCAAACTAAGTTTAAACCTATCCTAACCTGAAGCCTAAATTAAACCATACACCTAACCCTAACCATAGGTGGACACCTTTAGCTCAACCCCAAACCTAACCTGACCCTCACGCTAACTCCAACCGTAACACTGAACGGAAAACTAACAGTAGCCCTAAACTTACTCCCTCAAACTAAGTTCAAACCTAACCTAACCTGAAGCCTAACTCAAACTTCAGACCTAACCCTAACCCTAGGCGGACACCTTAAGCTCAACCCCAACCCTAATCTAACCCTCACGCTAACTCCAACCGTAACACTGAACCGAAAACTAACAGTAGCCCTAAATTTACTCCCTCAAACTAAGTTCAAACCTAACCTAACCTGAAGCCTAAATCAAACAATAGACCTAACCCTAACCCTAGGAGGACACCTTAAGCTTAACCCCAAACAAAACCTGACCCTGAGGCTAAATCCAACCTTAACACTGAACTGAAAACTAACAGTAGCCCTAAACTTACTCCCTCAAACTAAGTTCAAACCTAACCTAACCTGAAGCCTATCTCAAACCATAGACCTAACCCTAACCCTAGGCGGACACCTTAAACTCAACCCCAACCATAACCTGGCCCTGACGCTAACTCCTACCGTAACAGTTACCCGAAAACTAACAGTAGCCCTAAACTTAATCCCTCAAACTAAGTTCAAACCTAACCTAACCTGAAGCCTAAATCAAACCATACACCTAACCCTAACCCTAGGCAGACACCTGAAGTTCACACCCAACCCTAACCTGACCCTCACGCTAACTCCAACCGTAACACTGAACGGAAAACTAACAGTAGCCCTAAACTTACTCCCTCAAACTAAGTTCAAACCTAACCTAACCTAAAGCCTAACTCAAACCATAGACCTAACTCTAATCATAGCCGGACAACTGAAGCTCAACCCCAACCCTAACCTGACCCTGATGCTTATTCCAAACGTAACAGTTAAACGAAAACTAACAGTAGCCCTAAACTTACTCCCTCAAACTAAGTTCAAACCTAAGCTAACCTGAAGCCTACATCAAACCATACACCTAACCCTAACCCTAGGTGGACACCTTAAGCTCAACCCCAAACCTAACCTGACCCTGACGCTTACTCCAACCATAACAGTTAACCGAAAACTAATAGTAGCACTAAACTGACTCCCTCAAACTAAGTTCAAACCTAACCTAACCTGAAGCCTAAATCAAATCATAGACCTAACCCTAACCCTAGGCAGACACCTGAAGCTCAAACCCAACCCTAACCTGACCCTCACCCTAACTCCAACCGTAACACTGAACCGAAAACTAACAGTAGCCCTAAACTTACTCTCTAAATCTAAGTTCAAACCTAACCTAACCTGAAGCCTAACTCAAACTTCAGACCTAACCCTAACCCTAGGCGGACACCTGAAGCTCAACCTCAACCCTACCCTGACCCTGAGGCTATCTCCAACCGTAACACTGAACTGAAAACCAACAGTAGCCCTAAATTTACTCCCTAAAACTAAGTTCAAACCTAACCTAACCTGAAGCCTAACTCAAACCACAGACCTAACCCTAACCCTAGGCGGACACCTTAAGCTCAACCCCAACCCTAACCGGACCCTCCCGCTAAATCCAAAGGTAACACTGAACCGAAAACTAACAGAAGCCCTAAACTTACTCCCTCAAACTAAGTTCAATCCTAACCTAACCTGAAGCCTAAATGAAACCATAGACCTAACCCTAACCCTAGGCGGACACCTTATGCTTAACCCCCACCCTAACCTGACCCTGACGCTTACTCCAACCGTAACAGTTAACCGAAAACTAACAGTAGCCCTAAACTGACTCCCTCAAACTAAGTTCAAACATAACCTAACCTGAAGCCTAAATCAAATCATAGACATAACCCTAACCCTAGGCGGACACCTTATGCTTAACGCCCAACCTAACCTGACCCTGACGCTTACTCCAACTGTAACAGTTAACCGAAAACTAACAGTAGCCCTAAACTTACTCCCTCAAACTAACTTCAAACCTAACCTAACCTGAAGCCTAAATGAAACCATACACCTACCCCTAACCCTAGGCGGACACCTTAATCTCAACCCCAACCCTAACCTGGCCCTGACGCTAACTCCAACCGTAACAGTTTCCCGAAAACTAACAGTAGCCCTAAACTTACTCCCTCAAACTAAGTTCAAACCTAACCTAACCTGAAGCCTAACTCAAACCATAGACCTAACCCTAACCCTAGGCGGACACCTTAAGCTCAACCCCAACCATAACCTGGCCCTGACGCTAACTCCAACCGTAACATTTACCCGAAAACTAACAGTAGCCCTAAACTTATTCCCTCAAACTAAGTTCAAACCTAACCTAACCTGAAGACTAAATCAAACCATACACCTAACCCTAACCCTAGGCAGACACCTGAAGTTCAAACCCAACCCTAACCTGACCCTCACGCTAACTCCAACCGTAACACTGAACGGAAAACTAACAGTAGCCCTAAACTTACTCACTCAAACTAAGTTCAAACCTAACCTAACCTAAAGCCTAACTCAAACCATAGACCTAACTCTAACGCTAGGCGGACAACTGAAGCTCAACCCCAACCCTAACCTGACCCTGACGCTTACTCCAACCGTAACAGTTAAACGAAAACTAACAGTAGCCCTAAACTTACTCCCTCAAACTAAGTTCAAACCTAACCTAACCTGAAGCCTAAATCAAACCATACACCTATCCCTAACCCTAGGCGGACACCTTAAGCTCAATCCCAAACCTAACCTGACCCTGACGCGTACTCCAACCATAATAGTTAACCGAATACTAAGAGTAGCCCTAAACTGACTCCCTCAAACTATGTTCAAACCTAACCTAACCTGAAGCCTAAATCAAATCATAGACCTAACCCTAACACTAGGCGGACACCTGAAACTCAAACCCAACCCTAACCTGACCTGACGCTATCTCCAACCGTAACACTGAACTGAAAACTAACAGTAGCCCTAAACTTACTCCCTCAAACTAAGTTCAAACCTAACCTAACCTGAAGCCTAAATAAAATCATAAACCTAACCCTAACCCTAGGCGGACACCTGAAGTTCAAACCCAACCCTAACATGACCCTCACGCTAACTCCAACCGTAACACTGAACTGAAAACTAACAGTAGCCCTAAACTTACTCCCTCCAAGTAAGTTCAAACCTAACCTAACCTGAAGCCTAACTCAAACCATAGACCTAACCCTAACCCTAGGTGGACACCTGAAGGTCAACCCCAACCCTAACCTGACCCTGACGCTATCTCCAACCGTAACACTGAACCGAAAACTAACAGTAGCCCTAAACTTACTCACTAAAACTAAGTTCAAACCTAACCTAACCTAAAGCCTAACTCAAACGACAGACCTAACCCTAACCCTAGGCGGACACCTTAAGCTCAATCCCAACCCTAACCGGACGCTCACGCTATCTCCAAACATAACACTGAACCGAAAACTAACAGTAGCCCTAAACTTATACCCTCAAACTAAGTTCAATCCTAACCTAACCTGAAGCCTAAATGAAACCATAGACCTAACCCTAACCCTAGGCGGACACCTTATGCTTAACCCCCTCCCTAACCTGACCCTGACGCTTACTCCAACCATAACAGTTAACCGAAAACTAACAGTAGCCCTAAACTGACTTCCTCAAACTAAGTTCAAAACTAACCTAACCTGAATCCTAAATCAAATCATAGACTTAACCCTAACCCTAGGCGGACACCTTATGCTTAACCCCCACCCTAACCTGACCCTGACGCTTACTCCAACTGTAACAGTTAACCGAAAACTAACAGTAGCCCTAAACTTACTCCCTGAAACTAACTTCAAACCTAACCTAACCTGAAGCCTAAATCAAACCATACTCCTAACCCTAACCCTAGGCGGACAGCTGAAGTTCAACCACAACCCTAACCTGACCCTGATGCTATCTCCAACCGTAACACTGAACAGAAAACTAACAGTAGCCCTAAACTTACTCCCTCAAACTAAGTTCAAACCTAACCTAACCTGAAGCCTAACTCAAACCACAGACCTAACCCTAACCCTAGGCGGACACCTTAAGCTCAACCCCAACCCTATCCAGACCCTCACGCTAACTCCAAACGTAACACTGAACCAAAAACTAACAGTAGCCCTAAACTTACTTCCTCAAACTAAGTTCAAACCTAACCTAACCTGAAGCCTAACTCAAACAATAGACCTAACCCTAACCCTAGGCGGACACCTTAAGCTTAACCCCAACCCCAACCAGACCCTGAGGCTAAATCCAACCGTAACATTGAACCGAAAACTAAGAGTAGCCCTAAACTTATTCCCTCAAACTAAGTTCAATCCTAACCTAACCTAAAGCCTAAATGAAACCATAGACCTAACCCTAACCCTAGGCGGACACCTTATGCTCAACCCCAACCCTAACCTGGCCCTGAAGCTTACTCCAACCGTAACAGTTACCCGAAAACTAACAATAGCCCTAAACTTACTCCCTCAAACTAAGTTCAAACCTAACCTAACCTGAAGCCTAAATTAAACCATACACCTAACCCTAACCCTAGGTGGACACCTTAAGCTCAACCCCAAACCTAACCTGACCCTCACGCTAACTCCAACCGTAACACTGAACGGAAAACTAACAGTAGCCCTAAACTTACTCCCTCAAACTAAGTTCAAACCTAACCTAACCTGAAGCCTAAGTCAAACCATAGACCTAACCATAACCCTAGGCAGACACCTGAAGCTCAACCCCAACCATAACCTGACCCTGACGCTATCTCCAACCGTAATACTGAACCGAAAACTAACAGTAGCCCTAAACTTACTCCCTCAAACTAAGTTCAAACCTAACCTAACCTGAAGCCTAACTCAAACTTCAGACCTAACCCTAACCCTAGGCGGACACCTTAAGCTCAACCCCAACCCTAATGTAACCCTCACGCTAACTCCAACCGTAACACTGAACCGAAAACTAACAGTAGCCCTAAATTTACTCCCTCAAACTAAGTTCAAACCTAACCTAACCTGAAGCCTAAATCAAACAATAGACCTAACCCTAACCCTAGGGGACACCTTAAGCTTAACCCCAACCCTAACCTGACCCTGAGGCTAAATCCAACCGTAACACTGAACCGAAAACTAACAGTAGCCCTAAACTTACTCCCTCAAACTAAGTTCAAACCTAACCTAACCTGAAGCCTAACTCAAACCACAGACCTAACCCTATCCCTAAGCGGACACCTTAAGCTCAACCCCAACCCTAACCTGACGCTCACGCTAACTCCAACCGTAACACTAAATCGAAATCTAACAGTAGACCTAAACGTACTTCCTCAAACTAAGTTCAAACCTAACCTAACCTGAAGCCTAACTCAAACAATAGACCTAACCCTAACCCTAGGCGGACACCTTAAGCTCAACCCCAACCCTAAACGGACAATCACGCTAACTCCAAACGTAACACTGAACCGAAAACTAACAGTAGCCCTAAACTTACTCCCTCAAACTAAGTTCAAACCTAACCTAACCTGAACCCTAAATCAAACCATACACCTAACCCTAACCCTAAGCGGACACCTTATGCTTAACCTCCACCCTAACCTGACCCTGACGCTTACTCCAACTGTAACAGTTAACCGAAAACTAACAGTAGCCCTAAACTTACTCCCTCAAACTAAGTTCAAACCTAACCTAACCTGAAGCCTAAATCAAACCATACAGCTAACCCTAACCCTACCGGACACCATAAGCTCAACCCCAACCCTAACCTGGCCCTGAAGCTAACCCCAACCGTAACAGTTACCCGAAAACTAACAGTAGACCTAAACTTAATCCCTCAAACTAAGTTCAAACCTAACCTAACCAGAAGCCAAAATCAAACCAAACACCTAACCCTAACCCTAGGCGGACACCTGAAGCTCAACCCCAACCATAACTGGACCCTCACGCTTACTCCAACCGTAACACTGAACGGAAAACTAACAGTAGCCCTAAATTTACTCCCTCAAACTAAGTTCAGACCTAACCTAACCTGAAGCCTAACTCAAACCACAGACCTAACCCTAACCATAGGCAGACACCTTAAGCTCAACCCCAACCCTAACCTAACCCTCACGCTAACTCCGACCGGAACACTGAACCGAAAACTAACAGTAGCCATAAACTTACTTCCTCAAACTAAGTTCAAACCTAACCTAACCTGAAGCCTAAATCAAACCATACACCTAACCCTAACCCTAGGCGGACACCTTCAGCTCAACCCCAAACCTAACCTGACCCTGACGCTTACTCCAACCGTAACAGTTAACCGAAAACTAACAGTAGCCCTAAACTGACTCCTGCAAACTAAGTTCAAACCTAACCTAACCTGAAGCCTAAATCAAATCATAGACCTAACCCTAACCCTAGGCGGACACCTGAAGCTCAAACCCAAACCTAACCTGACCCTCACGCTAACAACAACCGTAACACTGAACCGAAAACTAACAGTAGCCCTAAACTTACTCCCTGAAACAAAGTTCAAACCTAAAGTAACCTGAAGCCTAACTCAAACCATAGACCTAATCCTAACCCTAGGCAGACACCTGAACCTCAAACCCAACCCTAACCTGACCCTGACGCTATCTCCAACCGTAACACTGAACGGAAAACTAACAGTAGCCCTAAACTTACTCCCTCAAACTAAGTTCAGACCTAACCTAACCTGAAGCCTAACTCAAACCACAGACCTAACCCTAACCCTAGGCGGACACCTTAAGCTCAACCCCAAACCTAACCTGACCCTGACGCTTACTCCAACAGTAACAGTTACGCGAAAACTAACAGTAGCCATAAACTTACTCCCTCAAACTAAGTTCAAACCTAACCTAACCTGAAGCATAAATCAAACCATACACCTAACCCTAACCGTAGGCGGACACCTTAAGCTCAACCCCAACCCTAACCTGGCCCTGACGCTAACTCCAACAGTAACAGTTACCCGAAAACTAACAGTAGCCCTAAACTTACTCCCTCAATCTAAGTTCAAACCTAACCTAACCTGAAGTCTAAATTAAACCCTACACCTAACCCTAACCCTAGGCGGACACCTTAAGCTCAACCTCATCGCTAACCTGAGCCTCACCCGAACTCCAACCGTAACACTGAACGGACAACTAACAGTAGCCCTAAACTTACTCCCTCAAACTAAGTTCAAACCTAACCTAACCTGAAGCCTAACTCAAACCACAGACCTAACCCTAACCCTAGGCGGACACATTAAGCTCAACCCCAACCCTAACCTGACCCTCACGCTAGCTCCAACCGTAACACTGAATCGAAAACTAATAGTAGCCCTAAACTTACTCCCTCAAACTAAGTTCAAACCTAACCTAACCTGAAGCCTAAATTAAACCATACAACTAACCCTAACCCTAGGCGGACACCTTAAGTTCAACCCCAACCCTAACCTGACCCTCACGCTAACTCCAACCGTAACACTGAACGGAAAACTAACAGTAGACCTAAACTTACTCCCTCAAACTAACTTCAAACCTAACCTAACCTGAAGCCTAACTCAAACCATAGACCTAACCCTAACCGTAGGCGGACACCTGAAGATCAACCCGAAACCTAACCTGACCCTGACGCTATCTCCAACCGTAACACTGAACCGAAAACTAACAGTAGCCCTAAACTTACTCCCTCAAACTAAGTTCAATCCTAACCTAACCTGAAGCCTAAATGAAACCATAGACCTAACCCTAACCCTAGGCGGACACCTTATTCTTAACCCCCACCCTAACCTGACCCTGACGCTTTCTCCAAACCTAACAGTTAAACGAAAACTATCAGTAGCCCTAAACTTACTCCCTCAAACTAAGTTCAAACCTATCCTAACCTGAAGCCTAAATGAAACCATACACCTAACCCTAACCCTAGGCGGACACCTTAATCTCAACCCCAACCCTAACCTGGCTCTGACGCTAACTCCAACCGTAACAGTTTCCCGAAAACTAAAAGTAGCCCTAAACTTAGTCCCTCAAACTAAGTTCAAACCTAACCTAACCTGAAGCCTAAATCAAACCATACACCTAACCCTAACCTTAGGCGGACAACTTAAGCTCAACCCCAACCCTAACCTGACCTCCAGGCTAACTCCAAGCATATCACTGAACCGAAAACTAAGAGTAGCCCTAAACTTACTCGCTCAAACTAAGTTCAAACCTACCCTAACCTGAAGCCTAACTCAAATCATAGACCTAACCCTAACAATAGGCGGACACCTGAAGCTCAACCCCAACCCTAACCTGACCCTGACGCTATCTCCAACCGTAACACTGAACTGAAAACTAACAGTAGCCCTAAACTTACTCACTCAAACTAAGTTCAAACGTAACATAAACTGAAGCCTAAATCAAACCACAGACCTAACCCTAACCCTAGGCGGACACCTTAAGCTCAACTCCAACCCTAACCTGACCCTGACGCTATCTCCAACCGTAACACTGAACCGAAAACTAACAGTAGCCCTAAACTTACTCACTCAAACTAAGTCCAAACGTAACCTAACCTGGAGCCTAAATCAAACCATGGACCTAACCCTAACCCGAGGCGGACAATGGAAGCTCAACCCAAACCCTAACCTGACCCTGACGCTATCTCCAACCGTAACACTGAACCGAAAACTAACAGTAGCCCTAAACTTACTCCCTCAAACTAAGTTCAAACCTAACCTAACCTGAAGCCTAACTCAAACCATAGACCTAATCCTAACCCTAGGCGGACACCTGAAGCTCAACCCCAACCCTACCCTGACCCTGACGCTGTCAACAACCGTAACACTGAACCGAAAACTAACAGTAGCACTAAACTTACTCCCTCAAACTAAGTTCAAACCTAACCTAACCTGAAGCCTAACTCAAACCACAGACCTAACCCTAACCCTAGGCAGACAACTTAAGCTCAACCCCAACCCTAACCTGACCCTCACGCTAACTCCAACCGTAACACTGAATCGAAAAGTAACAGTAGCCCTAAACTTACTCCCTCAAACTAAGTTCAAACCTAACCTAACCTGATGCCTAACTCAAAAAATAGGCCTAACCCTAACCCTAGGCCGACACCTTAAGCTCAACCCCAACCCTAACCTGGCCCTGACGCTAACTCCAACAGTAACAGTTCCCCGAAAACTAACAGTAGCCCTAAACTTACTCCCTCAAACTAAGTTCAAACCTAACCTAACCTGAAGCCTAAATAAAATCATAAACCTAACCCTAACCCTAGGCGGACACCTGAAGTTCAAACCCAACCCTAACATGACCCTCACGCTAACTCCAAACGTAACACTGAACTGAAAACTAACAGTAGCCCTAAACTTACTCCCTCCAACTAAGTTCAAACCTAACCTAACCTGAAGCCTAACTCAAACCATACACCTAACCCTAACCCTAGGTGGACATCTGAAGGTCAACCCCAACCCTAACCTGACCCTGACGCTATCTCCAACCGTAACACTGAACCGAAAACTAATAGTAGCCCTCAACTTACTCCCTAAAACTAAGTTCAAACCTAACCTAACCTAAAGCCTAACTCAAACGACAGACCTAACCCTAAACCTAGGCGGACACCTTAAGCTCAATCCCAACCCTAACCGGACGCTCACGCTATCTCCAAACGTAACACTGAACCGAAAACTAACAGTAGCCCTAAACTTATACCCTCAAACTTAGTTCAATCCTAACCTAACCTGAAGCCTAAATGAAACCATAGACCTAACCCTAACCCTAGGCGGACACCTTATGCTTAACCCCCTCCCTAACCTGACCCTGACGCTTACTCCAACCATAACAGTTAACCGAAAACTAACAGTAGCCCTAAACTGACTCCCTCAAACTAAGTTCAAAACTAACCTAACCTGAATCCTAAATCAAATCATAGACCTAACCCTAACCCTAGGCGGACACCTTATGCTTAACCCCCACCCTAACCTGACCCTGACGCTTACTCCAACTGTAACAGTTAACCGAAAACTAACAGTAGCCCTAAACTTACTCCCTGAAACTAACTTTAAACCTAACCTAACCTGAAGCCTAAATCAAACCATACACCTAACCCTAAACCTAGGCGGACACCTGAAGTTCAACCACAACCCTAACCTGACCCTGAGGCTATCTCCAACCGTAACACTGAACAGAAAACTAACAGTAGCCCTAAACTTACTCCCTCAAACTAAGTTCAAACCTAACCTAACCTGAAGCCTAACTCAAACCACAGACCTAACCCTAACCCTAGGCGGACACCTTAAGCTCAACCCCAACCCTAACCTGGCCCTGAAGCTAACTCCAACAGTAACAGTTACCCGAAAACTAACAATAGCCCTAAACTTACTCCCTCAAACTAAGTTCAAAACTAACCTAACCTGAAGCCTAAATTAAACCCATACACCTAACCCTAACCCTAGGTGGACACCTTAAGCTCAACCCCAAACCTAACCTGACCCTCACGCTAACTCCAACCGTAACACTGAACGGAAAACTAACAGTAGCCCTAAACTTACTCCCTCAAACTAAGTTCAAACCTAACCTAACCTGAAGCCTAAGTCAAACCATAGACCTAACCATAACCCTAGGCGGACACCTGAAGCTCAACCCCAACCCTAACCTGACCCTGACGCTATCTCCAACCGTAATACTGAACCGAAAACTAACAGTAGCCCTAAACTTACTCCCTCAAACTAAGTTCAAACCTAACCTAACCTGAAGCCTAACTCAAACTTCAGACCTAACCCTAACTCTAGGCGGACACCTTAAGCTCAACCCCAACCCTAATCTAACCCTCACGCTAACTCCAACCGTAACACTGAACCGAAAACTAACAGTAGCCCTAAATTTACTCCCTCAAACTAAGTTCAAACCTAACCTAACCTGAAGCCTAAATCAAACAATAGACCTAACCCTAAACCTAGGGGACACCTTAAACTTAACCCCAACCCTAACCTGACCCTGAGGCTAAATCCAACCGTAACACTGAACCGAAAACTAACAGTAGCCCTAAACTTACTCCCTCAAACTAAGTTCAAACCTAACCTAACCTGAAGCCTAACTCAAACCACAGACCTAACCCTAACCTAAGCGGACACCTTAAGCTCAACCCCAACCCTAACCTGACGCTCACGCTAACTCCAACCGTAACACTAAATCGAAATCTAACAGTAGACCTAAACTTACTTCCTCAAACTAAGTTCAAACCTAACCTAACCTGAAGCCTAACTCAAACAATAGACCTAACCCTAACCCTAGGAGTACACCTTAAGCTTAACCCCAAAAAAAACCTGACCCTGAGGCTAAATCCAACCTTAACACTGAACCGAAAACTAACAGTAGCCCTAAACTTACTCCCTCAAACTAAGTTCAAACCTAACCTAACCTGAAGCCTATCTCAAACCATAGACCTAACCCTAACCCTAGGCGGACACCTTAAGCTCAACCCCAACCATAACCTGGCGCTGACGCTAACTCCAACCGTAACAGTTACCCGAAAACTAACAGTAGCCCTAAACTTACTCCCTCAAACTAAGTTCAAACCTAACCTAACCTGAAGCCTAAATCAAACCATACACCTAACCCTAACCCTAGGCAGACACCTGAAGTTCAAACCCAACCCTAACCTGACCCTCACGCTAAATCCAACCGTAACACTGAACGGAAAACTAACAGTAGCCCTAAACTTACTCCCTCAAACTAAGTTCAAACCTAACCTAACCTAAAGCCTAACTCAAACCATAGACCTAACTCTAATCCTAGGCGGACAACTGAAGCTCAACCCCAACCCTAACCTGACCCTGATGCTTATTCCAAACGTAACAGTTAAACGAAAACTAACAGTAGCCCTAAACTTACTCCCTCAAACTAAGTTCAAACCTAAGCTAACCTGAAGCCTAAATCAAACCATACACCTAACCCTAACCCTAGGTGGACACCTTAAGCTCAACCCCAAACCTAACCTGACCCTGACGCTTACTCCAACCATAACAGTTAACCGAAAACTAACAGTAGCCCTAAACTGACTCCCTCAAACTAAGTTCAATCCTAACCTAACCTGAAGCCTAAATCAAATCATAGACCTAACCCTAACCCTAGGCGGACACCTGAAGCTCATACCCAACCCTAACCTGACCCTCACCCTAACTCCAACCGTAACACTGAACCGAAAACTAACAGTAGCCCTAAACTTACTCTCTAAATCTAAGTTCAAACCTAACCTAACCTGAAGCCTAACTCAAACTTCAGACCTAACCCTAACCCTAGGCGGACACCTGAAGCTCAACCTCAACCCTAACCTGACCCTGAGGCTATCTCCAACCGTAACACTGAACTGAAAACCAACAGTAGCCCTAAATTTACTCCCTAAAACTAAGTTCAAACCTAACCTAACCTGAAGCCTAACTCAAACCACAGACCTAACCCTAACCCTAGGCAGACACCTTAAGCTCAACCCCAACCCTAACCGGACCCTCCCGCTAACTCCAACCGTAACACTGAACCGAAAACTAACAGTAGCCCTAAACTTACTCCCTCAAACTAAGTTCAATCCTAACCTAACCTGAAGCCTAAATGAAACCATAGACCTAACCCTAACCCTAGGCGGACACCTTATGCTTAACCCCCACCCTAACCTGACCCTGACGCTTACTCCAACCGTAACAGTTAACCGAAAACTAACAGTAGCCCTAAACTGACTCCCTCAAACTAAGTTCAAACATAACCTAACCTGAAGCCTAAATCAAATCATAGACATAACCCTAACCCTAGGCGGACACCTTATGCTTAACGCCCAACCTAACCTAACCCTGACGCTTACTCCAACTGTAACAGTTAACCGAAAACTAACAGTAGCCCTAAACTTACTCCCTCAAACTAACTTCAAACCTAACCTAACCTGAAGCCTAAATGAAACCATACACCTACCCCTAACCCTAGGCGGACACCTTAATCTCAACCCCAACCCTAACCTGGCCCTGACGCTAACTCCAACCGTAACAGTTTCCCGAAAACTAACAGTAGCCCTAAACTTACTCCCTCAAACTAAGTTCAAACCTAACCTAACCTGAAGCCTAAATAAAATCATAAACCTAACCCTAACCATAGGCGGACACCTGAAGTTCAAACCCAACCCTAACATGACCCTCACGCTAACTCCAACCGTAACACTGAACTGAAAACTAACAGTAGCCCTAAACTTACTCCCTCCAAGTAAGTTCAAACCTAACCTAACCTGAAGCCTAACTCAAACCATAGACCTAACCCTAAACCTAGGTGGACACCTGAAGGTCAACCCCAACCCTAACCTGACCCTGACGCTATCTCCAACCGTAACACTGAACCGAAAACTAACAGTAGCCCTAAACTTACTCACTAAAACTAAGTTCAAACCTAACCTAACCTAAAGCCTAACTCAAACGACAGACCTAACCCTAACCCTAGGCGGACACCTTAAGCTCAACCCCAACCCTATCCAGACCCTCACGCTAACTCCAAACGTAACACTGAACCAAAAACTAACAGTAGCCCTAAACTTACTTCCTCAAACTAAGTTCAAACCTAACCTAACCTGAAGCCTAACTCAAACAATAGACCTAACCCTAACCCTAGGCGGACACCTTAAGCTTAACCCCAACCCCAACCAGACCCTGAGGCTAAATCCAACCGTAACATTGAACGGAAAACTAAGAGTAGCCCTAAACTTATTCCCTCAAACTAAGTTCAATCCTAACCTAACCTAAAGCCTAAATGAAACCATAGACCTAACCCTAACCCTAGGCGGACACCTTATGCTCAACCCCAACCCTAACCTGGCCCTGAAGCTTACTCCAACCGTAACAGTTACCCGAAAACTAACAATAGCCCTAAACTTACTCCCTCAAACTAAGTTCAAACCTAACCTAACCTGAAGCCTAAATTAAACCATACACCTAACCCTAACCCTAGGTGGACACCTTAAGCTCAACCCCAAACCTAACCTGACCCTCACGCTAACTCCAACCGTAACACTGAACGGAAAACTAACAGTAGCCCTAAACTTACTCCCTCAAACTAAGTTCAAACCTAACCTAACCTGAAGCCTAAGTCAAACCATAGACCTAACCATAACCCTAGGCAGACACCTGAAGCTCAACCCCAACCCTAACCTGACCCTGACGCTATCTCCAACCGTAATACTGAACCGAAAACTAACTGTAGCCCTAAACTTACTCCCTCAAACTAAGTTCAAACCTAACCTAACCTGAAGCCTAACTCAAACTTCAGACCTAACCCTAACCCTAGGCGGACACCTTAAGCTCAACCCCAACCCTAATGTAACCCTCACGCTAACTCCAACCGTAACACTGAACCGAAAACTAACAGTAGCCCTAAATTTACTCCCTCAAACTAAGTTCAAACCTAACCTAACCTGAAGCCTAAATCAAACAATAGACCTAACCCTAACCCTAGGGGACACCTTAAGCTTAACCCCAACCCTAACCTGACCCTGAGGCTAAATCCAACCGTAACACTGAACCGAAAACTAACAGTAGCCCTAAACTTACTCCCTCAAACTAAGTTCAAACCTAACCTAACCTGAAGCCTAACTCAAACCACAGACCTAACCCTAACCCTAAGCGGACACCTTAAGCTCAACCCCAACCCTAACCTGACGCTCACGCTAACTCCAACCGAAACACTAAATCGAAATCTAACAGTAGACCTAAACTTACTTCCTCAAACTAAGTTCAAACCTAACCTAACCTGAAGCCTAACTCAAACAATAGACCTAACCCTAACCCTAGGCGGACACCTTAAGCTCAACCCCAACCCTAAACGGACAATCACGCTAACTCCAAACGTAACACTGAACCGAAAACTAACAGTAGCCCTAAACTTACTCCCTCAAACTAAGTTCAAACCTAACCTAACCTGAACCCTAAATCAAACCATACACCTAACCCTAACCCTAAGCGGACACATTATGCTTAACCTCCACCCTAAACTGACCCTGACGCTTACTCCAACTGTAACAGTTAACCGAAAACTAACAGTATCCCTAAACTTACTCCCTCAAACTAAGTTCAAACCTAACCTAACCTGAAGCCTAAATCAAACCATACAGCTAACCCTAACCCTACCGGACACCATAAGCTCAACCCCAACCCTAACCTGGCCCTGAAGCTAACCCCAACCGTAACAGTTACCCGAAAACTAACAGTAGACCTAAACTTAATTCCTCAAACTAAGTTCAAACCTAACCTAACCAGAAGCCAAAATCAAACCAAACACCTAACCCTAACCCTAGGCGGACACCTGAAGCCCAACCCCAACCATAACTGGACCCTCACGCTTACTCCAACCGTAACACTGAACGGAAAACTAACAGTAGCCCTAAATTTACTCCCTCAAACTAAGTTCAGACCTAACCTAACCTGAAGCCTAACTCAAACCACAGACCTAACCCTAACCATAGGCAGACACCTTAAGCTCAACCCCAACCCTAACCTAACCCTCACGCTAACTCCGACCGGAACACTGAACCGAAAACTAACAGTAGCCATAAACTTACTTCCTCAAACTAAGTTCAAACCTAACCTAACCTGAAGCCTAAATCAAACCATACACCTAACCCTAACCCTAGGCGGACACCTTCAGCTCAACCCCAAACCTAACCTGACCCTGACGCTTACTCCAACCGTAACAGTTAACCGAAAACTAACAGTAGCCCTAAACTGACTCCTGCAAACTAAGTTCAAACCTAACCTAACCTGAAGCCTAAATCAAATCATAGACCTAACCCTAACCCTAGGCGGACACCTGAAGCTCAAACCCAACCCTAACCTGACCCTCACGCTAACAACAACCGTAACACTGAACCGAAAACTAACAGTAGCCCTAAACTTACTCCCTAAAACAAAGTTCAAACCTAAAGTAACCTGAAGCCTAACTCAAACCATAGACCTAATCCTAACCCTAGGCAGACACCTGAACCTCAAACCCAACCCTAACCTGACCCTGACGCTATCTCCAACCGTAACACTGAACGGAAAACTAACAGTAGCCCTAAACTTACTCCCTCAAACTAAGTTCAGACCTAACCTAACCTGAAGCCTAACTCAAACCACAGACCTAACCCTAACCCTAGGCGGACACCTTAAGCTCAACCCCAAACCTAACCTGACCCTGACGCTTACTCCAACAGTAACAGTTACGCGAAAACTAACAGTAGCCATAAACTTACTCCCTCAAACTAAGTTCAAACCTAACCTAACCTGAAGCCTAAATCAAACCATACACCTAACCCTAACCCTAGGCAGACACCTGACGTTCAAACCCAACCCTAACCTGACCCTCACGCTAACTCCAACCGTAACACTGAACGGAAAACTAACAGTAGCCCTAAACTTACTCACTCAAACTAAGTTCAAACCTAACCTAACCTAAAGCCTAACTCAAACCATAGACCTAACTCTAACGCTAGGCGGACAACTGAAGCTCAACCCCAACCCTAACCTGACTTTGACGCTTACTCCAACCGTAACAGTTAAACGAAAACTAACAGTAGCCCTAAACTTACTCCCTCAAACTAAGTTCAAACCTAACCTAACCTGAAGCCTAAATCAAACCATACACCTATCCCTAACCCTAGGCGGACACCTTAAGCTCAACCCCAAACCTAACCTGACCCTGACGCGTACTCCAACCATAATAGTTAACCGAATACTAAGAGTAGCCCTAAACTGACTCCCTCAAACTGTGTTCAAACCTAACCTAACCTGAAGCCTATATCAAATCATAGACCTAACCCTAACCCTAGGCGGACACCAGAAACTCAAACCCAACCCTAACCTGACCCTGACGCTATCTCCAACCGTAACACTGAAATGAAAACCAACAGTAGCCCTAAACTTACTCCCTCAAACTAAGTTCAAACCTAACCTAACCTGAAGCCTAACTCAAACCATAGACCTAACCCTAACCCTAGGCGGACACCTGAAGCTCAACCCCAACCCTACCCTGACCCTGACGCTGTCTCCAACCGTAACACTGAACCGAAAACTAACAGTAGCCCTAAAGTTACTCCCTCAAACTAAATTCAAACCTAACCTAACCTGAAACCTAACTCAAACCACAGACCTAACCCTAACCCTAGGCAGACACCTTAAGCTCAACCCCAACCCTAACCTGACCCTCACGCTAACTCCAACCGTAACAGTGAATCGCAAATAACAGTAGCCCTAAACTTACTCCCTCATACTAAGTTCAAACCTAACCTAACCTGATGCCTAACTCAAAAAATAGACCTAACCCTAACCCTAGTCGAACACCTGAAGCTCAAACCCAACCCTAACCTGACCCTGACGCTATTTCCAACCGTAACACTGAATCGAAAACTAACAGTAGCCCTAAAATTACTCCCTCAAACTAAGTTCAAACCTAACCTAACCTGATGCCTAACTCAAAAAATAGACCTAACCCTAACCCTAGGCCGACACCTTAAGCTCAACCCCAACCCTAACCTGGCCCTGACGCTAACTCCAACAGTAACAGTTACCCGAAAACTAACAGTAGCCCTAAACTTACTCCCTCAAACTAAGTTCAAACCTAACCTAACCTGAAGCCTAAATCAAACCATACACCTAACCCTAACTCTAGGCGGACACGTTAAGTTCAACCCCAACCCTAACCTGACCCTCACGCTAATTCCAACCGTAACACTGAACGGAAAACTAACAGTAGCCCTAAACTTACTCCCTTAAACTAACTTCAAACCTAATCTAACCTGAAGCCTAACTCAAATCATAGACCTAACCCTAACCCTAGGCGGACACCCGAAGATCAACCCCAACCCTAACATGACCCTGACGCTATCTCCAACCGTAACACTGAACCGGAAACTAAAAGTAGCCCTAAACTTACTCCCTCAAACTAACTTCAAACCTAACCTAACCTGAAGCCTAACTCAAACCACAGACCTAACCCTAATCCTAGGCGGACACCTTAAGCTCAACCCCAACACTAACCTGACCCTCACGCTAGCTCCAACCGTAACACTGAATCGAAAACTAACAGTAGCCCTAAACTTACTCCCTCAAACTAAGTTCAAACCTAACCTAACCTGAAGCCTAAATTAAACAATACAACTAACCGTAACCCTAGGCGGACACCTTAAGTTCAACCCCAACCCTAACCTGACCCTCACGCTAACTCCAACCGTAACACTGAACGGAAAACTAACAGTAGACCTAAACTTACTCCCTCAAACTAACTTCAAACCTAACCTAACCTGAAGCCTAACTCAAACCATAGACCTAACCCTAACCCTAGGTGGACACCTGAAGATCAACCCCAAACCTAACCTGACCCTGACGCTATCTCCAACCGTAACACTGAACCGAAAACTAACAGTAGCCCTAAACTTACTCCCTCAAACTAAGTTCAATCCTAACCTAACCTGAAGCCTAAATGAAACCATAGACCTAACCCTAACCCTAGGCGGACACCTTATTCTTAACCCCCACCCTAACCTGACCCTGACGCTTTCTCCAAACCTAACAGTTAAACGAAAACTATCAGTAGCCCTAAACTTACTCCCTCAAACTAAGTTCAAACCTATCCTAACCTGAAGCCTAAATGAAACCATACACCTAACCCTAACCCTAGGCGGACACCTTAATCTCTACCCCAACCCCAACCTGGCCCTGACGCTAACTCCAACCGTAACAGTTTCCCTAAAACTAAAAGTAGCCCTAAACTTAGTCCCTCAAACTAAGTTCAAACCTAACCTAACCTGAAGCCTAAATCAAACCATACACCTAACCCTAACCTTAGGCGGACAACTTAAGCTCAACCCCAACCCTAACCTGACCTCCAGGCTAACTCCAACCATATCACTGAACCGAAAACTAAGAGTAGCCCTAAACTTACTCGCTCAAACTAAGTTCAAACCTACCCTAACCTGAAGCCTAACTCAAATCGTAGACCTAACCCTAACAATAGGCGGACACCTGAAGCTCAACCCCAACCCTAACCTGACCCTGACGCTATCTCCAACCGTAACACTGAACCGAAAAATAACAGTAGCCCTAAACTTACTCACTCAAACTAAGTCCAAACGTAACCTAACCTGGAGCCTAAATCAAACCATGGACCTAAACCTAACCCGAGGCGGAAAACGGAAGCTCAACCCCAACCCTAACCTGACCCTGACGCTATCTCCAACCGTAACACTGAACCGAAAACTAACAGTAGCCCTAAACTTACTCCCTCAAACTAAGTTCAAACCTAACCTAACCTGAAGCCTAACTCAAACCATAGAGCTAACCATAACCCTAGGCGGACACCTGAAGTTCAACCCCAACCCTAACCTGACCCTGTCGCTATCTCCAACCGTAACACTGAACCGAAAACTAACAGTAGCCCTAAACTTACTCCCTAAAACTAAGTTCAAACCTAACCTAACCTAAAGCCTTACTCAAACGACAGACCTAACCCTAACCCTAGGCGGACACCTTAAGCTCAATCCCAACCCTAACCGGACGCTCACGCTATCTCCAAACGTAACACTGAACCGAAAACTAACAGTAGCCCTAAACTTATACCCTCAAACTAAGTTCAATCCTAACATAATCTGAAGCCTATATGAAACCATAGACCTAACCCTAACCCTAGGTGGACACCTTATGCTTAACCCCCTCCCTAACCTGACCCTGACGCTTACTCCTACCATAACAGTTAACCGAAAACTAACAGTAGCCCTAAACTGACTCCCTCAAACTAAGTTCAAAACTAACCTAACCTGAAGCCTAAATCAAATCATAGACCTAACCCTAACCCTAGGCGGACACCTTATGCTTAACCCCCACCCTAACCTGACCCTGACGCTTACTCCAACTGTAACAGTTAACCGAAAACTAACAGTAGCCCTAAACTTACTCCCTGAAACTTACTTCAAACCTAACCTAACCTGAAGCCTAAATCAAACCATACACCTAACCCTAACCCTAGGCGGACAGCTGAAGTTCAACCACAACCCTAACCTGACCCTGACGCTATCTCCAACCGTAACACTGAACAGAAAACTAACAGTAGCCCTAAACTTACTCCCTCAAACTAAGTTCAAACCTAACCTAACCTGAAGCCTAACTCAAACCACAGACCTAACCCTAACCCTAGGCGGACACCATAAGCTCAACCCCAACCCTAACCGGACCCTCACGCTAACTCCAAACGTAACACTGAACCAAAAACTAACAGTCGCCCTAAACTTACTTCCTCAAACTAAGTTCAAACCTAACCTAACCTGAAGCCTAACTCAAACAATAGACCTAACCCTAACCCTAGGAAGACACCTTAAGCTTAACCCCAACCCCAACCTGACCCTGAGGCTAAATCCAACCGTAACAGTTAAACGAAAACTAACAGTAGCCCTAAACTTACTCCCTCAAACTAAGTTCAAACATAACCTAACCTGAAGCCTAAATCAAACCACACACCTAACCCTAACCCTAGGCGGACACCTTAAGCTCAACCCCAAACCTAACCTGACCCTGACGCTTATTCCAACCGTAACAGTTAACCGAAAACTAACAGTAGCCCTAAACTAACTCCCTCAAACTAAGTTCAAGCCTAACCTAACCTGAAGCATAAATAAAATCATAGACCTAACCCTAACCATAGGCGGACACCTTATGCTTAACCTCCACCCTAAACTGACCCTGAAGCTTACTCCAACTGTAACAGTTAACCGAAAACTAACAGTAGCCCTAATTTACTCCCTCAAACTAACTTCAAACCTAACCTAACCTGAAGCCTAAATCAAACCATACACCTAACCCTAACCCTAGGCGGACACCTTAAGCTCAACCCCAACCCTAACCTGACCCTCACGCTAACTCCAACCGTAACACTGAACGGAAAACTAACAGTAGCCCTAAACTTACTCCCTCAAACTAAGTTCAAACCTAACCTAACCTGAAGCCTAACTCAAACCATAGACCTAACCATAACCCTAGGCGGACACCTGAAGCTCAACCCCAACCCTAACCTGACCCTGACGCTATCTCCAACCGTAATACTGAACCGAAAACTAACAGTAGCCCTAAATTTACTCCCTCAAACTAAGTTCAAACCTAACCTAACCTGAAGCCTAACTCAAACTACAGACCTAACCCTAACCCTAGGCGGACACCTGAAGCTCAACCCCAACCCTAATCTAACCCTCACGCTAACTCCAACCGTAACACTGAACCGAAAACTAACAGTAGCCCTAAATTTACTCCCTCAAACTAAGTTCAAACCTAACCTAACCTGAAGCCTAAATCAAACAATAGACCTAACCCTAACCCTAGGCGGACACCTTAAGCTTAACCCCAACCCTAACCTGACCCTGAGGCTAAATCCAACCGTAACACTGAACCGAAAACTAACAGTAGCCCTAAACTTAGTACCTCAAACTAAGTTCAAACCTAACCTAACCTGAAGCCTAACTCAAACCATAGACCTAACCCTAACCCTAGGCGGACACCTGAAGGTCAACCCCAACCCTAACCTGACCCTGACGCTATCTCCAAACATAACACTGAACCAAAAACTAACAGTAGCCCTAAACTTACTCCCTGAAACTAAGTTCAAACCTAACCTAACCTGAAGCCTAACTCAAACCACAGACCTAACCCTAACCCTAAGTGGACACCTTAAGCTCAACCCCAACCCTAACCTGACGCTCACGCTAACTCCAACCGTAACACTGAATCGAAATCTAACAGTAGACCTAAACTTACTTCCTCAAACTAAGTTCAAACCTAACCTAACCTGAAGCCTAACTCAAACAATAGACCTAACCCTAACCCTAGGAGGACACCTTAAGCTTAACCCCAACCAAAACCTGACCCTGAGGCTAAATCCAAGCTTAACACTGAACCGAAAACTAACAGTAGCCCTAAACTTACTCCCTCCAACTAAGTTCAAACCTAACCTAACCTGAAGCCTAACTCAAACCATAGACCTAACCCTAACCCTAGGTGGACACCTGAAGGTCAACCCCAACCCTAACCTGACCCTGACGCTATCTCCAACCGTAACACTGAACCGAAAACTAACAGTAGCCCTAAATTTACTCCCTAAAACTAAGTTCAAACCTAACCTAACCTAAAGCCTAACTCAAACGACAGACCTAACCCTAACCCTAGGCGGACACCTTAAGCTCAATCCCAACCCTAACCGGACGCTCACGCTATCTCCAAACGTAACACTGAACCGAAAACTAACAGTAGCCCTAAACTTATACCCTCAAACTAAGTTCAATCCTAACATAATCTGAAGCCTATATGAAACCATAGACCTAACCCTAACCCTAGGCAGACACCTTATGCTTAACCCCCTCCCTAACCTGACCCTGACGCTTACTCCAACCATAACAGTTAACCGAAAACTAACAGTAGCCCTAAACTGACAACCTCAAACTAAGTTCAAAACTAACCAAACCTGAAGCCTAAATCAAATCATACACCTAACCCTAACCCTAGGCGGACACCTTATGCTTAACCCCCACCCTAACCTGACCCTGACGCTTACTCCAACTGTAACAGTTAACCGAAAACTAACAGTAGCCCTAAACTTACTCCCTGAAACTAACTTCAAACCTAACCTAACCTGAAGCCTAATTCAAACCATACACCTAACCCTAACCCTAGGCGGACAGCTGAAGTTCAACCCCAACCCTAACCTGACCCTGACGCTATCTCCAACCGTAACACTGAACAGAAAACTAACAGTAGCCCTAAACTTACTCCCTCAAACTAAGTTCAAACCTAACCTAACCTGAAGCCTAACTCAAACCACAGACCTAACCCTAGCCCTAGGCGGACACCATAAGCTCAACCCCAACCCTAACCAGACCCTCACGCTAACTCCAAACGTAACACTGAACCAAAAACTAACAGTCGCCCTAAACTTACTTCCTCAAACTAAATTCAAACCTAACCTAACCTGAAGCCTAACTCAAACAATAGACCTAACCCTAACCCTAGGCAGACACCTTAAGCTTAACCCCAACCCCAACCTGACCCTGAGGCTAAATCCAACCGTAACAGTTAAACGAAAACTAACAGTAGCCCTAAACTTACTCCCTCAAACTAAGTTCAAACCTAACCTAACCTGAAGCCTAAATCAAACCATACACCTAACCCTAACCCTAGGCGGACACCTTAAGCTCAACCCCAAACCTAACCTAACCCTGACGCTTATTCCAACCGTAACAGTTAACCGAAAACTAACAGTAGCCCTAAACTAACTCCCTCAAACTAAGTTCAAGCCTAACCTAACCTGAAGCATAAATAAAATCATAGACCTAACCCTAACCATAGGCGGACACCTTATGCTTAACGTCCACCCTAAACTGACCCTGAAGCTTACTCCAACTGTAACAGTTAACCGAAAACTAACAGTAGCCCTAATTTACTCCCTCAAACTAACTTCAAACCTAACCTAACCTGAAGCCTAAATCAAACCATACACCTAACCCTAACCCTAGGCGGACACCTTAAGCTCAACCCCAACCCTAACCTGACCCTCACGCTAACTCCAACCGTAACACTGAACGGAAAACTAACAGTAGCCCTAAACTTACTCCCTCAAACTAAGTTCAAACCTAACCTAACCTGAAGCCTAACTCAAACCATAGACCTAACCATAACCCTAGGCGGACACCTGAAGCTCAACCCCAACCCTAACCTGACCCTGACGCTATCTCCAACCGTAATACTGAACCGAAAACTAACAGTAGCCCTAAACTTACTCCCTCAAACTAAGTTCAAACCTAACCTAACCTGAAGCCTAAATGAAACCATACACCTACCCCTAACCCTATGCGGACACCTTAATCTCAACCCCAACCCTAACCTGGCCCTGACGCTAACTCCAACCGTAACAGTTTCCCGAAAACTAACAGTTGCCCTAAAGTTACTCCCTCAAACTAAGTTCAAACCTAACCTAACCTGAAGCCTAAATCAAACAATAGACCTAACCCTAACCCTAGGCGGACACCTTAAGCTTAACCCCAACCCTAACCTGACCCTGAGGCTAAATCCAACCGTAACACTGAACCGAAAACTAACAGTAGCCCTAAACTTACTCCCTCAAACTAAGTTCAAACCTATCCTAACCAGAAGCCTAACTCAAACCATAGACCTAACCCTAACCCTAGGCGGAACCTGAAGCTCAACCCCAACCCTAACCTGACCCTGATGCTATCTCCATACATAACACTGAACCAAAAACTAAAAGTAGCCCTAAACTTTCTCCCTGAAACTAAGTTCAAACCTAACCTAACCTGAAGCCTAACTCAAACCACAGACCTAACCCTAACCCTAAGCTGACACCTTAAGCTCAACCCCAACCCTAACCTGACGCTCACGCTAACTCCAACCGTAACACTGAATCGAAATCTAACAGTAGACCTAAACTTACTTCCTCAAACTAAGTTCAAACCTAACCTAACCTGAAGCCTAACTCAAACAATAGACCTAACCCTAACCCTAGGAGGACACCTTAAGCTTAACCCCAACCAAAACCTGACCCTGAGGCTAAATCCAACCTTAACACTGAACCGAAAACTAACAGTAGCCCTAAACTTACTCCCTCAAACTAAGTTCAAACATAACCTAGCCTGAAGCCTAAATCAAACCACACACCTAACCCTAACCCTAGGCGGACACCTTAAGCTCAACCCCAAACCTAACCTGACCCTGACGCTTATCCCAACCGTAACAGTTAACCGAAAACTAACAGTAGCCCTAAACTAACTCCCTCAAACTAAGTTCAAGCCTAACCTAACCTGAAGCATAAATAAAATCATAGACCTAACCCTAACCATAGGCGGACACCTTATGCTTAACCTCCACCCTAAACTGACCCTGAAGCTTACTCCAACTGTAACAGTTAACCGAAAACTAACAGTAGCCCTAATTTACTCCCTCAAACTAACTTCAAACCTAACCTAACCTGAAGCCTAAATCAAACCATACACCTAACCCTAACCCTAGGCGGACACCTTAAGCTCAACCCCAACCCTAACCTGACCCTCACGCTAACTCCAACCGTAACACTGAACGGAAAACTAACAGTAGCCCTAAACTTACTCCCTCAAACTAAGTTCAAACCTAACCTAACCTGAAGCCTAACTCAAACCATAGACCTAACCATAACCCTAGGCGGACACCTGAAGCTCAACCCCAACCCTAACCTGACCCTGACGCTATCTCCAACCGTAATACTGAACCGAAAACTAACAGTAGCCCTAAATTTACTCCCTCAAACTAAGTTCAAACCTAACCTAACCTGAAGCCTAACTCAAACTACAGACCTAACCCTAACCCTAGGCGGACACCTGAAGCTCAACCCCAACCCTAATCTAACCCTCACGCTAACTCCAACCGTAACACTGAACCGAAAACTAACAGTAGCCCTAAATTTACTCCCTCAAACTAAGTTCAAACCTAACCTAACCTGAAGCCTAAATCAAACAATAGACCTAACCCTAACCCTAGGCGGACACCTTAAGCTTAACCCCAACCCTAACCTGACCCTGAGGCTAAATCCAACCGTAACACTGAACCGAAAACTAACAGTAGCCCTAAACTTAGTACCTCAAACTAAGTTCAAACCTAACCTAACCTGAAGCCTAACTCAAACCATAGACCTAACCCTAACCCTAGGCGGACACCTGAAGGTCAACCCCAACCCTAACCTGACCCTGACGCTATCTCCAAACATAACACTGAACCAAAAACTAACAGTAGCCCTAAACTTACTCCCTGAAACTAAGTTCAAACCTAACCTAACCTGAAGCCTAACTCAAACCACAGACCTAACCCTAACCCTAAGCGGACACCTTAAGCTCAACCCCAACCCTAACCTGACGCTCACGCTAACTCCAACCGTAACACTGAATCGAAATCTAACAGTAGACCTAAACTTACTTCCTCAAACTAAGTTCAAACCTAACCTAACCTGAAGCCTAACTCAAACAATAGACCTAACCCTAACCCTAGGAGGACACCTTAAGCTTAACCCCAACCAAAACCTGACCCTGAGGCTAAATCCAAGCTTAACACTGAACCGAACACTAACAGTAGCCCTAAACTTACTCCCTCCAACTAAGTTCAAACCTAACCTAACCTGAAGCCTAACTCAAACCATAGACCTAACCCTAACCCTAGGTGGACACCTGAAGGTCAACCCCAACCCTAACCTGACCCTGACGCTATCTCCAACCGTAACACTGAACCGAAAACTAACAGTAGCCCTAAATTTACTCCCTAAAACTAAGTTCAAACCTAACCTAACCTAAAGCCTAACTCAAACGACAGACCTAACCCTAACCCTAGGCGGACACCTTAAGCTCAATCCCAACCCTAACCGGACGCTCACGCTATCTCCAAACGTAACACTGAACCGAAAACTAACAGTAGCCCTAAACTTATACCCTCAAACTAAGTTCAATCCTAACATAATCTGAAGCCTATATGAAACCATAGACCAAACCCTAACCCTAGGCAGACACCTTATGCTTAACCCCCTCCCTAACCTGACCCTGACGCTTACTCCAACCATAACAGTTAACCGAAAACTAACAGTAGCCCTAAACTGACAACCTCAAACTAAGTTCAAAACTAACCAAACCTGAAGCCTAAATCAAATCATACACCTAACCCTAACCCTAGGCGGACACCTTATGCTTAACCCCCACCCTAACCTGACCCTGACGCTTACTCCAACTGTAACAGTTAACCGAAAACTAACAGTAGCCCTAAACTTACTCCCTGAAACTAACTTCAAACCTAACCTAACCTGAAGCCTAATTCAAACCATACACCTAACCCTAACCCTAGGCGGACAGCTGAAGTTCAACCCCAACCCTAACCTGACCCTGACGCTATCTCCAACCGTAACACTGAACAGAAAACTAACAGTAGCCCTAAACTTACTCCCTCAAACTAAGTTCAAACCTAACCTAACCTGAAGCCTAACTCAAACCACAGACCTAACCCTAACCCTAGGCGGACACCATAAGCTCAACCCCAACCCTAACCAGACCCTCACGCTAACTCCAAACGTAACACTGAACCAAAAACTAACAGTCGCCCTAAACTTACTTCCTCAAACTAAATTCAAACCTAACCTAACCTGAAGCCTAACTCAAACAATAGACCTAACCCTAACCCTAGGCAGACACCTTAAGCTTAACCCCAACCCCAACCTGACCCTGAGGCTAAATCCAACCGTAACAGTTAAACGAAAACTAACAGTAGCCCTAAACTTACTCCCTCAAACTAAGTTCAAACCTAACCTAACCTGAAGCCTAAATCAAACCATACACCTAACCCTAACCCTAGGCGGACACCTTAAGCTCAACCCCAAACCTAACCTAACCCTGACGCTTATTCCAACCGTAACAGTTAACCGAAAACTAACAGTAGCCCTAAACTAACTCCCTCAAACTAAGTTCAAGCCTAACCTAACCTGAAGCATAAATAAAATCATAGACCTAACCCTAACCATAGGCGGACACCTTATGCTTAACGTCCACCCTAAACTGACCCTGAAGCTTACTCCAACTGTAACAGTTAACCGAAAACTAACAGTAGCCCTAATTTACTCCCTCAAACTAACTTCAAACCTAACCTAACCTGAAGCCTAAATCAAACCATACACCTAACCCTAACCCTAGGCGGACACCTTAAGCTCAACCCCAACCCTAACCTGACCCTCACGCTAACTCCAACCGTAACACTGAACGGAAAACTAACAGTAGCCCTAAACTTACTCCCTCAAACTAAGTTCAAACCTAACCTAACCTGAAGCCTAACTCAAACCATAGACCTAACCATAACCCTAGGCGGACACCTGAAGCTCAACCCCAACCCTAACCTGACCCTGACGCTATCTCCAACCGTAATACTGAACCGAAAACTAACAGTAGCCCTAAACTTACTCCCTCAAACTAAGTTCAAACCTAACCTAACCTGAAGCCTAAATGAAACCATACACCTACCCCTAACCCTATGCGGACACCTTAATCTCAACCCCAACCCTAACCTGGCCCTGACGCTAACTCCAACCGTAACAGTTTCCCGAAAACTAACAGTTGCCCTAAAGTTACTCCCTCAAACTAAGTTCAAACCTAACCTAACCTGAAGCCTAAATCAAACAATAGACCTAACCCTAACCCTAGGCGGACACCTTAAGCTTAACCCCAACCCTAACCTGACCCTGAGGCTAAATCCAACCTTAACACTGAACCGAAAACTAACAGTAGCCCTAAACTTACTCCCTCAAACTAAGTTCAAACCTAACCTAACCTGAAGCCTAAATCAAACGATACACCTAACCCTAACCCTAGGCGGACACCTTAAGCTCAACCCCAAACCTAACCTGACCCTGACGCTTACTCCAACAGTAACAGTTACCCGAAAACTAACAGTAGCCATAAACTTACTCACTCAAACTAAGTTCAAACCTAACCTAACCTGAAGCATAAATCAAATCATAGACCTAACCCTAACCCTAGGCAGACACCTTATGCTTAACCCCCACCCTAACCTGAACCTGACACTTACTCCAACTGTAACAGTTAACCGAAAACTAACAGTAGCCCTAAACTTACTCCCTCAAACTAACTTCAAACCTAACCTAACCTGAAGCCTAAATCAAACCATACACCTAACCCTAACCGTAGGCGGACACCGTAAGCTCAACCCCAACCCTAACCTGGCCCTGACGCTAACTCCAACAGTAACAGTTACCCGAAAACTAACAGTAGCCCTAAACTTACTCCCTCAATCTAAGTTCAAACCTAACCTAACCTGAAGCCTAAATTAAACCCTACACCTAACCCTAACCCTAGGCGGACACCTTAAGCTCAACCTCATCCCTAACCTGAGCCTCACCCGAACTCCAACCGTAACACTGAACGGACAACTAACAGTAGCCCTAAACTTACTCCCTCAAACTAAGTTCAAACCTAACCTAACCTGAAGCCTAACTCAAACCATAGACCTAACCCTAACCCTAGGCGGACACCTGAAGCTCAACCCAAACCCTAAACTGACCCTGACGCTATCTCCAACCTTAACACTGAAGCGAAAACTAACAGTAGCCCTAAACTGACTCCCTCAAATTAAGTTCAAACCTAACCTAACCTGAAGCCGGAATGAATCCGTAGACCTAACCCTAACCCTAGGCGGAAACCTTATGCTTAACCCCCAACCTTACCTGACCCTGACGCTTACTCCAACTGTAACAGTTAACCGAAAACTAACAGTAGCCCTAAACTTACTCCCTGAAACTAAATTCAAACCTAACCTAACCTGAAGCCTAAATCAAACCATACACCCAACCCTAACCCTAGGCGGACACCTTATGCTTAACACCCACCATAACCTGACCCTGACGCTTACTCCAACCGTAACAGTTAAACGAAAACTAACAGTAGCCCTAAACTTACTCCCTCAAACTAAGTTCAAACCTAACCTAACCTGAAGTCTAAATCAAGCCATACACCTAACCCTAACCCCAGGCAGACACCTTAAGCTCAACCCCAAACCTAACCTGACCCTGACGCTTACTCCAACCGTAACAGTTCACCGAAAACTAACAGTAGCCCTAAACTGACACCCTAAAACTAAGTTCAAACCTAACCTAACCTGAAGCCTAAATCAAATCATAGACCTAACCCTAACCCTAGGCGGACACCTTATGCTTAACCCCCACCCTAACCTGACCCTGACGCTTACTCCAACTGTAACAGTTAACCGAAAACTAACAGTAGCCCTAAACTTACTCCCTCAAACTAACTTCAAACCTAACCTAACCTGAAGCCTAAATCAAACCATACACCTAACCCTAACCCTAGGCGGACACCTTAAGCTCAACCCCAACCCTAACCTGGTCCTGACGCTAACTCCAACAGTAACAGTTACCCGAAAACTAACAGTAGCCCTAAACTTACTCCCTCAAACTAAGTTCAAACCTAACCTAACCTGAAACCTAAATCAAACCATACACCTAACCCTAACCCTAGGCGGACACCTTAAGTTCAACCCCAACCCTAACCTGACCCTCACGCTAACTCCAACCGTAACACTGAACGGAAAACTAACAGTAGCCCTAAACTTACTCCCTCAAACTAAGTTCAAACCTATCCTAACCTGAAGCCTAAATGAAACCATACACCTAACCCTAACCCTAGGTGGACACCTTAATCTCAACCCCAACCCTAACCTGGCCCTGACGCTAACTCCAACCGTAACAGTTTCCCGAAAACTAAAAGTAGCCCTAAACTTAGTCCCTCAAACAGAGTTCAAACCTAACCTAACCTGAAGCCTAAATCAAACCATACACCTAACCCTAACCTTAGGCGGACAACTTAAGCTCAACCCCAACCCTAACCTGACCTCCAGGCTAACTCCAACCATATCACTGAACCGAAAACTAAGAGTAGCCCTAAACTTACTCGCTCAAACTAAGTTCAAACCTACCCTAACCTGAAGCCTAAATCAAACCATACACCTAACCCTAACCGTAGGCGGACACCGTAAGCTCAACCCCAACCCTAACCTGGCCCTGACGCTAACTCCAACAGTAACAGTTACCCGAAAACTAACAGTAGCCCTAAACTTACTCCCTCAATCTAAGTTCAAACCTAACCTAACCTGAAGCCTAAATTAAACCCTACACCTAACCCTAACCCTAGGCGGACACCTTAAGTTCAACCCCAACCCTAACCTGACCCTCACGCTAACTCCAACTGTAACACTGAACGGAAAACTAACAGTAGACCTAAACTTACTCCCTCAAACTAACTTCAAACCTAACCTAACCTGAAGCCTAACTCAAACCATAGACCTAACCCTAACCCTAGGCGGACACCTGAAGATCAACCCCAAACCTAACCTGACCCTGACGCTATCTCCAACCGTAACACTGAACCGAAAACTAACAGTAGCCCTAAACTTACTCCCTCAAACTAAGTTCAATCCTAACCTAACCTGAAGCCTAAATGAAACCATAGACCTAACCCTAACCCTAGGCGGACACCTTATTCTTAACCCCCACCCTAACCTGACCCTGACGCTTTCTCCAAACCTAACAGTTAAACGAAAACTATCAGTAGCCCTAAACTTACTCCCTCAAACTAAGTTCAAACCTATCCTAACCTGAAGCCTAAATGAAACCATACACCTAACCCTAACCCTAGGCGGACACCTTAATCTCAGCCCCAACCCTAACCTGGCCCTGACGCTAACTCCAACCGTAACAGTTTCCCGAAAACTAAAAGTACCCCTAAACTTAGTCCCTCAAACTAAGTTCAAACCTAACCTAACCTGAAGCCTAAATCAAACCATACACCTAACCCTAACCTTAGGCGGACAACTTAAGCTCAACCCCAACCCTAACCTGACCTCCAGGCTAACTCCAACCATATCACTGAATCGAAAACTAAGAGTAGCCCTAAACTTACTCGCTCAAACTAATTTCAAACCTACCCTAACCTGAAGCCTAACTCAAATCATAGACCTAACCCTAACAATAGGCGGACACCTTAAGCTCAATCCCAAACCTAACCTGACCCTGAGGCTTACTCCAACCGTAACAGTTAACCGAAAACTAACAGTAGCCCTAAACTGACTCCCTCAAACTAAGTTCAAACCTAACCTAACCTGAAGCCTAAATCAAATCATAGACCTAACCCTATCCCTAGGCGGACACCTTATGCTTAACCCCCACCCTAACCTGACCCTGACGCTTAATCCAACTTTAAGAGTTAACCGAAAACTAACAGTAGCGCTAAACTTACTCCCTCAAACTAACTTCAAACCTAACCTAACCTGAAGCCTAAATCAAACCATACACCTAACCCTAACCCTAGGCAGACACCTTATGCTTAACCCCCACTCTAACCTGACCCTGACGCTTACTCCAACCGTAACAGTTAAATGAAAACTAACAGTAGCCCTAAACTTACTCCCTCAAACTAAGTTCAAACCTAGCCTAACCTGAAGCCTAAATCAAAACATACACCTAACCCTAACCCTAGGCGGACACCTTAAGCTCAACCCCAAACCTAACCTGACCCTGACGCTTACTCCAACAGTAACAGTTACCCGAAAACTAATAGTAGCCCTAAACTTACTCCCTCAAACTAAGTTCAAACCTAACCTAACCTGAAGCATAAATCAAATCATAGACCTAACCCTAACCCTAGGCAGACACCTTATGCTTAACCCCCACCCTAACCTGAACCTGACGCTTACTCCAACTGTAACAGTTAACCGAAAACTAACAGTAGCCCTAAACTTACTCCCTCAAACTAACTTCAAACCTAACCTAACCTGAAGCCTAAATCAAACCATACACCTAACCCTAACCCTAGGCGGACACCTTAAGCTCAACCCCAACCCTAACCTGGCCCTGACGCTAACTCCAACAGTAACAGTTACCCGAAAACTAACAGTAGCCCTAAACTTACTCCCTCAATCTAAGTTCAAACCTAACCTAACCTGAAGCCTAAATTAAACCCTACACGTAACCCTAACCCTAGGCGGACACCTTAAGCTCAACCTCATCGCTAACCTGAGCCTCACCCGAACTCCAACCGTAACACTGAACGGACAACTAACAGTAGCCCTAAACTTACTCCCTCAAACTAAGTTCAAACCTAACCTAACCTGAAGCCTAACTCAAACCATAGACCTTACCCTAACGCTAGGCGGACACCTTATGCTTAACCCCCACCCTTACCTGACCCTGACGCTTACTCCAAACGTAACAGTTTACCGAAAACCAACAGTAGCCCTAAACTGACTCCCTCAAATTAAGTTCAAACCTAACCTAACCTGAAGCCGAAATGAATCCGTAGACCTAACACTAACCCTAGGTGGAAACCTTATGCTTAACCCCCACCCTTACCTGACCCTGACGCTTACTCCAACTGTAACAGTTAACCGAAAACTAACAGTAGCCCTAAACTTACTCCCTGAAACTAAATTCAAACCTAACCTAACCTGAAGCCTAAATCAAACCATACACCCAACCCTAACCCTAGGCGGACACCTTATGCTTAACACCCACCATAACCTGACCCTGACGCTTACTCCAACCGTAACAGTTAAACGAAAACTAACAGTAGCCCTAAACTTACTCCCTCAAACTAAGTTCAAACCTAACCTAACCTGAAGTCTAAATCAAGCCATACACCTAACCCTAACCCCAGGCAGACACCTTAAGCTCAACCCCAAACCTAACCTTACCCTGACGCTTACTCCAACCGTAACAGTTCACCGAAAACTAACAGTAGCCCTAAACTGACGCCCTAAAACTAAGTTCAAACCTAACCTAACCTGAAGCCTAAATCAAATCATAGACATAACCCTAACCCTAGGCGGACACCTTATGCTTAACCCCCACCCTAACCTGACCCTGACGCTTACTCCAACTGTAACAGTTAACCGAAAACTAACAGTAGCCCTAAACTTACTCCCTCAAACTAACTTCAAACCTAACCTAACCTGGAGCCTAAATCAAACCATGGACCTAACCCTAACCCGAGGCGGACAACGGAAGCTCAACCCCAACCCTAACCTGACCCTGACTCTATCTCCAACCGTAACACTGAACCGAAAACTAACAGTAGCCCTAAACTTACTCCCTCAAACTAAGTTCAGTCCTAACCTAACCTGAAGCCTAAATGAAACCATAGACCTAACCCTAAACCTAGGCGGACACCTGAAGCTCAACACCAACCCTACCCTGACCCTGACGCTGTCTCCAACCGTAACACTGAACCGAAAACTAACAGTAGCACTAAACTTACTCCCTCAAACTAAGTTCAAACCTAACCTAACCTGAAGCCTAACTCAAACCACAGACCTAACCCTAACCCTAGGCACACACCTTAAGCTCAACCCCAACCCTAACCTGACCCTCACGCTAACTCCAACCGTAACACTGAATCGAAAAGTAACAGTAGCCCTAAACTTACTCCCTCAAACTAAGTTCAAACCTAACCTAACCTGATGCCTAACTCAAAAAATAGGCCTAACCCTAACCCTAGGCCGACACCTTAAGCTCAACCCCAACCCTAACCTGGCCCTGACGCTAACTCCAACAGTAACAGTTACCCGAAAACTAACAGTAGCCCTAAACTTACTCCCTCAAACTAAGTTCAAACCTAACCTAACCTGAAGCCTAAATAAAATCATAAACCTAACCCTAACCCTAGGCGGACACCTGAATTTCAAACCCAACCCTAACATGACCCTCACGCTAACTCCAACCGTAACACTGAACTGAAAACTAACAGTAGCCCTAAACTTACTCCCTAAAACTAAGTTCAAACCTAACCTAACCTATAGCCTAACTCAAACGACAGACCTAACCCTAACCCTAGGCGGACACCTTAAGCTCAATCCCAACCCTAACCGGACGCTCACGCTATCTCCAAACGTAACACTGAACCGAAAACTAACAGTAGCCCTAAACTTATACCCTCAAACTAAGTTCAATCCTAACCTAACCTGAAGCCTAAATGAAACCATAGACCTAACCCTAACCCTAGGCGGACACCTTATGCTTAACCCCCTCCCTAACCTGACCCTGACCCTTACTCCAACCATAACAGTTAACCGAAAACTAACAGTAGCCTTAAACTGACTCTCTCAAAGTAAGTTCAAAACTAACCTAACCTGAATCCTAAATCAAATCATAGACCTAACCCTAACCCTAGGCGGAAACCTTATGCTTAACCCCCACCCTAACCTGACCCTGACGCTTACTCCAACAGTAACAGTTAACCGAAAACTAACAGTAGCCCTAAACTTACTCCCTGAAACTAACTTCAAACCTAACCTAACCTGAAGCCTAAATCAAACCATACACCTAACCCTAACCCTAGGCGGACAGCTGAAGTTCAACCACAACCCTAACCTGACCCTGACGCTATCTCCAACCGTAACACTGAACAGAAAACTAACAGTAGCCCTAAACTTACTCCCTCAAACTAAGTTCAAACCTAACCTAACCTGAAGCCTAACTCAAACCACAGACCTAACCCTAACCCTAGGCGGACACCTTAAGCTCAACCCCAACCCTAACCAGACCCTCACGCTAACTCCAAACGTAACACTGAACCAAAAACTAACAGTAGCCCTAAACTTACTTCCTCAAACTAAGTTCAAACCTAACCTAACCTGAAGCCTAACTCAAACAATAGACCTAACCCTAACCCTAGGTGGACACCTTAAGCTTAACCCCAACCCCAACCTGACCCTGAGGCTAAATCCAACCGTAACATTGAACCGAAAACTTAGAGTAGCCCTAAACTTATTCCCTCAAACTAAGTTCAATCCTAACCTAACATAAAGCCTAAATGAAACCATAGACATAACCCTAACCCTAGGCGGACACCTTATGCTTAACCCCCACCCTAACCGGGCCCTGAAGCTAACTCCAACCGTAACAGTTACCCGAAAACTAACAATAGCCCTAAACTTACTCCCTCAAACTAAGTTCAAACCTAACCTAACCTGAAGCCTAAATTAAACCATACAACTAACCCTAACACTAGGTGGACACCTTAAGCTCAACCCCAAACCTAACCTGACCCTCACGCTAACTCCAACCGTAACACTGAACGGAAAACTAACAGTAGCCCTAAACTTACTCCCTCAAACTAAGTTCAAACCTAACCTAACCTGAAGCCTAAGTCAAACCATAGACCTAACCATAACCCCAGGCGGACACCTGAAGCTAAACCCCAACCCTAACCTGACCCTGACGCTATCTCCAACCGTAATACTGAACCGAAAACTAACAGTAGCCCTAAACTTACTCCCTCAAACTAAGTTCAAACCTAACCTAACCTGAAGCCTAACTCAAACTTCAGACCTAACCCTAACCCTAGGCGGACACCTTAAGCTCAACCCCAACCCTAATCTAACCCTCACGCTAACTCCAACCGTAACACTGAACCGAAAACTAACAGTAGCCCTAAACTTACTCCCTCAAACTAAGTTCAAACCTAACCTAACCTGAAGCCTAACTCAAACCACAGACCTAACCCTAACCCTAAGCGGACATCTTAAGCTCAACCCCAACCCTAACCTGACGCTCACGCTAACTCCAACCGTAACACTAAATCGAAATCTAACAGTAGACCTAAACTTACTTCCTCAAACTAAGTTCAAACCTAACCTAACCTGAAGCCTAACTCAAACAATAGACCTAACCCTAACCCTAGGAGGACACCTTAAGCTTAACCCCAAACAAAACCTGACCCTGAGGCTAAATCCAACCTTAACACTGAACCGAAAACTAACAGTAGCCCTAAACTTACTCCCTCAAACTAAGTTCAAACCTAACCTAACCTGAAGCCTATCTCAAACCATAGACCTAACCCTAACCCTAGGCGGACACCTTAAGCTCAACCCCAACCATAACCTGGCCCTGACGCTAACTCCAACCGTAACAGTTACCCGAAAACTAACAGTAGCCCTAAACTTACTCCCTCAAACTAAGTTCAAACCTAACCTAACCTGAAGCCTAAATCAAACCATACACCTAACCCTAACCCTAGGCAGACACCTGAATTTCAAACCCAACCCTAACCTGACCCTCACGCTAACTCCAACCGTAACACTGAACGGAAAACTAACAGTAGCCCTAAACTTACTCCCTCAAACTAAGTTCAAACCTAACCTAACCTAAAGCCTAACTCAAACCATAGACCTAACTCTAATCCTAGGCGGACAACTGAAGCTCAACCCCAACCCTCACCTGACCCTGATGCTTATTCCAAACGTAACAGTTAAACGAAAACTAACAGTAGCCCTAAACTTACTCCCTCAAACTAAGTTCAAACCTAAGCTAACCTGAAGCCTAAATCAAACCATACACCTAACCCTAACCCTAGGTGGACACCTTAAGCTCAACCCCAAACCTAACCTGATCCTGACGCTTACTCCAACCATAACAGTTAACCGAAAACTAACAGTAGCACTAAACTGACTCCCTCAAACTAAGTTCAAACCTAACCTAACCTGAAGCCTAAATCAAATCATAGACCTAACCCTAACCCTAGGCGGACACCTGAAGCTCAAACCCAACCCTAACCTGACCCTCACCCTAACTCCAACCGTAACACTGAACCGAAAACTAACAGTAGCCCTAAACTTACTCTCTAAATCTAAGTTCAAACCTAACCTAACCTGAAGCCTAACTCAAACTTCAGACCTAACCCTAACCCTAGGCGGACAGCTGAAGCTCAACCTCAAACCTACCCTGACCCTGAGGCTATCTCCAACCGTAACACTGAACTGAAAACCAACAGTAGCCCTAAATTTACTCCCTAAAACTAAGTTCAAACCTAACCTAACCTGAAGCCTAACTCAAACCACAGACCTAACCCTAACCCTAGGCGGACACCTTAAGCTCAACCCCAACCCTAACCGGACCCTCCCGCTAACTCCAAACGTAACACTGAACCGAAAACTAACAGTAGCCCTAAACTTACTCCCTCAAACTAAGTTCAATCCTAACCTAACCTGAAGCCTAAATGAAACCATAGACCTAACCCTAACCCTAGGCGGACACCTTATGCTTAACCCCCACCCTAACCTGACCCTGACGCTTACTACAACCGTAACAGTTAACCGAAAACTAACAGTAGCCCTAAACTGACTCCCTCAAACTAAGTTCAAACATAACCTAACCTGAAGCCTAAATCAAATCATAGACATAACCCTAACCCTAGGCGGACACCTTATGCTTAATGCCCAACCTAACCTGACCCTGACGCTTACTCCAACTGTAACAGTTTCCCGAAAACTAACAGTAGCCCTAAACTTACTCCCTCAAACTAAGTTCAAACCTAACCTAACCTGAAGCCTAACTCAAACCATAGACCTAACCCTAACCCTAGGCGGACACCTTAAGCTCAACCCCAACCATAACCTGGCCCTGACGCTAACTCCAACCGTAACAGTTACCCGAAAACTAACAATAGCCCTAAATTTACTCCCTCAAACTAAGTTCAAACCTAACCTAACCTGAAGCCTAAATCAAACCATACACCTAACCCTAACCCTAGGCAGACACCTGAAGTTCAAACCCAACCCTAACCTGACCCTCACGCTAACTCCAACCGTAACACTGAACAGAAAACTAACAGTAGCCCTAAACTTACTCACTCAAACTAAGTTCAAACCTAACCTAACCTAAAGCCTAACTCAAACCATAGACCTAACTCTAACGCTAGGCGGACAACTGAAGCTCAACCCCAACCCTAACCTGACCCTGACGCTTACTCCAACCGTAACAGTTAAACGAAAACTAACAGTAGCCCTAAACTTACTCCCTCAAACTAAGTTCAAACCTAACCTAACCTGAAGCCTAAATCAAACCATACACCTATCCCTAACCCTAGGCGGACACCTTAAGCTCAACCCCAAACCTAACCTGACCCTGACGCGTACTCCAACCATAATAGTTAACCGAATACTAAGAGTAGCCCTAAACTGACTCCCTCAAACTATGTTCAAACCTAACCTAACCTGAAGCCTAAATCAAATCATAGACCTAACCCTAATCCTAGGCGGACACCTGAAACTCAAACCCAACCCTAACCTGACCCTGACGCTATCTCCAACCGTAACACTGAAATGAAATCCAACAGTAGCCCTAAACTTACTCCCTCAAACTAAGTTCAAACCTAACCTAACCTGAAGCCTAACTCAAACCATAGACCTAACGCTAACCCTAGGCGGACACCTGAAGCTCAACCCCAACCCTACCCTGACCCTGACGCTGTCTCCAACCGTAACACTGAACCGAAAACTAACAGTAGCCCTAAAGTTACTCCCTCAAACGAAATTCAAACCTAACCTAACCTGAAGCCTAACTCAAACCACAGACCTAACCCTAACCCTAGGCAGACACCTTAAGCTCAACCCAAACCCTAACCTGACCCTCACGCTAACTCCAACCGTAACACTGAATCGAAAATAACAGTAGCCCTAAACTTACTCCCTCATACTAAGTTCTAACCTAACCTAACCTGATGCCTAACTCAAAAAATAGACCTAACCCTAACCCTAGGCGGACACCTGAAGCTCAAACCCAACCCTAACCTGACCCTGATGCTATCTCCAACCATAACACTGAATCGAAAACTAACAGTAGCCCTAAAATTACTCCCTCAAACTAAGTTCAAACCTAACCTAACCTGATGCCTAACTCAAAAAATAGACCTAACCCTAACCCTAGGCCGACACCTTAAGCTCAACCCCAACCCTAACCTGGCCCTGACGCTAACTCCAACAGTAACAGTTACCCGAAAACTAACAGTAGCCCTAAACTTACTCCCTCAAACTAAGTTCAAACCTAACCTAACCTGAAGCCTAAATCAAACCATACACCTAACCCTAACCCTAGGTGGACACCTTAAGTTCAACCCCAACCCTAACCTGACCCTCACGCTAATTCCAACCGTAACACTGAACGGAAAACTAACAGTAGCCCTAAACTTACTCCCTTAAACTAACTTCAAACCTAATCTAACCTGAAGCCTAACTCAAATCATAGACCTAACCCTAACCCTAGGCGGACACCCGAAGATCAACCCCAACCCTAACATGACCCTGACGCTATCTCCAACCGTAACACTAAACCGGAAACTAAAAGTAGCCCTAAACTTACTCCCTCAAACTAAGTTCAAACCTAACCTAACCTGAAGCCTAACTCAAACCACAGACCTAACCCTAATCCTAGGCGGACACCTTAAGCTCAACCCCAACCCTAACCTGACCCTCACGCTAGCTCCAACCGTAACAGTTTCCAGAAAACTAAAAGTAGCCCTAAACTTAGTCCCTCAAACTAAGTTCAAACCTAACCTAACCTGAAGCCTAAATCAAACCATACACCTAACCCTAACCTTAGGCGGACAACTTAAGCTCAACCCCAACCCTAACCTGACCTCCAGGCTAACTCCAACCATATCACTGAACCGAAAACTAAGAGTAGCCCTAAACTTACTCGCTCAAACTAAGTTCAAACCTACCCTAACCTGAAGCCTAACTCAAATCATAGACCTAACCCTAACAATAGGCGGACACCTGAAGCTCAACCCCAACCCTAACCTGACACTGACGCTATCTCCAACCATAACACTGAACCGAAAACTAACAGTAGCCCTAAACTTACTCACTCAAACTAAGTCCAAATGTAACCTAATCTGGAGCCTAAATCAAACCATGGACCTAACCCTAACCCGAGGCGGACAACGGAAGCTCAACCCCAACCCTAACCTGACCCTGACGCTATCTCCAACCGTAACACTGAACCGAAAACTAACAGTAGCCCTAAACTTACTCCCTCAAACTAAGTTCAAACCTAACCTAACCTGAAGCCTAACTCAAACCATAGACCTAACCATAACCCTAGGCGGACACCTGAAGCTCAACCCCAACCCTAACCTGACACTGACGCTATCTCCAACCGTAACACTGAACCGAAAACTAACAGTAGCCCTAAACTTACTCCCTAAAACTAAGTTCAAACCTAACCTAACCTAAAGTTCAACTCAAACGACAGACCTAACCCTAACCCTAGGCGGACACCTTAAGCTCAATCCCAACCCTAACCGGACGCTCACGCTATCTCCAAACGTAACACTGAACCGAAAACTAACAGTAGCCCTAAACTTATACCCTCAAACTAAGTTCAATCCTAACATAATCTGAAGCCTATATGAAACCATAGAGCTAACCCTAACCCTAGGCGGACACCTTATGCTTAACCCCCTCCCTAACCTGACCCTGACGCTTACTCCAACCATAACAGTTAACCGAAAACTAACAGTAGCCCTAAACTGACTCCCTCAAACTAAGTTCAAAACTAACCTAACCTGAAGCCTAAATCAAATCATAGACCTAACCCTAACCCTAGGCGGACACCTTATGCTTAACCCCCACCCTAACCTGACCCTGACGCTTACTCCAACTGTAACAGTTAACTGAAAACTAACAGTAGCCCTAAACTTACTCCCTGAAACTAACTTCAAACCTAACCTAACCTGAAGCCTAAATCAAACCATACACCTAACCCTAACCCTAGGCGGACAGCTGAAGTTCAACCACAACCCTAACCTGACCCTGACGCTATCTCCAAACGTAACACTGAACAGAAAACTAACAGTAGCCCTAAACTTACTCCCTCAAACTAAGTTCAAACCTAACCTAACCTGAAGGCTAACTCAAACCACAGACCTAACCCTAACCCTAGGCGGACACCATAAGCTCAACCCCAACCCTAACCGGACCCTCACGCTAACTCCAAACGTAACACTGAACCAAAAACTAACAGTCGCCCTAAACTTACTTCCTCAAACTAAGTTCAAACCTAACCTAACCTGAAGCCTAACTCAAACAATAGACCTAAGCCTAACCCTAGGCAGACACCTTAAGCTTAACCCCAACCCCAACCTGACCCTGAGGCTAAATCCAACCATAACAGTTAAACGAAAACTAACAGTAGCCCTAAACTTACTCCCTCAAACTAAGTTCAAACCTAACCTAACCTGAAGCCTAAATCAAACCATACACCTAACCCTAACCCTAGGCGGACACCTTAAGCTCAACTCCAAACCTAACCTGACCCTGACGCTTATTCCAACCGTAACAGTTAACCGAAAACTAACAGTAGCGCTAAACTAACTCCCTCAAACTAAGTTCAAGCCTAACCTAACCTGAAGCATAAATAAAATCATAGACCTAACCCTAACCATAGGCGGACACCTTATGCTTAACCTCCACCCTAAACTGACCCTGAAGCTTACTCCAACTGTAACAGTTAACCGAAAACTAACAGTAGCCCTAATTTACTCCCTCAAACTAACTTCAAACCTAACCTAACCTGAAGCCTAAATCAAACCATACACCTAACCCTAACCCTAGGCGGACACCTTAAGCTCAAACCCAACCCTAACCTGACCCTCACGCTAACTCCAACCGTAACACTGAACGGAAAACTAACAGTAGCCCTAAACTTACTCCCTCAAACTAAGTTCAAACCTAACCTAACCTGAAGCCTAACTCAAACCATAGACCTAACCATAACCCTAGGCGGACACCTGAAGCTCAACCCCAACCCTAACCTGACCCTGACGCTATCTCCAACCGTAATACTGAACCGAAAACTAACAGTAGCCCTAAACTTACTCCCTCAAACTAAGTTCAAACCTAACCTAACCTGAAGCCTAACTCAAACTACAGACCTAACCCTCACCCTAGGCGGACACCTGAAGCTCAACCCCAACCCTAATCTAACCCTCACGCTAACTCCAACCGTAACACTGAACCGAAAACTAACAGTAGCCCTAAATTTACTCCCTCAAACTAAGTTCAAACCTAACCTAACCTGAAGCCTAAATCAAACAATAGACCTAACCCTAACCCTAGGCGGACACCTTAAGCTTAACCCCAACCCTAACCTGACACTGAGGCTAAATCCAACCGTAACACTGAACCGAAAACTAACAGTAGCCCTAAACTTACTCCCTCAAAGTAAGTTCAAACCTAACCTAACCTGAAGCCTAACTCAAACCATAGACCTAACCCTAACCCTAGGCGGACACCTGAAGCTCAACCCCAACCCTAACCTGATCCTGACGCTATCTCCAAACATAACACTGAACCAAACACTAACAGTAGCCCTAAACTTACTCCCTGAAACTAAGTTCAAACCTAACCTAACCTGAAGCCTAACTCAAACCGCAGACCTAACCCTAACCCTAAGCGGACACCTTAAGCTCAACCCCAACCCTAACCTGACGCTCACGCTAACTCCAACCATAACACTGAATCGAAGTCTAACAGTAGACCTAAACTTACTTCCTCAAACTAAGTTCAAACCTAACCTAACCTGAAGCCTAACTCAAACAATAGACCTAACCCTAACCCTAGGAGGACACCTTAAGCTTAACCCCAACCAAAACCTGACCCTGAGGCTAAATCCAACCTTAACACTGAACCGAAAACTAACAGTAGCCCTAAACTTACTCCTTCCAACTAAGTTCAAACCTAACCTAACCTGAAGCCTAACTCAAACCATAGACCTAACCCTAACCCTAGGTGGACACCTGAAGGTCAACCCCAACCCTAACCTGACCCTGTCGCTATCTCCAACCGTAACACTGAACCGAAAACTAACAGTAGCCCTAAACTTACTCCTTAAAACTAAGTTCAAACCTAACCTAACCTAAAGCCTAACTCAAACCATAGACCTAACTCTAATCCTAGGCGGACAACTGAAGCTCAACCCCAACCCTAACCTGACACTGACGCTTACTCCAACCGTAACAGTTAAACGAAAACTAACAGTAGTCCTAAACTTACTCCCTCAAACTAAGTTCAAACCTAAGCTAACCTGAAGCCTAAATCAAACCATACACCTAACCCTAACCCTAGGTGGACACCTTAAGCTCAACCCCAAACCTAACCTGACCCTGACGCTTACTCCAACCATAACAGTTAACCGAAAACTAACAGTAGCCCTAAACTGACTCCTTCTAACTAAGTTCAAACCTAACCTAACCTGAAGCCTAAATCAAATCATAGACCTAACCCTAACCCTAGGCGGACACCTGAAGCTCAAACCCAACCCTAACCTGACCCTCACGCTAACTCCAACCGTAACACTGAACCGAAAACTAACAGTAGCCCTAAACTTACTCTCTAAATCTAAGTTCAAACCTAACCTAACCTGAAGCCTAACTCAAACCATAGACCTAACCCTAACCCTAGGCGGACACCTGAAGCTCAACCCCAACCCTACCCTGACCCTAAGGCTATCTCCAACCGTAACACTGAACTGAAAACCAACAGTAGCCCTAAACTTACTCCCTAAAACTAAGTTCAAACCTAACCTAACCTGAAGCCTAACTCAAACCACAGACCTAACCCTAACCCTAGGCGGACACCTTAAGCTCAACCCCAACCCTAACCGGACCCTCCCGCTAACTCCAAACGTAACACTGAACCGAAAACTAACAGTAGCCCTAAACTTACTCCCTCAAACTAAGTTCAATCCTAACCTAACCTGAATCCTAAATGAAACCATAGACCTAACCCTAACCCTAGGCGGACACCTTATGCTTAACCCCCACCCTAACCTGACCCTGACGCTTACTCCAACCGTAACAGTTAACCGAAAACTAACAGTAGCCCTAAACTGACTCCCTCAAACTAAGTTCAAACCTAACCTAACCTGAAGCCTAAATCAAATCATAGACATAACCCTAACCCTAGGCGGACACCTTATCCTTAACGCCCAACCTAACCTGACCCTGGCGCTTACTCCAACTGTAACAGTTAACCGAAAACTAACAGTAGCCCTAAACTTACTCCCTCAAACTAACTTCAAACCTAACCTAACCTGAAGCCTAAATGAAACCATACACCTACCCCTAACCCTAGGCGGACACCTTAATCTCAACCCCAACCCTAACCTGGCCCTGACGCTAACTCCAACCGTAACAGTTTCCCGAAAACTAACAGTAGCCCTAAACTTACTCCCTCAAACGAAGTTCAAACCTAACCTAACCTGAAGCCTAACTCAAACCATAGACCTAACCCTAACCCTAGGCGGACACCTTAAGCTCAACCCCAACTATAACCTGGCCCTGACGCTAACTCCAACCGTAACAGTTACCCGAAAACTAACAGTAGCCCTAAACTTACTCCCTCAAACTAAGTTCTAACCTAACCTAACCTGAAGCCTAAATCAAACCATACACCTAACCCTAAACCTAGGCGGACACCTTAAGCTCCACCCCAACCCTAACCTGGCCCTGAAGCTAACTCCAACAGTAACAGTTACCCGAAAACTAACAATAGCCCTAAACTTACTCCCTCAAACTAAGTTCAAACCTAACCTAACCTGAAGCCTAAATCAAACCATACACCTAACCCTAACCCGATGCAGACACCTGAAGTTCAAACCCAACCCTAACCTGACCCTCACGCTAACTCCAACCGTAACACTGAACGGAAAACTAACAGTAGCCCTAAACTTACTCCCTCAAACTAAGTTCAAACCTAACCTAACCTAAAGCCTAACTCACTCCATAGACCTAACTCTAATCCTAGGCGGACAACTGAAGCTCAACCCCAACCCTAACCTGACCCTGACGCTTACTCCAACCGTAACAGTTAAACGAAAACTAACAGTAGCCCTAAACTTACTCCCTCAAACTAAGTTCAAACCTAAGCTAACCTGAAGCCTAAATCAAACCATACACCTAACCCTAACCCTAGGTGGACACCTTAAGCTCAACCCCAAACCTAACCTGACCCTGACGCTTACTCCAACCATAAGAGTTAACCGAAAACTAACAGTAGCCCTAAACTGACTCCCTCAAACTAAGTTCAAACCTAACCTAACCTGAAGCCTAAATCAAATCATAGACCTAACCCTAACCCTAGGCGGACACCTGAAGCTCAAACCCAACCCTAACCTGACCCTCACGCTAACTCCAACCGTAACACTGAACCGAAAACTAACAGTAGTCCTAAACTTACTCTCTAAATCTAAGTTCAAACCTAACCTAACCTGAAGCCTAACTCAAACCATAGACCTAACCCTAACCCTAGGCGGCCACCTGAAGCTCAACCCCAACCCTACCCTGACCCTGAGGCTATCTCCAACCGTAACACTGAACTGAAAACCAACAGTAGCCCTAAACTTACTCCCTAAAACTAAGTTCAAACCTAACCTAACCTGAAGCCTAACTCAAACCACAGACCTAACCCTAACCCTAGGCGGACACCTTAAGCTCAACCCCAACCCTAACCGGACCCTCCCGCTAACTCCAAACGTAACACTGAACCGAAAACTAACAGTAGCCCTAAACTTACTCCCTCAAACTAAGTTCAAACCTAACCTAACCTGAAGCCTAACTCAAACCATAGACCTAACCCTAACCCTAGGCGGACACCTTAAGCTCAACCCCAACCCTTACCTGACCCTGACGCTATCTCCAAACATAACACTGAACCAAAAACTAACAGTAGCCCTAAACTTACTCCCTGAAACTAAGTTCAAACCTAACCTAACCTGAAGCTTAACTCAAACCACAGACCTAACCCTAACCCTAAGCGGACACCTTAAGTTCAACCCCAACCCTAACCTGACGCTCACTCTAACTCCAACCATAACACTGAATCGAAATCTAACAGTAGACCTAAACTTACTTCCTCAAACTAAGTTCAAACCTAACTTAACCTGAAGCTTAACTCAAACCACAGACCTAACCCTAACCCTAAGCGGACACCTTAAGCTCAACCCCAACCCTAACCTGACGCTCACTCTAACTCCAACCATAACACTGAATCGAAATCTAACAGTAGACCTAAACTTACTTCCTCAAACTAAGTTCAAACCTAAATTAACCTGAAGCCTAACTCAAACAATAGACCATACCCTAACCCTAGGAGGACACCCTAAGCTTAACCCCAACCAAAACCTGACCCTGAGGCTAAATCCAACCTTAACACTGAACCGAAAACTAACAGTAGCCCTAAACTTACTCCCTCAAACTAAGTTCAAACCTAACCTAACCTGAAGCCTATCTCAAACCATAGACCTAACCCTAACCCTAGGCGGACACCTTAAGCTCAACCCCAACCATAACCTGGCCCTGACGCTAACTACAACCGTAACAGTTACCCGAAAACTAACAGTGGCCCTAAACTTACTCCCTCAAACTAAGTTCAAACCTAACCTAACCTGAAGCCTAAATCAAACCATACACCTAACCCTAACCCTAGGCAGACACCTGAAGGTCAAACCCAACCCTAACCTGACCCTCACGCTAACTCCAACCGTAACACTGAACGGAAAACTAACAGTAGCCCTAAACTTACTCCCTCAAACTAAGTTCAAACCTAACCTGACCTAAAACATAACTCAAACCATATACCTAACTCTAATCCTAGGCGGACAACTGAAGCTCAACTCCAACCCTAACCTGAACCTGAGGCTTACTCCAACCGTAACAGTTAAACGAAAACTAACAGTAGCCCTAAACTTACTCCCTCAAACTAAGTTCAAACCTAACCTAACCTGAAGCCTAAATCAAACGATACACCTAACCCTAACCCTAGGCGGACACCTTAAGCTCAACCCCAAACCTAACCTGACCCTGACGCTTATTCCAACCATAACAGTTAACCGAAAACTAACAGTAGCCCTAAACTAACTCCCTCAAACTAAGTTCAAGCCTATCCTAACCTGAAGCATAAATAAAATCATAGACCTAACCCTAACCATAGGTGGACACCTTATGCTTAACCTCCACCCTAAACTGACCCTGAAGCTTACTCCAACTGTAACAGTTAACCGAAAACTAACAATAGCCCTAATTTACTCCCTCAAACTAACTTCAAACCTAACCTAACCTGAAGCCTAAATCAAACCATACACCTAACCCTAACCCTAGGCGGACACCTTAAGCTCAACCCCAACCCTAACCTGACCCTCACGCTAACTCCAACCGTAACACTGAACGGAAAACTAACAGTAGCCCTAAACTTACTCCCTCAAACTAAGTTCAAACCTAACCTAACCTGAAGCCTAACTCAAACCATAGACCTAACCATAACCCTAGGCGGACACCTGAAGCTCAACCCCAACCCTAAACTGACCCTGACGCTATCTCCAACCGTAATACTGAACCGAAAACTAACAGTAGCCCTAAACTTACTCCCTCAAACTAAGTTCAAACCTAACCTAACCTGAAGCCTAACTCAAACTACAGACCTAACCCTAACCCTAGGCGGACACCTGAAGCTCAACCCCAACCCTAACCTGACCCTGACGCTATCTCCAACCGTAATACTGAACCGAAAACTAACAGTAGCCCTAAACTTACTCCCTCAAACTAAGTTCAAACCTAACCTAACCTGAAGCCTAAATCAAACCATACACCTAACCCTAACCCTAGGCGGACATCTTAAGCTCAACCCCAAACCTAACCTGACCCTGACGCTTACTCCAACAGTAACAGTTACCCGAAAACTAACAGTAGCCATAAACTTACTCCCTCAAACTAAGTTCAAACCTAACCTAACCTGAAGCATAAATCAAATCATAGACCTAACCCTAACCCTAGGCAGACACCTTATGCTTAACCCCCACCCTAACCTGAACCTGACGCTTACTCCAACTGTAACAGTTAACCGAAAACTAACAGTAGCCCTAAACTTACTCCCTCAAACTAACTTCAAACCTAACCTAACCTGAAGCCTAAATCAAACCATACACCTAACCCTAACCGTAGGCGGACACCTTAAGCTCAACCCCAACCCTAACCTGGCCCTGACGCTAAATCCAACAGTAACAGTTACCCGAAAACTAACAGTAGCCCTAAACTTACTCCCTCAATCTAAGTTCAAACCTAACCTAACCTGAAGCCTAAATTAAACCCTACACCTAACCCTAACCCTAGGCGGACACATTAAGCTCAACCTCATCCCTAACCTGAGCCTCACCCGAACTCCAACCGTAACACTGAACGGACAACTAACAGTAGCCCTAAACTGACTCCCTCAAACTAAGTTCAAACCTAACCTAACCTGAAGCCTAACTCAAACCATAGACCTAACCCTAACCCTAGGCGGACACCTGAAGCTCAACCCAAACCCTAAACTGACCCTGACGCTATCTCCACCCGTAACACTGAAGCGAAAACTAACAGTAGCCCTAAACTGACTCCCTCAAATAAAGTTCAAACTTAACCTAACCTTAAGCCGAAATGAATCCGTAGACCTAACCCTAACCCTAGGCGGAAACCTTATGCTTAACCCCCACCCTTACCTGACCCTGACGCTTACTCCAACTGTAACAGTTAACCGAAAACTAACAGTAGCCCTAAACTTACTCCCTGAAACTAAATTCAAACCTAACCTAACCTGAAGCCTAAATCAAACCATACACCCAACCCTAACCCTAGGCGGACACCTTATGCTTAACCCCCACCCTAACCTGACCCTGACGCTTACTCCAACCGTAACAGTTAAACGAAAACTAACAGTAGCCCTAAACTTACTCCCTCAAACTAACTTCAAACCTAACCTAACCTGAAGCCTAAATCAAACCATACACCTAACCCTAACCCTAGGCAGACACCTTAAGCTCAACCCCAAACCTAACCTGACCCTGACGCTTACTCCAACCGTAACAGTTCACCGAAAACTAACAGTAGCCCTAAACTGACTCCCTAAAACTAAGTTCAAACCTAACCTAACCTGAAGCCTAAATCAAATCATAGACCTAACCCTAACCCTAGGCGGACACCTTATGCTTAACCCCCACCCTAACCTGACCCTGACGCTTACTCCAACTGTAACAGTTAACCGAAAACTAACAGTAGCCCTAAACTTACTCCCTCAAACTAACTTCAAACCTAACCTAACCTGAAGCCTAAATCAAACCATACACCTAACCCTAACCCTAGGCGGACACCTTAAGCTCAACCCCAACCCTAACCTGGTCCTGACGCTAACTCCAACAGTAACAGTTACCCGAAAACTAACAGTAGCCCTAAACTTACTCCCTAAAACTAAGTTCAAACCTAACCTAACCTGAAGCCTAAATCAAACCATACACCTAACCCTAACCCTAGGCGGACACTTAAGTTCAACCCCAACCCTAACCTGACCCTCACGCTAATTCCAACCGTAACACTGAACGGAAAACTAACAGTAGCCCTAAACTTACTCCCTTAAACTAACTTCAAACCTAATCTAACCTGAAGCTTAACAAAAATCATAGACCTAACCCTAACCCTAGGCGGACACCCGAAGATCAACCCCAACCCTAACATGACCCTGACGCTATCTCCAACCGTAACACTGAACCGGAAAGTAAAAGTAGCCCTAAACTTACTCCCTCAAACTAAGTTCAAACCTAACCTAACCTGAAGCCTAACTCAAACCACAGACCTAACCCTAACCCTAGGCGGACACCTTAAGCTCAACCACAACCCTAACCTGACCCTCACGCTAGCTCCAACCGTAACACTGAATCGAAAACTAACAGTAGCCCTAAACTTACTCCCTCAAACTAAGTTCAAACCTAACCTAACCTGAAGCCTAAATTAAACCATACAACTAACCCTAACCCTAGGCGGACACCTTAAGTTCAACCCCAACCCTAACCTGACCCTCACGCTAACTCCAACCGTAACACTGAACGAAAAACTAACAGTAGACCTAAACTTACTCCCTCAAACTAACTTCAAACCTAACCTAACCTGAAGCCTAACTCAAACCATAGACCTAACCCTAACCCTAGGCGGACACCTGAAGATCAACCCCAAACCTAACCTGACCCTGACGCTATCTCCAACCGTAACACTGAACCGAAAACTAACAGTAGCCCTAAACTTACTCCCTCAAACTAAGTTCAATCCTAACCTAACCTGAAGCCTAAATGAAACCATAGACCTAACCCTAACCCTAGGCGGACACCTTATTCTTAACCCCCACCCTAACCTGACCCTGACGCTTTCTCCAAACCTAACAGTTAAACGAAAACTATCAGTAGCCCTAAACTTACTCCCTCAAACTAAGTTCAAACCTATCCTAACCTGAAGCCTAAATGAAACCATACACCTAACCCTAACCCTAGGCGGACACCTTAATCTCAACCCCAACCCTAACCTGGCCCTGACGCTAACTCCAACCGTAACAGTTTCCCGAAAACTAAAAGTAGCCCTAAACTTAGTCCCTCAAACTAAGTTCAAACCTAACCTAACCAGAAGCCTAACTCAAATCATAGACCTAACCCTAACAATAGGCGGACACCTGAAGCTCAACCCCAACCCTAATCTGACCCTGACGCTATCTCCAACCGTAACACTGAACCGAAAACTAACAGTAGCCCTAAACTTACTCACTCAAACTAAGTCCAAACGTAACCTAACCTGGAGCCTAAATCAAACCATGGACCTAACCCTAACCCGAGGCGGACAACGGAAGCTCAACCCCAACCCTAACCTGACCCTGATGCTATCTCCAACCGTAACACTGAACCGAAAACTAACAGTAGCCCTAAACTTACTCCCTCAAACTAAGTTCAAACCTAACCTAACCTGAAGCCTAACTCAAACCATAGACCTAACCCTAACCCTAGGCGGACACCTGAAGCTCAACCCCAACACTACCCTGACCCTGACGCTCTCTCCAACCGTAACACTGAACCGAAAACTAACAGTAGCCCTAAACTTACTCCCTCAAAATAAGTTCAAACCTAACCTAACCTGAAGCCTAACTCAAACCACAGACCTAACCCTAACCCTAGGCAGACACCTTAAGCTCAACCCCAACCCTAACCTGACCCTCACGCTAACTCCAACCGTAACACTGAATCGAAAAGTAACAGTAGCCCTAAACTTACTCCCTCAAACTAAGTTCAAACCTAACCTAACCTGAAGCCTAAATCAAATCATAGACCTAACCCTAACCCTAGGCGGACACCTGAAGCTCAAACCCAAAACTAACCTGACCCTCACGCTAACTCCAACCGTAACACTGAACCGAAAACTAACAGTAGCCCTAAACTTACTCCCTAAAACAAAGTTCAAACCTAAACTAACCTGAAGCCTAACTCAAACCATAGACCTAACCCTAACCCTAGGCAGACACCTGAACCTCAAACCCAACCCTAACCTGACCCTGACGCTATCTCCAACCGTAACACTGAACGGAAAACTAACAGTAGCCCTAAACTTACTCCCTCAAACTAAGTTCAGACCTAACCTAACCTGAAGCCTAACTCAAACCACAGACCTAACCCTAACCCTAGGCGGACACCTGAAGCTCAACCCCAACCCTAACCTGGCCCTGACGCTAACTCCAACAGAAACAGTTACCCGAAAACTAACAGTAGCCCTAAACTGACTCCCTCAAACTAAGTTCAAACCTAACCTAAACTGAAGCCTAAATCAAACCATACACCTAACCCTAACCCTAGGCGGACACCTGAAGCTCAAACCCAACCCTAACCTGACCCTCACGCTAACTCCAACCGTATCACTGAACCGAAAAGTAACAGAAGCCCTAAACTTACTCCCTAAAACTAAGTTCAAACCTAACCTAACCTGAAGCCTAACTCAAACCATAGACCTAACCCTAACCCTAGGCGGACACCTTAAGCTCAACCCCAACCCTAACCGGACCCTCACGCTAACTCCAAACGTAACACTGAACCGAAAACTAACAGTAGCCCTAAACTTACTCCCTCAAACTAAGTTCAATCCTAACCTAACCTGAAGCCTAAATCAAACCATACACCTAACCCTAACCCTAGGCGGACACCTTATGCTTAACCCCAACCCTAACCTGACCCTGACGCTTACTCCAACCGTAACAGTTAACCGAAAACTAACAGTAGTCCTAAACTGACTCCCTCAAACTAAGTTCAAACCTAACCTAACCTGAAGCCTAACTCAAACCATAGACCTAACTCTAACGCTAGGCGGACAACTGAAGCTCAAGCCCAACCCTAACCTGACCCTGACGCTTACTCCAACCGTAACATTTAAACGAAAACTAACAGTAGCCCTAAACTTACTCCCTCAAACTAAGTTCAAACCTAACCTAACCTGAAGCCTATATCAAACCATACACCTATCCCTAACCCTAGGCGGACACCTTAAGCTCAACCCCAAACCTAACCTGACCCTGACGCGTACTCCAACCATAACAGTTAACCGAATACTAAGAGTAGCCCTAAACTGACTACCTCAAACTAAGTTCAAACCTAACCTAACCTGAAGCCTAACTCAAACCATAGACCTAACCCTAACCCTAGGCGGACACCTTAAGCTCAACCGCAAACATAACCTGGCCCTGACGCTAACTCCAACCGTAACGGTTACCCGAAAACTAACAGTAGCCCTAAACTTACTCCCTCAAACTAAGTTCAAACCTAACCTAACCTGAAGCCTAAATCAAACCATACACCTAACCCTAACCCTAGGCAGACACCTGAAGGTCAAACCCAACCCTAACCTGAACCTCACGCTAACTCCATCCGTAACACTGAACCGAAAACTAACAGTAGCCCTAAACTTACTCCCTAAAACTAAGTTCAAACCTAACCTAACCTGAAGCCTAACTCAAACCATAGACCTAACCCTAACCCTAGGCGGACACCTGAAGCTCAAACACAACCCTAAGCAGACCCTCACGCTAACTCCAACCGTAACACTGAACTGAAAACTAACAGTAGCCCTAAACTTACTCCCTAAAACTAAGTTCAAACCTAACCTAACCTGAAGCCTAAGTCAAACCATAGACCTAACCCTAACCCTAGGCGGACACCTGAAGCTCAACCCCAACCCTAAACTGACCCTGACGCTATCTCCAACCGTAACACTGAAACGAAAACCAACAGTAGCCCTAAACTTACTCCCTAAAACTAAGTTCAAACCTAACGTAACCTGAAGCCTAACTCAAACCACAGACCTAACCCTAACCCTAGGCGGACACCTTAAGCTCAACCCAAACCCTAACCGGACCCTCCCGCTAACTCCAAAAGTAACACTGAACCGAAAACTAACAGTAGCCCTAAACTGACTCCCTCAAACTAAGTTCAAACCTAACCTAACCTGAAGCCTAAATCAAATCATAGACCTAACCCTAACCCTAGGCGGACACCTTATGCTTAACGCCCAACCTAACCTGACCCTGACGCTTACTCCAACTGTAATAGTTAAGCGAAAACTAACAGTATCCCTAAACTTATTCCCTCAAACTAACTTCAAACCTAACCTAACCTGAAGCCTAAATGAAACCATACACCTACCCCTAACCCTAGGCGGACACCTTAATCTCAACCCCAACCCTAACCTGGCCCTGACGCTAACTCAAACCGTAACAGTTTCCCGAAAACTAACAGTTGCCCTAAACTTACTCCCTCAAACTAAGTTCAAACCTAACCTAACCTGAAGCCTAAATCAAACCATACACCTAACCCTAACCCTATGCGGACACCTTAAGCTCAACCCCAACCCTAACCTGACGTCCAGGCTAACTCCAACCATATCACTGAACCGAAAACTAAGAGTCGCCCTAAAATTACTCGCTCAAACTAAGTTCAAACCTAACCTAACCTGAAGCCTAACTCAAATCATAGACCGAACCCTAACAATAGGCGGACACCTGAAGCTCAACCCCAACCCTAACCTGACCCTGACGCTATCTCCAACCGTAACACTGAACTGAAAACTAACAGTAGCCCTAAACTTACTCACTCAAACTAAGTTCAAACGTAACCTAACCTGAAGCCTAAATCAAACCACACACCTAACCCTAACCCTAGGCCGACACCTTAAGCTCAACCCCAACCATAAACGGACCCTCACGCTAACTCCAAACGTAACACTGAACCGAAAACTAACAGTAGCCCTAAACTTACTCCCTCAAACTAAGATCAAACCTAACCTAACCTGAAGCCTAAATCAAACCATACACCTTACCCTAATCCTAGGCGGACACCTTAAGCTAAACCCCAAACCTAACCTGACCCTGACGCTTACTCCAACCGTAACAGTTAACCGAAAACTAACAGTAGCCCTAAACTGACTGCCTCAAACTAAGTTCAAACCTAACCTAACCTGAAGCCTAAATCAAATCATAGACCTAACCCTAACCCTAGGCGGACACCTGAAGCTCAACCCCAACCCTACCCTGACCCTGACGCTATCTCCAACCGTAACACTGAACCGAAAACTAACAGTAGCCCTAAACTTACTCCCTCAAACTAAGTTCAAACCTAACCTAACCTGAAGCCTAACTCAAACCACAGACCTAACCCTAACACTAGGCAGACACCTTAAGCTCAACCCCAACCCTAACCTGACCCTCACGCTAACTCCAACCGTAACACTGAATCGAAAACTAACAGTAGCCCTAAACTTACTCCCTCAAACTAAGTTCAAACCTAACCTAACCTGATGCCTAACTCAAACCATAGACCTAACCCTAACCCTAGGCGGACACCTGAAGCTCAACCCCAACCCTAACCAGACCCTGATGCTATCTCCAACCGTAACACTGAACCGAAAACTAACAGTAGCCCTAAACTTACTCCCTCAAACTAAGTTCAAACCTAACCTAACCTGAAGCCTAACTCAAACCACAGACCAAACCCTAACCCTAGGCGTACACCTTAAGCTCAGCCCCAACCCTAACCTGACCCTCACGCTAACTCCAACCGTAACACTGAATCGCAAACTAACAGTAGCCCTAAAGTTACTCCCTCAAACTAAGTTCAAACCTAACCTAACCTGATGCCTAACTCAAACAATTGACCTAACCCTAACCCTAGGCGGACACCTTAATCTCAACCCCAACCCTAACCTGGCCCTGACGCTAACTCCAAAAGTAACAGTTACCCGAAAACTAACAGTAGACCTAAAATTACTCCCTCAAACTAAGTTCAAGCCTAACCTAACCTGAAGCCTAAATCAAACCATACACCAAACCCTAATGCTAGGCGGACACCTGAAGCTCAAACCCAACCCAAACCTTACCCTCACGCTAACTCCAACCGTAACACTGAACCGAAAACTAACAGTAGCCCTAAACTTACTCCCTAAAACTAAGTTCAAACCTAACCTAACCTGAAGCCTAACTCAAACCATAGACCTAACCTTAACCCTAGGTGGATACCTGAAGGTCAACCCCAACCCTAACGTGACCCTGACGCTATCTCCAACCGAAACACTGAACCGAAAAATAACAGTAGCCCTAAACTTACTCGCTCAAACTAAGTTCAGACCTAACCTAACCTGAAGCCTAACTCAAACCACAGACCTAACCAAACCCTAGGCGGACACCTGAAGCTCAACCCCAACCCTAACCTGGCCATGACGCTAACTCCAACCGTAACAGTTTCCCGAAAACTAACAGTAGCCCTAAACTTACTCCCTCAAACTAAGTTCAAACCTAACCTAACCTGAAGCCTAACTCAAACCATAGACCTAACCCTAACCCTAGGCGGACACCTTAAGCTCAACCCCAACCATAACCTGGCCCTGACGCTAACTCCAACCGTAACAGTTACCCGAAAACTAACAGTAGCCCTAAACTTACTCCCTCAAACTAAGTTCAAACCTAACCTAACCTAAAGCCTAACTCAAACCATAGACCTAATTCTAACGCTAGGCGGACAACTGAAGCTCAAGCCCAACCCTAACCTGACCCTGACGCTTACTCCAACCGTAACAGTTAAACGAAAACTAACAGTAGCCCTAAACTTACTCCCTCAAACTAAGTTCAAACCTAACCTAACCTGAAGCCTATATCAAACCATACACCTATCCCTAACCCTAGGCGGACACCTTAAGCTCAACCCCAAACCTAACCTGACCCTGACGCGTACTCCAACCATAACAGTTAACCGAATACTAAGAGTAGCCCTAAACTGACTACCTCAAACTAAGTTCAAACCTAACCTAACCTGAAGCCTAACTCAAACCATAGACCTAACCCTAAACCTAGGCGGACACCTTAAGCTCAACCCCAACCATAACCTGGCCCTGACACTAACTCCAACCGTAACGGTTACCCGAAAACTAAGAGTCGCCCTAAAATTACTCCCTCAAACTAAGTTCAAACCTAACCTAACCTGAAGCCTAAATCAAATCATAGACCAAACCATTACCCTAGGCGGACACCTTATGCTTAACCCCCAGCCTAACCTGACCCTGACGCTTACTCCAAATTTAACAGTTAACCGAAAACTAACAGTAGCCCTAAACTTACTCCCTCAAAATAACTTCAAAGCTAACCTAACCTGAAGCCTAAATCAAAAAATACACCTTACCCTAACCCTATGCTGACACCTTAAGCTCAACCCCAACCCTAACCTGACCCTCACGCTAACTCCAACCGTAACACTGAATCGCAAAATAACAGTAGCCCTAAAGTTACTCCCTCAAACTAAGTTCAAACCTAACCTAACCTGATGCCTAACTCAAACAATTGACCTAACCCTAACCCTAGGCGGACACCTTAATCTCAACCCCAACCCTAACCTGGCCCTGACGCTAACTCCAACAGTAACAGTTACCCGAAAACTAACAGTAGCCCTAAACTTACTCCCTCAAACTAAGTTCAAGCCTAACCTAACCTGAAGCCTAAATCAAACCATACACCAAACCCTAATGCTAGGCGGACACCTGAAGTTCAAACCCAACCCTAACCTTACCCTCACGCTAACTCCAACCGTAACACTGAACCCAAAACTAACAGTAGCCCTAAACTTACTCCCTAAAACTAAGTTCAAACCTAACCTAACCTGAAGCCTAACTCAAACCATAGTCCTAACCTTAACCCTAGGTGGACACCTGAAGGTCAACCCCAACCCTAACGTGACCCTGACGCTATCTCCAACCGTAACACTGAACCGAAAACTAACTGTAGCCCTAAAGTTACTCCCTAAAACTAAGTTCCAACCTAACCTAACCTGAAGCCTAACTCAAACCACAGACCTAACCCTAACCCTAGGCGGACACCTTAAGCTCAACCCCAACCCTAACTGGAACCTCACGCTTACTCCAACCGTAACACTGAACGGAAAACTAACAGTAGCCCTAAACTTACTCCCTCAAACTAAGTTCAGACCTAACCTAACCTGAAGCCTAACTCAAACCACAGACCTAATCCTAACCCTAGGCTGACACCTGAAGCTCAAGCCCAACCCTAACCTGGCCATGACGCTAACTCCAACAGTAACAGTTACCCGAAAACTAACAGTGGCCCTAAACTGACTCCCTCAAACTAAGTTCAAACCTAACATAACCTGAAGCCTAACTCAAACCACAGACCTAACCCTAACCCTAGGCGGACACCTTAAGCTCAACCCCAACCCTAACTGGACCCTCACGCTTACTCCAACCGTAACACTGAACGGAAAACTAACAGTAGCCCTAAACTTACTCCCTCAAACTAAGTTCAGACCTAACCTAACCTGAAGCCTAACTCAAACCACAGACCTAATCCTAACCCTAGGCGGACACCTGAAGCTCAAGCCCAACCCTAACCTGGCCATGACGCTAACTCCAACAGTAACAGTTACCCGAAAACTAACAGTGGCCCTAAACTGACTCCCTCAAACTAAGTTCAAACCTAACCTAACCTGAAGCCTAACTCAAACCATAGACCTAACCCTAACCCTAAGTGGACACCTGAAGCTCAAACCCAACCCTAACCTGACCCTGACGCTATCTCCAACCGTAACACTGAACCGAAAACTAACAGTAGCCCTAAACTTACTCCCTCAAACTAAGTTCAATCCTAACCTAACCTGAAGCCTAACTCAAACCACAGACCTAACCCTAACCCTACGCGGACACCTTAAGCTCAACCCCAACCCTAAACGGACCCTCACGCTAACTCCAAACGTAACACTGAACCGAAAACTAACAGTAGCCCTAAACTTACTCCCTCAAACTAAGTTCAAACCTAACCTAACCTGAAGCCTAAATCAAACCATACACCTAACCCTAACCCTAGGCGGACACCTTAAGCTCAACCCCAACCCTAACTTGACCTCCAGGCTAACTGCATCCATATCACTGAACCTAAAACTAACAGTAGCCCTAAACTTACTCGCTCAAACTAAGTTCAAACCTAACCTAACCTGAAGCCTAACTCAAATCATAGACCTAACCCTAACAATAGGCGGACACCTGAAGCTCAACCCCAACCCTAACCTGACCCTGACGCTATCTCCAACCGTAACACTGAGCCGAAAATTAACAGAAGCCCTATACTTACACACTAAAACTAAGTTCAAACGTAACCTAACCTGAAGCCGAAATCAAACCACAGACCTAACCCTAACACTAGGCGGACACCTTAAGCTCAACTCCAACCCTAAACTGACCCTGACGCTATCTCCAACCGAAACACTGAACCGAAAACTAACAGTAGCCCTAAACTTACTCCCTCAAACTAAGTTCAAACCTAACCTAACCTGAAGCCTAAATCAAACCATACACCTAACCCTAACCCTAGGCGGACACCTTAACTTCAACCCCAAACGTAACCTGACCCTGACGCTTACTCCAACTGTAACAGTTAACGGAAAACTAACAGTAGCCCTAAACTTACTCCCTCAAACTAAGTTCAAACATAACCTACCCTGAAGCCTAAATCAAACCATACACCTAACCATAACCCTAGGCGGACACCATAAGCTCAACCTCTACCCTAACCTGGCCCGGACGCTAACTCCAACCATAACAGTTACCCGAAAAATAACAGTAGCCCTAAACTGATTCCCTCAAACTAAGTTCAAACCTAACCTAACCTGAAGCCTAAATCAAATCATAGACCTAACCCTAACCCAAGGCGGACACCTTATGCTTAATCCCAACCTAACCTGACCCTGACACTTACTCCAACTGTAACAGTTAACCGAAAACTAACAGTAGCCCTAAACTTACTCCCTGAAACTAACGTCAAACCTAACCTAACCTGAAGCCTAAATCAAACCATACACCTAACCCTAACACTAGGCGGACACCTTAAGCTCAACCCCAACCCTAACCTGGCCCTGATGCTAACTCCAACAGTAACAGTTACCCGAAAACTAACAGTAGCCCGAAACTTACTCCCTCAAACTAAGTTCAAACCTAACCTAACCTGAAGCCTAAATCTAACCATACACCTAACCCTAACCCTATGCGGACACCATAAGCTCAACCCCAACCCTAACCTGACCCTGACGCTATCTCCAACCGTAACACTGAAACGAAAACTAACAGTAGCCCTAAACTTACTCCCTCAAACTAAGTTCAAAACTAACCTAACCTGAAGCCTAACTCAAACCACAGACCAAACCCTAACCATAGGCAGACACCTTAAGCTCAACCCCAACCCTAACCTGACCCTCACGCTAACTCCAACAGTAACAGTTACCCGAAAACTAACAGTAGCCCGAAACTTACTCCCTCAAACTAAGTTCAAACCTAACATAACCTGAAGCCTAAATCAAACCATACACCTAACCCTAACCCTAGGCGGACACCTGAAGCTCAAACCCAACCCTAACCAGACCCTCACGCTAACTCCAACCGTAACACTGAAACGAAAACTAACAGTAGCCCTAAACTTACTCCCTCAAACTAAGTTCATACCTAACCTAACCTGAAGCCTAACTCAAACAATAGACCTAACCCTAACCCTAGGCGGACACCTTAAGCTTAACCCCAACCCTAACCTGACCCTGAGGCTAAATCCAACCATAACACTGAACCGAAAACTAACAGTAGCCCTAAACTTACTCCCTCAAACTAAGTTCAAACCTAACCTAACCTGAAGCCTAAATCTAACCATACACCTAACCCTAACCCTAGGCGGACACCTTAAGTTCAACCCCAACCCTAACCTGACCCTCACGCTAACTCCAACCGTAACACTGAACCGAAAACTAACAGTAGCCCTAAACTTACTCCGTCAAACAAAGTTCAAACCTAACCTAACCTGAAGCCTAACTCAAACCATAGACCTTACCCTAACCCTAGGCGGACACTTGAAGCTCAACCCCAACCCTACCCTGACCCTGACGCTATCTCCAACCGTAACACTGAACCGAAAACTAACAGTAGACCTATACTTACTCCCTCAAACTAAGTTCAAACCTAACCTAACCTGAAGCCTAACTCAAACCACAGACCTAACCCTAACCCTAGGCAGAGACCTTAAGCTCAACCCCAACCCTAACCTGACCCTCACGCTAACTCCAACCGTAACACTGAATCGAAAACTAACAGTAGCCCTAAACTTACTCTCTCAAACTAAGTTCAAACCTAACCTAACCTGAAGCCTAAATCAAACCATACACCTAACCCTAACCCTAGGCAGACACCTTAACTTCAACCCCAAACATAACCTGACCCTGACGCTTACTCCAACTGTAAGAGTTAACTGAAAACTAACAGTAGCCCTAAACTTACTCCCTCAAACTAACTTCAAACCTAACCTAACCTGAAGCCTAAATCAAACCATACACCTAAACCTAACCCGAGGCGGACACCATAAGTTCAAACCCAACCCTAACCTGGCCCTGACGCTAACCCCAACCGTAACAGTTATCCGAAAACTAACAGTAGCCCTAAACTTACTCCCTCAAACTAAGTTCAAACCTAACCTAACCAGAAGCCAAAATCAAACCATACACCTAACCCTAACCCTAGGCGGACACCTTAAGCTCAACCCCAACCCTAACTGGACCCTCACGCTAACTCCAACCGTAACACTGAACAGAAAACTAACAGTAGCCCTAAACTTACTCCCTCAAACTAAGTTCAAACCTAACCTAACCTGAAGCCTAACTCAAACCACAGACCTAACCCTAACCCTACGTGGACACCTTAAGCTCAACCCCAACCCTAACCTAACCCTCACGCTATCTCCGACCATAACACTGAACCGAAAACTAACATTAGCCCTAAACTTACTCCCTCAAACTAAGTTCAAACCTAACCTAACCTGAAGCCTAAATCAAACGATACACCTAACCCTAACCCTAGGCGGACACCTTAAGCTCAACCCCAACCCTAACCTGGCCCTGACGCTAACTCCAACAGTAACAGTTACCCGAAAACTAACAGTAGCCCTAAACTTACTCCCTGAAACTAAGTTCAAAGCTAACCTAACCTGAAGCCTAAATCTAACCATACACCTAACCCTAACCCTAGGCGGACACCTGAAGCTCAAACCCAACCCTAACCTGACCCTCACGCTAACTCCAACCGTAACACTGAACCGAAAACTAACAGTAGCCCTAAACTTACTCCCTCAAACAAAGTTCAAACCTAACCTAACCTGAAGCCTAACTCAAACCATAGACCTAAACCTAACCCTAGGCGGACACCTGAAGCTGAACCCCAACCCTACCCTGACCCTGACGCTATCTCCAACCGTAACACTGAACCGAAAACTAACAGTAGCCCTAAACTTACTCCTCAAACTAAGTTCAAACCTAACCTAACCTGAAGCCTAACTCAAACCACAGACCTAACGCTAACCCTAGGCAGACACCTTAAGCTCAACCCCAACCCTAACCTGACCCTCACGCTAACTCCAACCGTAACACTGAATCGAAAACTAACAGTAGCCCTAAACTTACTCCCTCAAACTAAGTTCAAACCTAACCTAACCTGAAGCCTAAATCTAACCATACACCTAACCCTAAACCTAGGCGGACACCTTAAGCTCAACGCCAACCCTCACCTGACCCTCACGCTAACTCCAACCGTAACACTGAACCGAAAACTAACAGTAGCCCTAAACTTACTCCCTCAAACTAAGTTCAAACATAACCTAACCTGAAGTCTAACTCAAACCACAGACCTAACCCTAACCCTAGGCAGACACCTTAAGCTCAACCCCAAACCTAACATGACCCTCACGCTAACTCCAACCGTAACACTGAACCGAAAACTAACAGTAGCCCTAAACTTACTCCCTCAAACAAAGTTCAAACCTAACCTAACCTGAAGCCTAACTCAAACCATAGACCTAAACCTAACCCTAGGCGGACACGTGAAGCTCAACCCCAACCCTACCCTGACCCTGACGCTATCTCCAACCGTAACACTGAACCGAAAACTAACAGTAGCCCTAAACTTACTCCCTCAAACTAAGTTCAAACCTAACCTAACCTGAAGCCTAACTCAAACCACAGACCTAACCCTAACACTAGGCAGACACCTTAAGCTCAACCCCAACCCTAACCTGACCCTCACGCTAACTCCAACCGTAACCCTGAATCGAAAACTACCAGTAGCCCTAAACTTACTCCCTCAAACTAAGTTCAAACCTAACCTAACCTGATGCCTAACTCAAACCATAGACCTAACCCTAACCCTAGGCGGACACCTGAAGCTCAACCCCAACCCTAACCAGACCCTGATGCTATCTCCAACCGTAACACTGAACCGAAAACTAACAGTAGCCCTAAACTTACTCCCTCAAACTAAGTTCAAACCTAACCTAACCTGAAGCCTAACTCAAACCACAGACCTAACCCTAACCCTAGGCAGACACCTTAAGGTCAGCCCCAACCCTAACCTGACCCTCACGCTAACTCCAACCGTAACACTGAACCGAAAACTAACAGTAGCCCTAAACTTACTCCCTCAAACGAAGTTCAAACCTGACCTAACCTGAAGCCTAAATCAAACAATAGACCTAACCATAACCCTAGGCGGACACCTTAAGCTTAACCCAAACCCTAACCTGACCCTGAGGCTAAATCCAACCGTAACACTGAACCGAAAACTAACAGTAGGCCTAAACTTACTCCCTCAAACTAAGTTTAAACCTAACCTAACCTGAAGCCTAACTCAAACCATAGACCTAACCCTAACCCTAGGCGGACACCTTATGCATAACCCCCACCCTAACCTGACCCTGACGCTAACTCCAACCGTAACAGTTAAACGAAAACTAACAGTAGCCCTATACTGACTGCCTCAAACTAAGTTCAAACCTAACCTAACATGAAGCCTAAATCAAATCATAGAACTAACCATTACCCTAGGCGGGCACCTTATGCTTAACCCCCAGCCTAACCTGACCCTGACGCTTAATCCAAATTTAACAGTTAACCGAAAACTAACAGTAGCCCTAAACTTACTCCCTCAAATTAACTTCAAAGCTAACCTAACCTGAAGCCTAAATCAAGAAATACACCTTACCCTAACCCTAGGCGGACACCTTAAGCTCAACCCCAACCCTAACCTGACCCTCACGCTAACTCCAACCGTAACACTGAATCGCAAACTAACAGTAGCCCTAAAGTTACTCCCTCAAACTAAGTTCAAACCTAACCTAACCTGATGCCTAACTCAAACAATTGACCTAACCCTAACCCTAGGCGGACACCTTAATCTCAACCCCAACCCTAACCTGGCCCTGACGCTAACTCCAACAGTAACAGTTACCCGAATACTAACAGTAGCCCTGAACTGACTCCCTCAAACTAAGTTCAAACCTAACCTAACCTGAAGCCTAACTCAAACCATAGACCTAACCCTAACCCTAAGTGGACACCTGAAGCTCAAACCCAACCCTAACCTGACCCTGACGCTATCTCCAACCGTAACACTGAACCGAAAACTAACAGTAGCCCTAAACTTACTCCCTCAAACTAAGTTCAATCCTAACCTAACCTGAAGCCTAACTCAAACCACAGACCTAACCCTAACCCTAGGCGGACACCTTAAGCTCAACCCCAACCCTAAACGGACCCTCACGCTAACTCCAAACGTAACACTGAACCGAAAACTAACAGTAGCCCTAAACTTACTCCCTCAAACTAAGTTCAGACCTAACCTAACCTGAAGCCTAACTCAAACCACAGACCTAACCCTAACCCTAGGCGGACACCTCAAGCTCAACCCCAACCCTCACCTGTCCCTGACGCTAACTCCGACCGGAACACTGAACCGAAAACTAACAGTAGCCCTAAACTTACTCCCTCAAACTAAGTTCAAATCTAACCTAACCTGAAGCCTAAATCAAACCATACACCTAACACTAACCCTAGGCGGACACCTTAAGCTCAACCCCAACCCTAACCTAACCCTCACGCTAACTCCAACTGTAACACTGAACCGAAAACTAACAGTAGCCCTAAACTTACTCCCTAAAACTAAGTTCAAACCTAACCTAACATGAAGCCTAACTCAAACCATAGACCTAACCTTAACCCTAGGTGGAAACCTGAAGGTCAACCCCAACCCTAACGTGACCCTGACGCTATCTCTAACCGTAACACTGAACCGAAAACTAACAGTAGCCCTAAACTTACTCCCTAAAACTAAGTTCAAACCTAACCTAACCTGAAGCCTAACTCAAAGCACAGACCTAACCCTAACCCTAGTCGGACACCTTAAGCTCAACCCCAAACCTAACCAGACCCTGACTCTAACTCCAAGAGTAACAGTTACCCGAAAACTAACAGTAGCCCTAAACTTACTCCCTCAAACTAAGTTCAATTCTAACCTAACCTGAAGCCTAAATGAAACCATAGACCTAACACTAAACCTAGGCGGACACCTTATGCTTAACCCCCACCCTAACCTGACCCTGACGCTTACTCCAACCGTAACAGTTAAACGAAAACTATCAGTAGCCCTAAACTTACTCCCTCAAACTAAGTTCAAACCTATCCGAACCTGAAGCCTAAATGAAACCATACACCTAACCCTAACCCTAGGCGGACACCTTAATCTCAACCCCAACCCTAACCTGGCCCTTACGCTAATTCCAACCGTAACAGTTTCCCGAAAACTAACAGTAGCCCTAAACTTACTCTCTCAAACTAAGTTCAAACCTAACCTAACCTGAAGCCTAAATCAAACCATACACCTAACCCTAACCCTAGGCGGACACCTTAAGCTCAACCCAAACCCTAACCTGACCTCCAGGCTAACTCAAACCATATCACTGAACCGAAAACTAAGAGTAGCCCTAAACTTACTCGCTCAAACTAAGTTCAAACCTACCCTTACCTGAAGCCTAACTCAAATCATAGACCTAACCCTAACAATAGGCGGACACCTGAAGCTCAACCCCAACCCTAAACTGACCCTGACGCTATCTCCAACAGTAACACTGAACCGAAAACTAACAGTAGCCTTAAACTTACTCACTCAAACTAAGTTTAAACGTAACCTAACCTGAAGCCTAAATCAAACCACACACCTAACCCTAACCCTAGGCAGACACCTTAAGCTCAACTCCAACCCTAACCTGACCCTGACGCTATCTCCTACCGTAACACTGAACCGAAAACTAACAGTAGCCCTAAACTTACTCACTCAAACTAAGATCAAACGTAACCTAACCTGAAGCCTAAATCAAACCACACACCTAACCCTAACCCTAGGCAGACACCTTAAGCTCAACTCCAACCCTAACCTGACCCTGACGCTATCTCCTACCGTAACACTGAACCGAAAACTAACAGTAGCCCTAAACTTACTCACTCAAACTAAGTTCAAACGTAACCTAACCTGAAGCCTAAATCAAACCACACACCTAACCCTAACCCTAGGCAGACACCTTAAGCTCAACTCCAACCCTAACCTGACCCTGACGCTATCTCCTACCGTAACACTGAACCGAAAACTAACAGTAGCCCTAAACTTACTCATTCAAACTAAGTTAAAACCTAACCTAACCTGAAGCCTAAATCAAACCATACACCTAACCCTAACCATAGGCGGACACCTTAACTTCAACCCCAAACCTAACCTGACCCTGACGCATACTCCAACAGTAACAGTTAACCGAAAACTAACAGTAGCCCTAAACTTACTCCCTCAAACTAAGTTCAAACATAACCTAACCTGAAGCCTAAATCAAACCATACACCTAACCCTAACCGTAGGCGGACACCATAAGCTGAACCTCAAACCTAACCTGGCCCGGACGCTAACTCCAACCGTAACAGTTACCCGAAAACTAACAGTAGCCCTAAACTTACTCCCTCAAATTAACTTCAAAGCTAACCTAACCTGAAGCCTAAATCAAGAAATACACCTTACCCTAACCCTAGGCGGACACCTTAAGCTCAACCCCAACCCTAACCTGACCCTCACGCTAACTCCAACCGTAACACTGAATCGCAAACTAACAGTAGCCCTAAAGTTACTCCCTCAAACTAAGTTCAAACCTAACCTAACCTGATGCCTAACTCAAACAATTGACCTAACCCTAACCCTAGGCGGACACCTTAATCTCAACCCCAACCCTAACCTGGCCCTGACGCTAACTCCAACAGTAACAGTTACCCGAATACTAACAGTAGCCCTGAACTGACTCCCTCAAACTAAGTTCAAACCTAACCTAACCTGAAGCCTAACTCAAACCATAGACCTAACCCTAACCCTAAGTGGACACCTGAAGCTCAAACCCAACCCTAACCTGACCCTGACGCTATCTCCAACCGTAACACTGAACCGAAAACTAACAGTAGCCCTAAACTTACTCCCTCAAACTAAGTTCAATCCTAACCTAACCTGAAGCCTAACTCAAACCACAGACCTAACCCTAACCCTAGGCGGACACCTTAAGCTCAACCCCAACCCTAAACGGACCCTCACGCTAACTCCAAACGTAACACTGAACCGAAAACTAACAGTAGCCCTAAACTTACTCCCTCAAACTAAGTTCAGACCTAACCTAACCTGAAGCCTAACTCAAACCACAGACCTAACCCTAACCCTAGGCGGACACCTCAAGCTCAACCCCAACCCTCACCTGTCCCTGACGCTAACTCCGACCGGAACACTGAACCGAAAACTAACAGTAGCCCTAAACTTACTCCCTCAAACTAAGTTCAAATCTAACCTAACCTGAAGCCTAAATCAAACCATACACCTAACACTAACCCTAGGCGGACACCTTAAGCTCAACCCCAACCCTAACCTAACCCTCACGCTAACTCCAACTGTAACACTGAACCGAAAACTAACAGTAGCCCTAAACTTACTCCCTAAAACTAAGTTCAAACCTAACCTAACATGAAGCCTAACTCAAACCATAGACCTAACCTTAACCCTAGGTGGAAACCTGAAGGTCAACCCCAACCCTAACGTGACCCTGACGCTATCTCTAACCGTAACACTGAACCGAAAACTAACAGTAGCCCTAAACTTACTCCCTAAAACTAAGTTCAAACCTAACCTAACCTGAAGCCTAACTCAAAGCACAGACCTAACCCTAACCCTAGTCGGACACCTTAAGCTCAACCCCAAACCTAACCAGACCCTGACTCTAACTCCAAGAGTAACAGTTACCCGAAAACTAACAGTAGCCCTAAACTTACTCCCTCAAACTAAGTTCAATTCTAACCTAACCTGAAGCCTAAATGAAACCATAGACCTAACACTAAACCTAGGCGGACACCTTATGCTTAACCCCCACCCTAACCTGACCCTGACGCTTACTCCAACCGTAACAGTTAAACGAAAACTATCAGTAGCCCTAAACTTACTCCCTCAAACTAAGTTCAAACCTATCCGAACCTGAAGCCTAAATGAAACCATACACCTAACCCTAACCCTAGGCGGACACCTTAATCTCAACCCCAACCCTAACCTGGCCCTGACGCTAATTCCAACCGTAACAGTTTCCCGAAAACTAACAGTAGCCCTAAACTTACTCTCTCAAACTAAGTTCAAACCTAACCTAACCTGAAGCCTAAATCAAACCATACACCTAACCCTAACCCTAGGCGGACACCTTAAGCTCAACCCAAACCCTAACCTGACCTCCAGGCTAACTCAAACCATATCACTGAACCGAAAACTAAGAGTAGCCCTAAACTTACTCGCTCAAACTAAGTTCAAACCTACCCTTACCTGAAGCCTAACTCAAATCATAGACCTAACCCTAACAATAGGCGGACACCTGAAGCTCAACCCCAACCCTAAACTGACCCTGACGCTATCTCCAACAGTAACACTGAACCGAAAACTAACAGTAGCCTTAAACTTACTCACTCAAACTAAGTTTAAACGTAACCTAACCTGAAGCCTAAATCAAACCACACACCTAACCCTAACCCTAGGCAGACACCTTAAGCTCAACTCCAACCCTAACCTGACCCTGACGCTATCTCCTACCGTAACACTGAACCGAAAACTAACAGTAGCCCTAAACTTACTCACTCAAACTAAGATCAAACGTAACCTAACCTGAAGCCTAAATCAAACCACACACCTAACCCTAACCCTAGGCAGACACCTTAAGCTCAACTCCAACCCTAACCTGACCCTGACGCTATCTCCTACCGTAACACTGAACCGAAAACTAACAGTAGCCCTAAACTTACTCACTCAAACTAAGTTCAAACGTAACCTAACCTGAAGCCTAAATCAAACCACACACCTAACCCTAACCCTAGGCAGACACCTTAAGCTCAACTCCAACCCTAACCTGACCCTGACGCTATCTCCTACCGTAACACTGAACCGAAAACTAACAGTAGCCCTAAACTTACTCATTCAAACTAAGTTAAAACCTAACCTAACCTGAAGCCTAAATCAAACCATACACCTAACCCTAACCATAGGCGGACACCTTAACTTCAACCCCAAACCTAACCTGACCCTGACGCCTACTCCAACTGTAACAGTTAACCGAAAACTAACAGTAGCCCTAAACTTACTCCCTCAAACTAAGTTCAAACATAACCTAACCTGAAGCCTAAATCAAACCATACACCTAACCCTAACCGTAGGCGGACACCATAAGCTGAACCTCAAACCTAACCTGGCCCGGACGCTAACTCCAACCGTAACAGTTACCCGAAAACTAACAGTATCCCTAAACTTATTCCCTCATACTAAGTTCAAACCTAACCTAACCTGAAGCCTAAATCAAACCATACACCTAACCCTAACCCTAGGCGGACACCTGAAGCTCAACCCAAACCCTAACCTGACCTCCAGGCTAACTCAAACCATATCACTGAACCGAAAACTAAGAGTAGCCCTAAACTTACTCGCTCAAACTAAGTTCAAACCTACCCTTACCTGAAGCCTAACTCAAATCATAGACCTAACCCTAACAATAGGCGGACACCTGAAGCTCAACCCCAACCCTAAACTGACCCTGACGCTATCTCCAACAGTAACACTGAACCGAAAACTAACAGTAGCCTTAAACTTACTCACTCAAACTAAGTTTAAACGTAACCTAACCTGAAGCCTAAATCAAACCACACACCTAACCCTAACCCTAGGCAGACACCTTAAGCTCAACTCCAACCCTAACCTGACCCTGACGCTATCTCCTACCGTAACACTGAACCGAAAACTAACAGTAGCCCTAAACTTACTCACTCAAACTAAGATCAAACGTAACCTAACCTGAAGCCTAAATCAAACCACACACCTAACCCTAACCCTAGGCAGACACCTTAAGCTCAACTCCAACCCTAACCTGACTCTGACGCTATCTCCTACCGTAACACTGAACCGAAAACTAACAGTAGCCCTAAACTTACTCACTCAAACTAAGTTCAAACGTAACCTAACCTGAAGCCTAAATCAAACCACACACCTAACCCTAACCCTAGGCAGACACCTTAAGCTCAACTCCAACCCTAACCTGACCCTGACGCTATCTCCTACCGTAACACTGAACCGAAAACTAACAGTAGCCCTAAACTTACTCATTCAAACTAAGTTAAAACCTAACCTAACCTGAAGCCTAAATCAAACCATACACCTAACCCTAACCATAGGCGGACACCTTAACTTCAACCCCAAACCTAACCTGACCCTGACGCCTACTCCAACTGTAACAGTTAACCGAAAACTAACAGTAGCCCTAAACTTACTCCCTCAAACTAAGTTCAAACATAACCTAACCTGAAGCCTAAATCAAACCATACACCTAACCCTAACCGTAGGCGGACACCATAAGCTGAACCTCAAACCTAACCTGGCCCGGACGCTAACTCCAACCGTAACAGTTACCCGAAAACTAACAGTAGCCCTAAACTTATTCCCTCATACTAAGTTCAAACCTAACCTAACCTGAAGCCTAAATCAAACCATACACCTAACCCTAACCCTAGGCGGACACCTGAAGCTCAAACCCAACCCTAACCTGACCCTCACGCTAACACCAACCATAACACTGAACCTAAAACTAACAGTAGACCTAAACTTACTCCCTAAAACTAAGTTCAAACCTAACCTAACCTGAAGCCTAACTCAAACCATAGACCTAACACTAACCCTAGGCGGACAACTGAAGCTCAACCCCAACCCTAACCTGACCCTGACGCTATCTCCAACCGTAACACTGAACCGAAAACTAACAGTAGGCCTAAACTTACTCCCTCAAACTAAGTTCAATCCTAACCTAACCTGAAGCCTAAATGAAACCCTAGACCTAACCCTAACCCTAGGCGGACACCTTACGCTTAACCCCCACCCTAACCTGACCCTGACGCTTACTCCAACCGTAACATTTAACCGAAAACTAACAGTAGCCCTAAACTGACTCCCTCAAACTAAGTTCAAACCTAACCTAACCTGAAGCCTAAATCAAATCATAGACCTAACCCTAACCCTAGGCGGACACCTTATGCTTAACCCCCACCCTAACCTGACCCTGACGCTTACTCCAACTGTAACAGTTAACCGAAAATTAACAGTAGCCCTAAACTTACTCCCTCAAACTAAGTTCAAACGTAACCTAACCTGAAGCCTAAATGAAACCATACACCTAACCCTAACCCTGGGCGGACACCTTAAGCTCAACCCCAAACTTAACCTGACCCTGACGCTTACTCCAACCGTAACAGTTAACCGAAAACTAACAGTAGCCCTAAACTGACTCCCTCAAACTAAGTTCAAACCTAACCTAACCTGAAGCCTAAATGAAACCATACACCTAACCCTAATCGTAGGCGGACACCTTATGCTTAACCCCCACCCTAACCTGACCCTGACGCTTACTCCAACTGTAACAGTTAACCGAAAATTAACAGTAGCCCTAAACTTACTCCCTCAAACTAAGTTCAAACGTAACCTAACCTGAAGCCTAAATCAAACCACAGACCAAACCCTAACCCTAGGCGGACACCTTAAGCTCAAACCCAAACCTAACCTGACCCGGACGCTTACTCCAACCCTAACAGTTAACCGAAAACTAACAGTAGCCCTAAACGGACTCCGTCAAACTAAGTTCAAACCTAACCTAACCTGAAGCCTAAATCAAATCATAGACCTAACCATAACCCTAGGCGGACACCTTATGCATAACCCCCACCCTAATCTGACCCTGACGCTTACTCCAACTGTAACAGTTAACCGAAAATTAACGGTTGCCCTAAACTTACTCCCTCAAACTAAGTTCAAACCTATCCTAACCGGAAGCCTAAATCAAACCATACACCTAACCCTAACCCTAGGCGGACACCTTAAGCTCAACCCCAACCCTAACCTGGCCCTGACGCTAACTCCAACAGTAACAGTTACCCGAAAAATAACATTAGCCCTAAACTTACTCCCTCAAACTAAGTTCAAACCTAACCTAACCTGAAGCCTAACTCAAACCACAGACCTAAACCTAACCCTAGGCGGACACCTTAAGCTCAACCCCAACCCTAACCTGACCTTCACGCTAACTCCAACCGTAACACTGAATCGAATCCTAACAGTAGCCCTAAACTTACTCCCTCAAACTAAGTTCAAACCTAACCTAACCTGAAGCCTAACTCAAACCATAGACCTAACCCTAACCCTAGGCGGACACCTTAAGCTCAACCCCAACCATAACCTGGCCCTGACGCTAACTCCAACCATAACAGTTACCCGAAAACTAACAGTAGCCCTAAACTTACTCCCTCAAACTAAGTTCAAACCTAACCTAACCTGAAGCCTAAATCAAACCATACACCTAACCCTAACCCTAGGCGGACACCTGAAGCTCAAACCCAACCCTAACCTGACCCTCACGCTAACTCCAACCGTATCACTGAACGGAAAACTAACAGTAGCCCTAAACTTACTCCCTAAAACTAAGTTCAAACCTAACCTAACCTGAAGCCTAACTCAAACCATAGACCTATCTCTAACCCTAGGCGGACACCTGAAGCTCGACCCAAACCCTAATCTGACCCTGACGCTATCTCTAACCGTAACACTAAACCGAAAACTAACACTAGCCCTAAACTTACTCCCTAAAACTAAGTTCAAACCTAACCTAACCTGAAGCCTAACTCATACCACAGACCTAACCCTAACCCTAGCCGGACACCTTAAGCTCAACCCCAACCCTAACCGGACCCTCACGCTAACTCCAAACGTAACACTGAACCGAAAACTAACAGTAGCCCTAAACTTACTCCCTCAAACTAAGTTCAATCCTAACCTAACCTGAAGCTTAAATCAAACCATACACCTCACCCTAACCCTAGGCGGACACCTTATGCTTAACCCCCACCCTAACCTGACCCTGACGATTACTCCAACTGTAACAGTTAACCGAAAACTAACAGTAGCCCTAAACTTACTCCCTCAAACTAAGTTCAAACCTAACCTAACCTGAAGCCTAAATCAAATCATAGACCTAACCCTAACCCTAGGCAGACACCTTAAGCTTAACCCCAACCCTAACCTGACCCTGAGGCTAAATCCAACAATAACACTGAACCGAAAACTAACAGTAGCCCTAAACTTACTCCTTCAAACTAAGTTCAATCCTAACCTAACCTGAAGCCTAAATGAAACACTAGACCTAACCCTAACCCTAGGCGGACACCTTAACTTCAACCCCAAACCTAACCTGACCCTGACGCTTACTCCAACTGTAACAGTTAACCGAAAACTAACAGTAGCCCTAAACTTACTCCCTCAAACTAAGTTCAAACCTAACCTAACCTGAAGGCTAACTCAAACCATAGACCTAACCCTAACCCTAAGAGGACACCTGAAACTCAACCCCAACCCTAACCTGACCTTAACGGTATCTCCAACCGTAACACTGAACCGAAAACTAACAGTAGCCCTAAACTTACTCCCTCAAACTAAGTTCAATCCTAACCTAACCTGAAGCCTAAATGAAACACTAGACATAACCCTAACCCTAGGCGGACACCTTACGCTTAACCCCCACCCTAACCTGACCCTGACGCTTACTCCAACCGTAACATTTAACCGAAAACTAACAGTAGACCTAAACTGACTCCCTCAAACTAAGTTCAAGCCTAACCTAACCTGAAGCCTAAATCAAATCATAGACCTAACCCTAACCCTAGGCGGACAACTTATGCTTAACCCCAACCCTAACCTGACCCTGACGCTTACTCCAACTGTAACAGTTAACCGAAAACTAACAGTAGCCCTAAACTTACTCCCTGATACTAACTTCAAACCTAACCTATCCTGAAGCCTAAATCAAACCATACACCTAACCCTAACCCTAGGCGGACACCATAAGCTCAACCCCAACCCTACCATGACCCTGACGCTATCTCCAAGCGTAACACTGAACCGAAAACTAACATTAGCCCTAAACTTACTCCCTCAAACTAAGTTCAAACTTAACCTAACCTGAAGCCTAACTCAAACTATAGACCTAACCCTAACCCTAGGCGGACACCTGAAGCTCAAACCCAACCCTAACCTGACCCTGACGCTATCTCCAACCGTAACACTGAACCGAAAACTAACAGTAGCCCTAAACTTATTCCCTCAAACTAAGTTCAATCCTAACCTAACCTGAAGCCTAAATCAAACCATACACCTAACCCTAACCCTAGGCGGACACCTTAAGCTCAACCCCAAACATAACCTGACCCTGACGCTTACTCCAACCGTAACAGTTAACCGAAAACTAACAGTAGCCCTAAACTGACTCCCTCAAACTAAGTTCAATCCTAACCTAACCTGAAGCCTAAATCAAATCAAAGACCTAACCCTAACCCTAGGCGGACACCTTATGCTTAACCCCCACCCTAACCTGACGTGACGCTTACTCCAACTGTAACAGTTAACCGAAAACTAAGAGTAGCCCTAAACTTACTCCGTCAAACTAACTTCAAACGTAACCTAACCTGAAGCCTAAATCAAACCATACACCTAACCCTAACCCTAGGCGGACACCTTAAGCTCAACCCCAACCCTAACCTGGCCCTGAAGCTAACCCCAACCGTAACAGTTACCCGAAAACTAACAGTAGCCCTAAACTTACTCCCTCAAACTAACTTCAAACCTAACCTAAACAGAAGCCAAAATCAAACCATACACCTAACGCTAACCCTAGGCGGACACCTTAAGCTCAACCACAACCCTAACTGGACCCTCACGCTTAATCCAACCGTAACACTGAACGGAAAAATAACAGTAGCCCTAAACTTACTCCCTCAAACTAAGTTCAGACCTAACCTAACCTGAAGCCTAACTCAAACCACAGACCTAACCCAAACCCTAGGCGGACACCTCAAGCTCAACCCCAACACTAACCTAACCCTCACGCTAACTCCGACCGGAACACTGAACCGAAAACTAACAATAGCCCTAAACTTACTCCCTCAAACTAAGTTCAAACCTAACCTAACCTGAAGCCTAAATCAAACCATACACCAAACCCTAACCCTAGGCGGACACCTTAAGCTCAACCCCAAACCTAACCTGACCCTGACGCTTACTCCAACCGTAACAGTTAACCGAAAACTAACAGTAGCCCTAAACTGACTCCCGCAAACTAAGTTCAAACCTAACCTAACCAGAAGCCTAAATCAAATCATAGACCTAACCCTAACCCTAGGTGGACACCTTATGCTTAACCCCCACCCTAACCTGACCCTGACGCTTAATCCAACTCTAACAGTTAACCGAAAACTAACAGTAGCCCTAAACTTACTCCCTCAAAATAACTTCAAACCTAACCTAACCTGAAGCCTAAATCAAACCATACACCTAACCCTAACCCTAGGCGGACACGTGAAGCTCAACCCCAACCCTAACCTGACCCTGAGGCTAAATCCAACCATAACACTCAACCGAAAACTAACGGGAGCCCTAAACTTACTCCCTCAAACTAAGTTGAAACCTAACCTAACCTGAAGCCTAACTCAAACCATAGACCTAACCCTAACACTAGGCGGACACCTTATGCATAACCCCCACCCTAACCTGACCCTGACGCTTACTCCAACCGTAACAGTTAAACGAAAACTAACAGTAGCCCTAAACTTACTCCCTCAAACTAAGTTCAAACCTAACCTATCCTGAAGCCTAAATCAAACCATACACCTAACGCTAACCCTGGGCGGACACCTTAAGCTCAACCCCAAACCTAACCTGACCCTGACGCTTACTCCAACCGTAACAGTTAAACGAAAACTAACAGTCCCCTAAACTTACTCCCTCAAACTAAGTTCATTCCTAACCTAACCTGAAGCCTAACTCAAACCACAGACCTAACCCTAACCCTAGGCAGACACCTTAAGCTCAACCCCAACCTTAACCTGACCCTCACGCTAACTCCAACCGTAACACTGAATCGAAAACTAACAGTAGCCCTAAAGTTACTCGCTCAAACTAAGTTCAAACCTAACCTAACCTGATGCCTAACTCAACAATAGACCTAACCCTAACCCTAGGCGGACACCTTAAGCTCAACCCCAACCCTAACCTGGCCCTGACGCTAACTCCAACAGTAACAGTTACCCGAAAACTAACAGTAGCCCTAAACTTACTCCCTCAAATTAAGTTCAAGCCTAACCTAACCTGAAGCCTAAATCAAACCATACACCTAACCCTAACGCTAGGCGGACACCTGAAGCTCAAACCCAACCCTAACCTGACCCTCACGCTAACTCCAACCGTAACACTGAACCGAAAACTAACAGTAGCCCTAAACTTACTCCCTAAAACTAAGTTCAAACCTAACTTAACATGAAGCCTAACTCAAACCATAGACCTAACCTTAAGCCTAGGTGGAAACCTGAAGATCAACCCCAACCCTAACGTGACCCTGACGCTATCTCCAACCGTAACACTGAACCGAAAACTAACAGTAGCCCTAAACTTACTCCCTAAAACTAAGTTCAAACCTAACCTAACCTGAAGCCTAACTCAAAGCACAGACCTAACCCTAACCCTAGTCGGACACCTTAAGCTCAACCCCAAACCTAACCAGGCCCTGACGCTAACTCCAACAGTAACAGTTACCCGAAAACTAACAGTAGCCCTAAACTTACTATCTCAAACTAAGTTCAATTCTAACATAACCTGAAGACTAAATGAAACCATAGACCTAACACTAACCCTAGGCGGACACCTTATGCTTAACCCCCACCCTAACCTGACCCTGACGCTTACTCCAACCGTAACAGTTAAACGAAAACTATCAGTAGCCCTAAACTTACTCCCTCAAACTACGTTCAAACCTATCCGAACCTGAAGCTTAAATGAAACCATACACCTAACCCTAACGCTAGGCGGACACCTGAAGCTCAAACCCAACCCTAACCTGACCCTCACGCTAACTCCAACCGTAACACTGAACCGAAAACTAACAGTAGCCCTAAACTTACTCCCTCAAACTAAGTTCAAACCTAACCTAACCTGAAGCCTAAATCAAACCATACACCTAACACTAACCCTAGGCGGACACCTTAAGCTCAACCCCAACCCTAACCTGACCTCCAGGCTAACTCAAACCATATCACTGAACCGAAAACTAAGAGTAGCCCTAAACTTACTCGCTCAAACTAAGTTCAAACCTACCCTAACCTGAAGCCTAACTCAAATCATAGACCTAACCCTAACAATAGGCGGACACCTGAAGCTCAACCCCAACCCTAAACTGACCCTGACGCTATCTCCAACCGTAACACTGAACCGAAAACTAACAGTAGCCCTAAACTTACTCACTCAAACTAAGTTCAAACGTAACCTAACCTGAAGCCTAAATCAAACCACAGACGTACCCCTAACCCTAGGCGGACACCTTAAGCTCAACTCCAACCCTAACCTGACCCTGACGCTATCTCCTACCGTAACACTGAACCGAAAACTAACAGTAGCCCTAAACTTACTCATTCAAACTAAGTTAAAACCTAACCTAACCTGAAGCCTAAATCAAACCATACACCTAACCCTAACCCTAGGCGGACACCTTAACTTCAACCCCAAACCTAACCTGACCCTGACGCTTACTCCAACTGTAACAGTTAACTGAAAACTAACAGTAGCCCTAAACTTACTCCCTCAAACTAAGTTCAAACCTAACCTAACCTGAAGCCTAAATCAAATCATAGACCTAACCCTAACCCTAGGCGGACACCTTAAGCTCAACCCCAAACCTAACCTGACCCTCACGCTAACTCCAACCGTAACACTGAACCGAAAACTAACAGTAGCCCTAAACTTACTCCCTCAAACTAAGTTCAAACCTAACCTAACCTGAAGCCTAATTCAAACCACAGACTTAACCCTAACCCTAGGCGGACACCATAAGCTGAACCTCAAACCTAACCTGGCCCGGACGCTAACTCCAACCGTAACAGTTACCCGAAAACTAACAGTAGCCCTAAACTTACTCCCTCATACTAAGTTCAAACCTAACCTAACCTGAAGCCTAAATCAAACCATACACCTAACCCTAACCCTAGGCGGACACCTGAAGCTCAAACCCAACCCTAACCTGACCCTCAAGCTAACACCAACCATAACACTGAACCTAAAACTAACAGTAGACCTAAACTTACTCCCTAAAACTAAGTTCAAACCTAACCTAACCTGAAGCCTAACTCAAACCATAGACCTAACCCTAACCCTAGGCGGACAACTGAAGCTCAACCCCAACCCTAACCTGACCCTGACGCTATCTCCAACCGTAACACTGAACCGAAAACTAACAGTAGGCCTAAACTTACTCCCTCAAACTAAGTTCAATCCTAACCTAACCTGAAGCCTAAATGAAACCCTAGACCTAACCCTAACCCTAGGCGGACACCTTACGCTTAACCCCCACCCTAACCTGACCCTGACGCTTACTCCAACCGTAACATTTAACCGAAAACTAACAGTAGCCCTAAACTGACTCCCTCAAACTAAGTTCAAACCTAACCTAACCTGAAGCCTAAATCAAATCATAGACCTAACCCTAACCCTAGGCGGACACCTTATGCTTAACCCCCACCCTAACCTGACCCTGACGCTTACTCCAACTGTAACAGTTAACCGAAAATTAACAGTAGCCCTAAACTTACTCCCTCAAACTAAGTTCAAACCTAACCTAACCTGAAGCCTAAATGAAACCATACACCTAACCCTAACCCTAGGCGGACACCTTAAGCTCAACCCCAAACTTAACCTGACCCTGACGCTTACTCCAACCGTAACAATTAACCGAAAACTAAGAGTAGCCCTAAACTGACTCCCTCAAAATAAGTTCAAACCTAACCTAACCTGAAGCCTAAATGAAACCATACACCTAACCCTAACCGTAGGCGGACACCTTATGCTTAACCCCCACCCTAACCTGACCCTGACGCTTACTCCAACTGTAACAGTTAACCGAAAATTAACAGTAGCCCTAAACTTACTCCCTCAAACTAAGTTCAAACGTAACCTAACCTGAAGCCTAAATCAAACCACAGACCAAACCCTAACCCTAGGCGGACACCTTAAGCTCAACCCCAACACTAACCTGGCCGTGACGCTAATTCCAACAGTAACAGTTACCCGAAAAATAACATTAGCCCTAAACTTACTCCCTAAAACTAAGTTCAAACCTAACCTAACCTGAAGCCTAACTCAAACCACAGACCTAAACCTAACCCTAGGCGTACACCTTAAGCTCAACCCCAACGCTAACCTGACCCTCACGCAAACTCCAACCGTAACACTGAATCAAAAACTAACAGTAGCCCTAAACTTACACCCTCAAACTAAGTTCAAACCTAACCTAACCTGAAGCCTAACTCAAACCATAGACCTAACCCTAACCCTAGGCGGACACCTTAAGCTCAACCCCAACCATAACCTGGCCCTGACGCTAACTCCAACCATAACAGTTACCCGAAAACTAACAGTAGCCCTAAACTTACTCCCTCAAACTAAGTTCAAACCTAACCTAACCTGAAGCCTAATTCAAACCATACACCTAACCCTAACCCTAGGCGGACACCTGAAGCTCGACCCCAACCCTAATCTGACCCTGACGCTATCTCTAACCGTAACACTAAACCGAAAACTCACACTAGCCCTAAACTTACTCCCTAAAACTAAGTTCAAACCTAACCTAACCTGAAGCCTAACTCAAACCACAGACCTAACCCTAACCCTAGGCGGACACCTTAAGCTCAACCCCAACCCTAACCGGACCCTCACGCTAACTCCAAACGTAACACTGAACCGAAAACTAACAGTAGCCCTAAACTTACTCCCTCAAACTAAGTTCAATCCTAACCTAATCTGAAGCTTAAATCAAATCATACACCTCACCCTAACCCTAGGCGGACACCTTATGCTTAACCCCCACCCTAACCTGACCCTGACGATTACTCCAACTGTAACAGTTAACCGAAAACTAACAGTAGCCCTAAACTGACTCCCTCAAACTAAGTTCAAACCTAACCTAACCTGAAGCCTAAATCAAATCATAGACCTAACCCTAACCCTAGGCAGACACCTTAAGCTTAACCCAACCCTAACCTGACCCTGAGGCTAAATCCAACAATAACACTGAACCGAAAACTAACAGTAGGCCTAAACTTACTCCCTCAAACTAAGTTCAAACCTAACCTAATCTGAAGCCTAACTCAAACCATAGACGTAACCCTAACCCTAGGCGGACACCTTATGCTTAACCCCCACCCTAACCTGACCCTGACGCTTACTCCAAATGTAACAGTTAACCGAAAACTAACAGTAGCCCTAAACTTACTCCCTCAAACTAAGTTCAAACCTAACCTAACCTGAAGCCTAACTCAAACCATAGACCTAACGCTAACCCTAGGCGGACACCTTAAGCTCAACCCCAACCCTAACTGGACCCTCACGCTTACTCCAACCGTAACACTGAACGGAAAAATAACAGTAGCCCTAAACTTACTCCCTCAAACTAAGTTCAGACCTAACCTAACCTGAAGCCTAACTCAAACCACAGACCTAAACCTAACCCTAGGTGGACACCTCAAGCTCAACCCCAACCCTAACCTAACCCTCACGCTAACTCCGACCGGAACACTGAACCGAAAACTAACAGTAGCCCTAAACTTACTCCCTCAAACTAAGTTCAAACGTAACCTAACCTGAAGCCTAAATCAAACCATACACCTAACCCTAACCCTAGGCGGACACCTTAAGCTCAACCCCAAACCTAACCTGACCCTGACGCTTACTCCAACCGTAACAGTTAACCGAAAACTAACAGTAGCCCTAAACTGACTCCCGCAAACTAAGTTCAAACCTAACCTAACCTGAAGCCTAAATCAAATCATAGACCTAACCCTAACCCTAGGCGGACAACTTATGCTTAACCCCCACCCTAACCTGACCCTGACGCTTAATCCAACTCTAACAGTTAACCGAAAACTAACAGTAGCCCTAAACTTACTCCCTCAAACTAACTTCAAACCTAACCTAACCTGAAGCCTAAATCAAACCATACACCTAACCCTAACCCTAGGCGGACACGTTAAGCTCAACCCCAACCCTAACCTGGCCCTGATGCTAACTCCAACCGTAACAGTTACCCGAAAACTAACACTAGCCCTAAACTTACTCCCTCAAACTAAGTTCAAACCTAACCTAACCTGAAGCCTAAATCTAACCATACAACTAACCCTAACCCTAGGCGGACACCTTAAGCTCAACCCCAACCCTAACCTGACCCTGACGCTATCTCCAACCGTAACACTGAACAAAAACTAACAGGAGCCCTAAACTTACTCCCTCAAACTAAGTTCAAACCTAACCTAACCTGAAGCCTAACTCAAACCACAGACCTAACCCTAACCCTAGGCGGACACCTTAAGCTCAACCCCAACCCTAACCTGACCCTCACGCTAACTCCAACCGTAACACTGAACCGAAAACTAACAGTAGCCCTGAACTTACTCCCTAAAACTAAGTTCAAACCTAACTTAACATGAAGCCTAACTCAAACCATAGACCTAACCTTAAGCCTAGGTGGAAACCTGATGGTCAACCCCAACCCTAACGTGACCCTGACGCTATCTCCAACCGTAACACTGAACCGAAAACTAACAGTAGCCCTAAACTGACTCCCTAAAACTAAGTTCAAACCTAACCTAACCTGAAGCCTAACTCAAAGCACAGACCTAACCCTAACCCTAGTCGGACACCTTAAGCTCAACCCCAAACCTAACCAGGCCCTGACGCTAACTCCAACAGTAACAGTTACCCGAAAACTAACAGTAGCCCTAAACTTACTCCCTCAAACTAAGTTCAATTCTAACATAACCTGAAGACTAAATGAAACCATAGACCTAACACTAACCCTAGGCGGACACCTTATGCTTAACCCCCACCCTAACCTGACCCTGACGCTTACTCCAAACGTAACAGTTAAACGAAAACTATCAGTAGCCCTAAACTTACTCCCTCAAACTAAGTTCAAACCTATCCGAACCTGAAGCCTAAATGAAACCATACACCTAACCCTAACCCTAGGCGGACACCTTAATCTCAACCCCAACCCTAACCTGGCCCTGACGCTAACTCCAACCATAACAGTTTCCCGAAAACTAACAGTAGCCCTAAACTTACTCTCTCAAACTAAGTTCAAACCTAACCTAACCTGAAGCCTAAATCAAACCATACACCTAACCCTAACCCTAGGCGGACACCTTAAGCTCAACCCCAACCCTAACCTGACCTCCAGGCTAACTCAAACCATATCACTGAACCGAAAACTAAGAGTAGCCCTAAACTTACTCGCTCAAACTAAGTTCAAACCTACCCTAACCTGAAGCCTAACTCAAATCATAGACCTAACCCTAACAATAGGCGGACACCTGAAGCTCAACCCCAACCCTAAACTGACCCTGACGCTATCTCCAACCGTAACACTGAATCGAAAACTAACAGTAGCCCTAAACTTACTCACTCAAACTAAGTTCAAACGTAACCTAACCTGAAGCCTAAATCAAACCACAGACGTACCCCTAACCCTAGGCGGACACCTTAAGCTCAACTCCAACCCTAACCTGACCCTGACGCTATCTCCTACCGTAACACTGAACCGAAAACTAACAGTAGCCCTAAACTTACTCATTCAAACTAAGTTAAAACCTAACCTAACCTGAAGCCTAAATCAAACCATACACCTAACCCTAACCCTAGGCGGACACCTTAACTTCAACCCCAAACCTAACCTGACCCTGACGCTTACTCCAACTGTAACAGTTAACCGAAAACTAACAGTAGCCCTAAACTTACTCCCTCAAACTAAGTTCAAACCTAACCTAACCTGAAGCCTAATTCAAACCACAGACTTAACCCTAACCCTAGGCGGACACCATAAGCTGAACCTCAAACCTAACCTGGCCCGGACGCTAACTAAAACCGTAACAGTTACCCGAAAACTAACAGTAGCCCTAAACTTACTCCCTCATACTAAGTTCAAACCTAACCTAACCTGAAGCCTAAATCAAACCGTACACCTAACCCTAACCCTAGGCGGACACCTGAAGCTCAAACCCAACCCTAACCTGACCCTCACGCTAACACCAACCATAACACTGAACCTAAAACTAAGAGTAGACCTAAACTTACTCCCTAAAACTAAGTTCAAACCTAACCTAACCTGAAGCCTAACTCAAACCATAGACCGAACCCTAACCCTAGGCGGACAACTGAAGCTCAACCCCAACCCTAACCTGACCCTGACGCTATCTCCAACCGTAACAATGAACCGAAAACTAACAGTAGGCCTAAACTTACTCCCTCAAACTAAGTTCAATCCTAACCTAACCTGAAGCCTAAATGAAACCCTAGACCTAACCCTAACCCTAGGCGGACACCTTACGCTTAACCCCCACCCTAACCTGACCCTGACGCTTACTCCAACCGTAACATTTAACCAAAAACTAACAGTAGCCCTAAACTGACTCCCTCAAACTAAGTTCAAACCTAAAGTAACCTGAAGCCTAAATCAAATCATAGACCTAACCCTAACCCTAGGCGGACACCTTATGCTTAACCCCCACCCTAACCTGACCCTGACGCTTACTCCAACTGTAACAGTTAACCGAAAATTAACAGTAGCCCTAAACTTACTCCCTCAAACTAAGTTCAAACGTAACCTAACCTGAAGCCTAAATCAAACCACAGAACAAACCCTAACCCAAGGCGGACACCTTAAGCTCAACCCGAAACCTAACCTGACCTGGACGCTTACTCCAACCCTAACAGTTAACCGAAAACTAACAGTAGCCCTAAACTGACTCCGTCAAACTAAGTTCAAACGTAACCTAACCTGAAGCCTAAATCAAATCATAGACCTAACCATAACCCTAGGCGGACACCTTATGCATAACCCCCACCCTAACCTGACCCTGACGCTTACTCCAACTGTAACAGTTAACCGAAAACTAACAGTTGCCCTAAACTTACTCCCTCAAACTAACTTCAAACCTATCCTAACCTGAAGCCTAAATCAAACCATACACCTAACCCTAACCCTAGGCGGACACCTTAAGCTCAACCCCAACCCTAACCTGGCCCTGACGCTAACTCCAACAGGAACAGTTACCCGAAAAATAACATTAGCCCTAAACTTACTCCCTCAAACTAAGTTCAAACCTAACCTAACCTGAAGCCTAACTCAAACCACAGACCTAAACCTAACCCTAGGCGGACACCTTAAGCTCAACCGCAACACTAACCTGACCCTCACGCTAACTCCAACCGTAACACTGAATCGAAAACTAACAGTAGCCCTAAACTTACTCCCTCAAACTAAGTGCAAACCTAACCTAACCTGAAGCCTAACTCAAACCATAGACCTAACCCTAACCCTAGGCGGACACCTTAAGCTCAACCCCAACCATAACCTGGCCCTGACGCTAACTCCAACCATAACAGTTACCCGAAAAATAACAGTAGCCCTAAACTTACTCCCTCAAACTAAGTTCAAACCTAACCTAACCTGAAGCCTAAATCAAACCATACACCTAACCCTAACCCTAGGCGGACACCTGAAGCTCAAACCCAACCCTAACCTGACCCTCACGCTAACTCCAACCGTAACACTGAACGGAAAACTAACAGTAGCCCTAAACTTACTCCCTAAAACTAAGTTCAAACCTAACCTAACCTGAAGCCTAAATCAAATCATAGACCTAACCCTAACCCTAGGCGGACAACTTATGCTTAACCCCAACCCTAACCTGACCCTGACGCTTACTCCGAATGTAACAGTTAACCGAAAACTAACAGTAGCCCTAAACTTACTCCCTGATACTAACTTCAAACCTAACCTATCCTGAAGCCTAAATCAAACCATACACCTAACCCTAACCCTAGGCGGACACCATAAGCTCAACCCCAACCCTACCATGACCCTGACGCTATCTCCAACCGTAACACTGAACCGAAAACTAACATTAGCCCTAAACTTACTCCCTCAAACTAAGTTCAAACTTAACCTAACCTGAAGCCTAACTCAAACCATAGACCTAACCCTAACCCTAGGCGGACACCTGAAGCTCAAACCCAACCCTAACCTGACCCTGACGCTATCTCCAACCGTAACACTGAACCGAAAACTAACAGTAGCCCTAAACTTATTCCCTCAAACTAAGTTCAATCCTAAACTAACCTGAAGCCTAACTCAAACCATAGACCTAACCCTAACCCTAGGCGGACACCTGAAGCTCAACCCCACCCCTAACCTGACCTTGACGCCATCTCCAACCGTAACACTGAACCGAAAACTAACAATAGCCCTAAACTTACGCCCTCAAACTAAGTTCAATCCTAACCTAACCTGAAGCCGAAATGAAACACTAGACCTAACCCTAACCCTAGGCGGACACCTTACGCTTAACCCCCACCCTAACCTGACCCTGACGCTTACTCCAACCGTAACATTTAACCGAAAACTAACAGTAGCCCTAAACTGACTCCCTCAAACTAAGTTCAAGCCTAACCTAACCTGAAGCCTAAATCAAATCATAGACCTAACCCTAACCCTAGGCGGACAACTTATGCTTAACCCCAACCCTAACCTGACCCTGACGCTTACTCCTACTGTAACAGTTAACCGAAAACTAACAGTAGCCCTAAACTTACTCCCTGATACTAACTTCAAACCTAACGTATCCTGAAGCCTAAATCAAACCATACACCTAACCCTAACCCTAGGCGGACACCATAAGCTCAACCCCAACCCTACCATGACCCTGACGCTATCTCCAACCGTAACACTGAACCGAAAATTAACATTAGCCCTAAACTTACTCCCTCAAACTAAGTTCAAACTTAACCTAACCTGAAGCCTAACTCAAACCATAGACCTAACCCTAACCCTAGGCGGACACCTGAAGCTCAAACCCAACCCTAACCTGACCCTGACGCTATCTCCAACCGTAACACTGAACCGAAAACTAACAGTAGCCCTAAACTTATTCCCTCAAACTAAGTTCAATCCTAAACTAACCTGAAGCCTAACTCAAACCATAGACCTAACCCTAACCCTAGGCGGACACCTGAAGCTCAACCCCAACCCTAACCTGACCTTGACGCCATCTCCAACCGTAACACTGAACCGAAAACTAACAGTAGCCCTAAACTTACTCCCTCAAACTAAGTTCAATCCTAACCTAACCTGAAGCCTAAATGAAACACTAGAACTAACCCTAACCCTAGGCGGACACCTTACGCTTAACCCCCACCCTAACCTGACCCTGACGCTTACTCCAACCGTAACATTTAACCAAAAACTAACAGTAGCCCTAAACTGACTCCCTCAAACTAAGTTCAAGCCTAACCTAACCTGAAGCCTAAATCAAATCATAGACCTAACCCTAACCCTAGGCGGACAACTTATGCTTAACCCCAACCCTAACCTGACCCTGACGCTTACTCCAACTGTAATAGTTAACCGAAAACTAACAGTAGCCCTAAACTTACTCCCTGATACTAACTTCAAACCTAACCTATCCTGAAGCCTAAATCAAACCATACACCTAACCCTAACCCTAGGCGGACACCATAAGCTCAACCCCAACCCTACCATGACCCTGACGCTATCTCCAACCGTAACACTGAACCGAAAACTAAGAGTAGCCCTAAACTTACTCTGTCAAACTAACTTCAAACCTAACCTAACCTGAAGCCTAAATCAAACCATACACCTAACCCTAACCCTAGGCGGACACCTTAAGTTCAACCCCAACCCTAAGCGGACCCTCATGCTAACTCCAAACGTAACACTGAACCGAAAACTAACAGTAGCCCTAAACTTACTCCCTCAAACTAAGTTCAAACCTAACCTAACCTGAAGCCTAAATCAAACCATACACCTAACCCTAACCCTAGGCGGACACCTTAAGCTCAACCCCAAACATAACCTGACCCTGACGCTTACTCCAACCGTAACAGTTAACCGAAAACTAACAGTAGCCCTAAACTGACTCCCTCAAACTAAGTTCAAACCTAACCTAACCTGAAGCCTAAATCAAATCAAAGACCTAACCCTAACCCTAGGCGGACACCTAATGCTTAACCCCCACCCTAACCTGACCCTGACGCTTACTCCAACTGTAACAGTTAACCGAAAACTAAGAGTAGCCCTAAACTTACTCTGTCAAACTAACTTCAAACCTAACCTAACCTGAAGCCTAAATCAAACCATACACCTAACCCTAACCCTAGGCGGACACCATAAGCTCAACCCCAACCCTAACCTGGCCCTGAAGCTAACCCCAACCGTAACAGTTACCCGAAAACTAACAGTAGCCCTAAACTTATTCCCTCAAACTAAGTTCAAACCTAACCTAACCAGAAGCCAAAATCAAACCATACACCTAACGCTAACCCTAGGCTGACACCTTAAGCTCAACCCCAACCCTAACTGGACCCTCACGCTTAATCCAACCGTAACACTGAATGGAAAAATAACAGTAGCCCTAAACTTACTCCCTCAAACTAAGTTCAGACCTAACCTAACCTGAAGCCTAACTCAAACCATAGACCTAACCCTAACCCTAGGCGGACACCTCAAGTTCAACCACAACCCTAACCTAACCCTCACGCTAACTCCGACCGGAACACTGAACCGAAAACTAACAATAGCCCTAAACTTACTCCTTCAAACTAAGTTCAAACCTAACCTAACCTGAAGCCTAAATCAAACCATACACCTAACCCTAACCCTAGGCGGACACGTTAAGCTCAACCCCAACCCTAACCTGGCCCTGATGCTAACTCCAACAGTAACAGTTACCCGAAAACTAACACTAGCCCTAAACTTACTCCCTCAAACTAAGTTCAAACCTAACCTAACCTGAAGCCTAAATCTAACCATACAACTAACCCTAACCCTTGGCGGACACCTTAAGCTCAACCCCAACCCTAACCTGACCCTCACGATAACTCCAACCGTAACACTGAACCGAAAACTAAGAGTAGCCCTAAACTTACTCCCTCAAACTAAGTTCAAACCTAACCTAACCTGAAGCCTAACTCAAACCACAGACCTAACCCTAACCCTAGGCGGACACCTTAAGCTCAACCACAACCCTAACCTGACCCTGACGCTTACTCCAACCGTAACAGTTAACCGAAAACTAACAGTAGCCCTAAACTTACTCCCTCAAACTAAGTTCAAACCTAACCTATCCTGAAGCCTAAATCAAACCATACACCTAACCCTAACCCTGGGCGGACACCTTAAGCTCAACCCCAAACCTAACCTGACCCTGACGCTTACTCCAACCGTAACAGTTAAACGAATACTAACAGTAGCCCTAAACTTACTCCCTCAAACTAAGTTCATTCCTAACCTAACCTGAAGCCTAACTCAAACCACAGAACTAACCCTAACCCTAGGCAGACACCTTAAGCTCAACCCCAACCTTAACCTGACCCTCACGCTAACTCCATCCGTAACACTGAATCGAAAACTAACAGTAGCCCTAAAGTTACTCGCTCAAAATAAGTTCAAACCTAACCTAACCTGATGCCTAACTCAACAATAGACCTAACCCTAACCCTAGGTGGACACCTTAAGCTCAACCCCAACCCTAACCTGGCCCTGACGCTAACTCCAACAGTAACAGTTACCCGAAAACTAACAGTAGCCCTAAACTTACTCCCTCAAACTAAGTTCAAGCCTAACCTAACCTGAAGCCTAAATCAAACCATACACCTAACCCTAACGCTAGGCGGACACCTGAAGCTCAAACCCAACCCTAACCTGACCCTCACGCTAACTCCAACCGTAACACTGAACCGAAAACTAACAGTAGCCCTAAACTTACTCCCTAAAACTAAGTTCAAACCTAACTTAACATGAAGCCTAACTCAAACCATAGACCTAACCTTAACCCTAGGTGGAAACCTGAAGGTCAACCCCAACCCTAACGTGACCCTGACGCTATCTCCAACCGTAACACTGAACCGAAAACTAACAGTAGCCCTAAACTTACTCCCTAAAACTAAGTTCAAACCTAACCTAACCTGAAGCCTAACTCAAAGCACAGACCTAACCCTAACCCTAGTCGGACACCTTAAGCTCAACCCCAAACCTAACCAGGCCCTGACGCTAACTCCAACAGTAACAGTTACCCGAAAAATAACAGTAGCCCTAAACTTACTCCCTCAAACTAAGTTCAAACCTATCCGAACCTGAAGCCTAAATGAAACCATACACTTAACCCTAATCCTAGGCGGACACCTTAATCTCAACCCCAACCCTAACCTGGCCCTGACGCTAACTCCAACCATAACAGTTTCCCGAAAACTAACAGTAGCCCTAAACTTACTCTCTCAAACTAAGTTCAAACCTAACCTAACCTGAAGCCTAAATCAAACCATACACCTAACCCTAACCCTAGGCGGACACCTTAAGCTCAACCCCAACCCTAACCTGACCTCCAGGCTAACTCCAACCATATCACTGAACCGAAAACTAAGAGTAGCCCTAAACTTACTCGCTCAAACTAAGTTCAAACCTACCCTAACCTGAAGCCTAACTCAAATCATAGACCTAACCCTAACAATAGGCGGAAACCTGAAGCTCAACCCCAACCCTAACCTGACCCTGACGCTATCTCCAACCGTAACACTGAACTGAAAACTAACAGTAGCCCTAAACTTACTCACTCAAACTAAGTTCAAACGTAACGTAACCTGAAGCCTAAATCAAACCACAGACGTACCCCTAACCCTAGGCGGACACCTTAAGCTCAACTCCAACCCTAATCTGACCCTGACGCTATCTCCTACCGTAACACTGAACCGAAAACTAACAGTAGCCCTAAACTTACTCATTCAAACTAAGTTAAAACCTAACCTAACCTGAAGCCTAAATCAAACCATACACCTAACCCTAACCCTAGGCGGACACCTTAACTTCAACCCCAAACCTAACCTGACCCTGACGCTTACTCCAACTGTAACAGTTAACCGAAAACTAACAGTTGCCCTAAACTTACTCCCTCAAACTAAGTTCAAACATAACCTAACCTGAAGCCTAAATCAAACCATAGACCTAACCCTAACCCTAGGCGGACAACTGAAGCTCAACCCCAACCCTAACCTGACCCTGACGCTATCTCCAACCGTAACACTGAACCGAAAACTAATAGTAGCCCTAACCTTACTCCATAAAATTAAGTTCAAACCTAACCTAACCTGAAGCCTAAATCAAATCATAGAACTAATCCTAACCCTAAGCGGACACCTTATGCTTAACCCCCACCCTAACATGACCCTGACGCTTACCCCAACCGTAACAGTTAACCAAAAACTAACAGTAGCCCTAAACTGACTCCCTCAAACTAAGTTCAAACCTAACCTAACCTGAAGCCTAAATCAAATCATAGACCTAACCCTAAACCTAGGCGGACATCTTAAGCTCAACCCCAACCCTAACCTGACCCTAACGCTAACTCCAACCGTAACACTGAACCGAAAATTAACAGTAGCCCTAAACTTACTCCCTCAAACTACGTTCAAACCTAACCTAACCTGAAGCCTAATTCAAACCACAGACTTAACCCTAACCCTAGGCAGACACCTTAAGCTCAACCCCACCCTAACCTGACCCTCACGCTAACTCCAACAGTAACAGTTACCCGAAAACTAACAGTAGCCCTAAACTTACTCCCTCAAACTAAGTTCAAACCTAACCTAACCTGAAGCCTAAATCAAACCATACACCTAACCCTAACCCTAGGCGGACACCTGAAGCTCAAACCCAACACTAACCTGACCCTCACGCTAACTCCAACCGTAACACTGATCCGAAACCTAACAGAAGCCCTAAACTTACTCAATGAAACTAAGATCAAACCTAACCTAACCTGAAGCCTAACTCAAACCATAGACCTAACCCTAACCGTAGGTGGACACCTGAAGGTCAACCCCAACCCTAACCTGACCCTGACGCTATCTCCAACCGTAACACTGAACCGAAAACTAACAGTAGACCTAAACTTACTCCCTAAAACTAAGTTCAAACCTAACCTACCCTGAAGACTAACACAAACCACAGACCTAACTGTAACCCTAGGCGGACACCTTAAGCTCAACCCCAACCCTAACCTGACCCTGACGCTAATTCCAACAGTAACAGTTACCCGAAAACTAACAGTAGCCCTAAACTTACTCCCTCAAACTAAGTTCAATCCTAACCTAACCTGAAGCCTAAATGAAACCATAGACCTAACCCTAACCCCAGGCGGACACCTTATGCTTAAACCCCACCCTTACCTGACCCTGACGCTTACTCCAACCGTAACAGTTAAACGAAAACTATCAGTAGCCCTAAACTTACTCCCTCAAACTAAGTTCAAACCTATCCTAACCTGAAGCCTAAATGAAACCATACACCTAACCCTAACCCTAGGAGGACACCTTAATCTCAACCCCAACCCTAACCTGGCCCTGACGCTAACTCCAACCATACCACTGAACCGAAAACTAAGAGTAGCCCTAAACTTACTCGCTCAAACTAAGTTCAAACCTAACCTAACCTGAAGCCTAAATCAAACCATACACCTAACACTAACCCTAGGCGGACACCTGAAGCTCAACTCCAACCCTAACCTGACCCTGACGCTATCTCCAACCGTAACACTGAACCGAAAACTAACAGTAGCCCTAAACTTACTCACTCAAACTAATTCAAATGTAACCTAACCTGGAGCCTAAATCAAACCATGGACCTAACCCTAACCCTAGGCGGACACCTCAAGCTAACCCCAACCCTAACCTTACCCTGACGCTAACTCCAACCATAATACTGAACCGAAAACTAACAGTAGCCCTAAACTTACTCCCTCAAACTAAGTTCAAACCTAACCTAACCTGAAGCCTAAATCAAACCATACACCTAACCCTAACCCTAGGCGGACACCTGAAGCTCAAACCCAACCCTAACCTGACCCTCACGCTAACTCCAACCGTAACACTGAACTGAAAACTAACAGTAGCCCTAAACTTATTCCCTAAAACTAAGTTCAAACCTAACCTAACCAGATGCCAAAATCAAACCATACACCTAACCCTAACCCTAGGGGGACACCTTAAGCTCATCCCCAACCCTAATTGGACCCTCACGCTAACTCCAACCGTAACACTGAACCGAAAACTAACAGTAGCCCTAAACTGACTCCCTCAAACTAAGTTCAAACCTAACCTAACCTGAAGCCTAACTCAAACCATAGACCTAACCCTAACCCTAGGCGGAAGCTGAAGCTCAAACCCAACCCTAACCTGACCCGGACGCTATCTCCAACCGTAACACTGAACCGAAAACTAACAGTAGCCCTAAACTTACTCCCTCAAACTAAGTTCAAACCTAACCTAACCTGAAGCCTAAATCAAACGATACACCTAACCCTAACCCTAGGCGGACACCTTAAGTTCAACCCCAACCCTAACCTGACTCTGACGTTTACTCCAACCGTAACAGTTAACCGAAAACTAACAGTAGCCCTAAACTTACTCTCTCAAACTAACTTCAAACCTAACCTAACCTGAAGCCTAAATCAAACCATACACCTAACCCTAACCCTAGGCGGACACCTTAAGCTCAACCCCAACCCTAACCTGGCCCTGACGCTAACTCCAACCATATCACTGAACCGAAAACTAAGAGTAGCCCTAAACTTACTCGCTCAAACTAAGTTCAAACCTAACCTAACCTGAAGCCTAAATCAAACCATACACCTAACACTAATCCTAGGCGGACACCTGAAGCTCAACTCCAACCCTAACCTGACCCTGACGCTATCTCCAACCGTAACACTGAACCGAAAACTAACAGTAGCCCTAAACTTACTCCCTCAAACTAAGTTCAAATGTAACCTAACCTGGAGCCTAAATCAAACCATGGACCTAACCCTAACCCTAGGCGGACACCTCAAGCTAACCCCAACCCTAACCTTACCCTGACGCTAACTCCAACCATAATACTGAACCGAAAACTAACAGTAGCCCTAAACTTACTCCCTCAAACTAAGTTCAAACCTAACCTAACCTGAAGCCTAAATCAAACCATACACCTAACCCTAACCCTAGGCGGACACCTTAACTTCAACCCCAAACCTAACCTGACCCTGACGCTTACTCCAACTGTAACAGTTAACCGAAAACTAACAGCAGCCCTAAACTTACTCCCTCAAACTAAGTTCAAACCTAACCTAACTTGAAGCCTAACTCAAACAATAGACCTAACCCTAAACCTAGGCGGACACCTTAAGCTTAACCCCAACCCTAACCTGACCCTGAGGCTAAATCCAACCATAACACTGAACCGAAAACTAACAGTAGCCCTAAACTGACTCCCTCAAACTAAGTTCAAGCCTAACCTAACCTGAAGCATAAATCAAATCATAGACCTAACCCTAACCCTAGGCGGACAACTTATGCTTAACCCCAACCCTAACCTGACCCTGACGCTTACTCCAACTGTAACAGTTAACCGAAAACTAACAGTAGCCCTAAACTTATTCCCTCAAACTAAGTTCAATCCTAACCTAACCTGAAGCCTAAATCAAACCATAGACCTAACCCTAACCCTAGGCGGACACCTGAAGCTCAAACCCAACCCTAACCTGACCCTCACGCTAACTCCAACCGTAACACTGAACGGAAAACTAACAGTAGCCCTAAACTTACTCCCTCAAACTAAGTTCAAACCTAACCTAACCTGAAGCCTAACTCAAACCATAGACCTAACCCTAACCCTAGGCGGACACCTGAAGCTCAACCCCAACCCTAACCTGACCTTGACGGTATCTCCAACCGTAACACTGAACCGAAAACTAACAGTAGCCCTAAACTTACTCCCTCAAACTAAGTTCAATCCTAACCTAACCTGAAGCCTAAATGAAACACTAGACCTAACCCTAACCCTAGGCGGACACCTTACGCTTAACCCCAACCCTAACCTGACCCTGACGCTTACTCCAACCGTAACATTTAACCGAAAACTAACAGTAGTCCTAAACTGACTCCCTCAAACTAAGTTCAAGCCTAACCTAACCTGAAGCCTAAATCAAATCATAGACCTAACCCTAACCCTAGGCGGACAACTTATGCTTAACCCCAACCCTAACCTGACCCTGACGCTTACTCCTAATGTAACAGTTAACCGAAAACTAACAGTAGCCCTAAACTTACTCCCTGATACTAACTTCAAACCTAACCTATCCTGAAGCCTAAATCAAACCATACACCTAACCCTAACCCTAGGCGGACACCATAAGCTCAACCCCAACCCTAGCATGACCCTGACGCTATCTCCAACCGTAACACTGAACTGAAAACTAACATTAGCCCTAAACTTACTCCCTCAAACTAAGTTCAAACTTAACCTAACCTGAAGCATAACTCAAACCATAGACCTAACCCTAACCCTAGGCGGACACCTGAAGCTCAAACCCAACCCTAACCTGACCCTGACGCTATCTCCTACCGTAACACTGAACCGAAAACTAACAGTAGCCCTAAACTTATTCCCTCAAACTAAGTTCAATCCTAAACTAACCTGAAGCCTAACTCAAACCATAGACCTAACCCTAACCCTAGGCGGACACCTGAAGCTCAACCCCACCCCTAACCTGACCTTGACGCCATCTCCAACCGTAACACTGAACCGAAAACTAACAGCAGCCCTAAACTTACTCCCTCAAACTAAGTTCAATCCTAACCTAACCTGAAGCCTAAATGAAACACTAGACCTAACCCTAACCCTAGGCGGACACCTTACGCTTAACCCCCACCCTAACCTGACCCTGACGCTTACTCCAACCGTAACATTTAACCGAAAACTAACAGTAGCCCTAAACTGACTCCCTCAAACTAAGTTCAAGCCTAACCTAACCTGAAGCCTAAATCAAATCATAGACCTAACCCTAACCCTAGGCGGACAACTTATGCTTAACCCCAACCCTAACCTGACCCTGACGCTTACTCCTACTGTAACAGTTAACCGAAAACTAACAGTAGCCCTAAACTTACTCCCTGATACTAACTTCAAACCTAACCTATCCTGAAGCCTAAATCAAACCATACACCTAACCCTAACCCTAGGCGGACACCATAAGCTCAACCCCAACCCTACCATGACCCTGACGCTATCTCCAACCGTAACACTGAACCGAAAACTAACATTAGCCCTAAACTTACTCCCTCAAACTAAGTTCAAACTTAACCTAACCTGAAGCCTAACTCAAACCATAGACCTAAACCTAACCCTAGGCGGACACCTGAAGCTCAAACCCAACCCTAACCTGACCCTGACGCTATCTCCAACCGTAACACTGAACCGAAAACTAACAGTAGCCCTAAACTTATTCCCTCAAACTAAGTTCAATCCTAAACTAACCTGAAGCCTAACTCAAACCATAGACCTAACCCTAACCCTAGGCGGACACCTGAAGCTCAACCCCAACCCTAACCTGACCTTGACGCCATCTCCAACCGTAACACTGAACCGAAAACTAACAGTAGCCCTAAACTTACTCCCTCAAACTAAGTTCAATCCTAACCTAACCTGAAGCCTAAATGAAACACTAGACCTAACCCTAACCCTAGGCGGACACCTTACGCTTAACCCCCACCCTAACCTGACGCTGACGCTTACTCCAACCGTAACATTTAACCAAAAACTAACAGTAGCCCTAAACTGACTCCCTCAAACTAAGTTCAAGCCTAACCTAACCTGAAGCCTAAATCAAATCATAGACCTAACCCTAACCCTAGGCGGACAACTTATGCTTAACCCCAACCCTAACCTGACCCTGACGCTTACTCCAACTGTAATAGTTAACCGAAAACTAACAGTAGCCCTAAACTTACTCCCTGATACTAACTTCAAACCTAACCTATCCTGAAGCCTAAATCAAACCATACACCTAACCCTAAACCTAGGCGGACACCGTAAGCTCAACCCCAACCCTACCATGACCCTGACGCTATCTCCAACCGTAACACTGAACCGAAAACTAACATTAGGCCTAAACTTACTCCCTCAAACTAAGTTCAAACTTAACCTAACCTGAAGCCTAACTCAAACTATAGACCTAACCCTAACCCTAGGCGGACACCTGAAGCTCAAACCCAACCCTAACCTGACCCTGACGCTATCTCCAACCGTAACACTGAACCGAAAACTAACAGTAGCCCTAAACTTATTCCCTCAAACTAAGTTCAATCCTAACCTAACCTGAAGCCTAAATCAAACCATACACCTAACCCTAACCCTAGGCGGACACCATAAGTTCAACCCCAACCCTAAGCGGACCCTCATGCTAACTCCAAACGTAACACTGAACCGAAAACTAACAGTAGCCCTAAACTTACTCCCTCAAACTAAGTTCAAACCTAACCTAACCTGAAGCCTAAATCAAACCATACACCTAACCCTAACCCTAGGCGGACACCTTAAGCTCAACCCCAAACATAACCTGACCCTGACGCTTACTCCAACCGTAACAGTTAACCGAAAACTAACAGTAGCCCTAAACTGACTCCCTCAAACTAAGTTCAAACCTAACCTAACCTGAAGCCTAAATCAAATCAAAGACCTAACCCTAACCCTAGGCGGACACCTAATGCTTAACCCCCACCCTAACCTGACCCTGACGCTTACTCCAACTGTAACAGTTAACCGAAAACTAAGAGTAGCCCTAAACTTACTCTGTCAAACTAACTTCAAACCTAACCTAACCTGAAGCCTAAATCAAACCATACACCTAACCCTAACCCTAGGCGGACACCATAAGCTCAACCCCAACCCTAACCTGGCCCTGAAGCTAACCCCAACCGTAACAGTTACCCGAAAACTAACAGTAGCCCTAAACTTATTCCCTCAAACTAAGTTCAAACCTAACCTAACCAGAAGCCAAAATCAAACCATACACCTAACGCTAACCCTAGGCTGACACCTTAAGCTCAACCCCAACCCTAACTGGACCCTCACGCTTAATCCAACCGTAACACTGAATGGAAAAATAACAGTAGCCCTAAACTTACTCCCTCAAACTAAGTTCAGACCTAACCTAACCTGAAGCCTAACTCAAACCATAGACCTAACCCTAACCCTAGGCGGACACCTCAAGTTCAACCACAACCCTAACCTAACCCTCACGCTAACTCCGACCGGAACACTGAACCGAAAACTAACAATAGCCCTAAACTTACTCCTTCAAACTAAGTTCAAACCTAACCTAACCTGAAGCCTAAATCAAACCATACACCTAAACCTAACCCTAGGCGGACACCTTAAGCTCAACCCCAAACCTACCTGACCCTGACGCTTACTCCAACCGTAACAGTTAACCGAAAACTAACAGTAGCCCTAAACTGACTCCCGCAAACTAAGTTCAAACCTAACCTAACCTGAAGCCTAAATCAAATCATAGACCTAACCCTAACCCTAGGTGGACACCTTATGCTTAACCCCCACCCTAACCTGACCCTGACGCTTAATCCAACTCTAACAGTTAACCGAAAACTAACAGTAGCCCTAAACTTACTCCCTCAAACTAACTTCAAACCTAACCTAACCTGAAGCCTAAATCAAACCATACACCTAACCCTAACCCTAGGCGGACACGTTAAGCTCAACCCCAACCCTAACCTGGCCCTGATGCTAACTCCAACAGTAACAGTTACCCGAAAACTAACACTAGCCCTAAACTTACTCCCTCAAACTAAGTTCAAACCTAACCTAACCTGAAGCCTAAATCTAACCATACAACTAACCCTAACCCTTGGCGGACACCTTAAGCTCAACCCCAACCCTAACCTGACCCTCACGATAACTCCAACCGTAACACTGAACCGAAAACTAAGAGTAGCCCTAAACTTACTCCCTCAAACTAAGTTCAAACCTAACCTAACCTGAAGCCTAACTCAAACCACAGACCTAACCCTAACCCTAGGCGGACACCTTAAGCTCAACCACAACCCTAACCTGACCCTGACGCTTACTCCAACCGTAACAGTTAACCGAAAACTAACAGTAGCCCTAAACTTACTCCCTCAAACTAAGTTCAAACCTAACCTATCCTGAAGCCTAAATCAAACCGTACACCTAACCCTAACCCTGGGCGGACACCTTAAGCTCAACCCCAAACCTAACCTGACCCTGACGCTTACTCCAACCGTAACAGTTAAACGAATACTAACAGTAGCCCTAAACTTACTCCCTCAAACTAAGTTCATTCCTAACCTAACCTGAAGCCTAACTCAAACCACAGAACTAACCCTAACCCTAGGCAGACACCTTAAGCTCAACCCCAACCTTAACCTGACCCTCACGCTAACTCCATCCGTAACACTGAATCGAAAACTAACAGTAGCCCTAAAGTTACTCGCTCAAAATAAGTTCAAACCTAACCTAACCTGATGCCTAACTCAACAATAGACCTAACCCTAACCCTAGGCGGACACCTTAAGCTCAACCCCAACCCTAACCTGGCCCTGACGCTAACTCCAACAGTAACAGTTACCCGAAAACTAACAGTAGCCCTAAACTTACTCCCTCAAACTAAGTTCAAGCCTAACCTAACCTGAAGCCTAAATCAAACCATACACCTAACCCTAACGCTAGGCGGACACCTGAAGCTCAAACCCAACCCTAACCTGACCCTCACGCTAACTCCAACCGTAACACTGAACCGAAAACTAACAGTAGCCCTAAACTTACTCCCTAAAACTAAGTTCAAACCTAACTTAACATGAAGCCTAACTCAAACCATAGACCTAACCTTAACCCTAGGTGGAAACCTGAAGGTCAACCCCAACCCTAACGTGACCCTGACGCTATCTCCAACCGTAACAGTGAACCGAAAACTAACAGTAGCCCTAAACTTACTCCCTAAAACTAAGTTCAAACCTAACCTAACCTGAAGCCTAACTCAAAGCACAGACCTAACCCTAACCCTAGTCGGACACCTTAAGCTCAACCCCAAACCTAACCAGGCCCTGACGCTAACTCCAACAGTAACAGTTACCCGAAAAATAACAGTAGCCCTAAACTTACTCCCTCAAACTAAGTTCAAACCTATCCGAACCTGAAGCCTAAATGAAACCATACACCTAACCCTAATCCTAGGCGGACACCTTAATCTCAACCCCAACCCTAACCTGGCCCTGACGCTAACTCCAACCATAACAGTTTCCCGAAAACTAACAGTAGCCCTAAACTTACTCTCTCAAACTAAGTTCAAACCTAACCTAACCTGAAGCCTAAATCAAACCATACACCTAACCCTAACCCTAGGCGGACACCTTAAGCTCAACCCCAACCCTAACCTGACCTCCAGGCTAACTCCAACCATATCACTGAACCGAAAACTAAGAGTAGCCCTAAACTTACTCGCTCAAACTAAGTTCAAACCTACCCTAACCTGAAGCCTAACTCAAATCATAGACCTAACCCTAACAATAGGCGGAAACCTGAAGCTCAACCCCAACCCTAACCTGACCCTGACGCTATCTCCAACCGTAACACTGAACTGAAAACTAACAGTAGCCCTAAACTTACTCACTCAAACTAAGTTCAAACGTAACGTAACCTGAAGCCTAAATCAAACCACAGACGTACCCCTAACCCTAGGCGGACACCTTAAGCTCAACTCCAACCCTAATCTGACCCTGACGCTATCTCCTACCGTAACACTGAACCGAAAACTAACAGTAGCCCTAAACTTACTCATTCAAACTAAGTTAAAACCTAACCTAACCTGAAGCCTAAATCAAACCATACACCTAACCCTAACCCTAGGCGGACACCTTAACTTCAACCCCAAACCTAACCTGACCCTGACGCTTACTCCAACTGTAACAGTTAACCGAAAACTAACAGTAGCCCTAAACTTACTCCCTCAAACTAAGTTCAAACATAACCTAACCTGAAGCCTAAATCAAACCATAGACCTAACCCTAACCCTAGGCGGACAACTGAAGCTCAACCCCAACCCTAACCTGACCCTGACGCTATCTCCAACCGTAACACTGAACCGAAAACTAATAGAAGCCCTAACCTTACTCCATAAAATTAAGTTCAAACCTAACCTAACCTGAAGCCTAAATCAAATCATAGAACTAATCCTAACCCTAAGCGGACACCTTATGCTTAACCCCCACCCTAACATGACCCTGACGCTTACCCCAACCGTAACAGTTAACCAAAAACTAACAGTAGCCCTAAACTGACTCCCTCAAACTAAGTTCAAACCTAACCTAACCTGAAGCCTAAATCAAATCATAGACCTAACCCTAAACCTAGGCGGACACCTTAAGCTCAACCCCAACCCTAACCTGACCCTAACGCTAACTCCAACCGTAACACTGAACCGAAAATTAACAGTAGCCCTAAACTTACTCCCTCAAACTAAGTTCAAACCTAACCTAACCTGAAGCCTAATTCAAACCACAGACTTAACCCTAACCCTAGGCAGACACCTTAAGCTCAACCCCACCCTAACCTGACCCTCACGCTAACTCCAACAGTAACAGTTACCCGAAAACTAACAGTAGCCCTAAACTTACTCCCTCAAACTAAGTTCAAACCTAACCTAACCTGAAGCCTAAATCAAACCATACACCTAACCCTAACCCTAGGCGGACACCTGAAGCTCAAACCCAACACTAACCTGACCCTCACGCTAACTCCAACCGTAACACTGATCCGAAACCTAACAGAAGCCCTAAACTTACTCAATGAAACTAAGATCAAACCTAACCTAACCTGAAGCCTAACTCAAACCATAGACCTAACCCTAACCGTAGGTGGACACCTGAAGGTCAACCCCAACCCTAACCTGACCCTGACGCTATCTCCAACCGTAACACTGAACCGAAAACTAACAGTAGACCTAAACTTACTCCCTAAAACTAAGTTCAAACCTAACCTACCCTGAAGACTAACACAAACCACAGACCTAACTGTAACCCTAGGCGGACACCTTAAGCTCAACCCCAACCCTAACCTGACCCTGACGCTAATTCCAACAGTAACAGTTACCCGAAAACTAACAGTATCCCTAAACTTACTCCCTCAAACTAAGTTCAATCCTAACCTAACCTGAAGCCTAAATGAAACCATAGACCTAACCCTAACCCCAGGCGGACACCTTATGCTTAAACCCCACCCTTACCTGACCCTGACGCTTACTCCAACCGTAACAGTTAAACCAAAACTATCAGTAGCCCTAAACTTACTCCCTCAAACTAAGTTCAAACCTATCCTAACCTGAAGCCTAAATGAAACCATACACCTAACCCTAACCCTAGGAGGACACCTTAATCTCAACCCCAACCCTAACCTGGCCCTGACGCTAACTCCAACCATACCACTGAACTGAAAACTAAGAGTAGCCCTAAACTTACTCGCTCAAACTAAGTTGAAACCTAACCTAACCTGAAGCCTAAATCAAACCATACACCTAACACTAACCCTAGGCGGACACCTGAAGCTCAACTCCAACCCTAACCTGACCCTGACGCTATCTCCAACCGTAACACTGAACCGAAAACTAACAGTAGCCCTAAACTTACTCACTCAAACTAATTCAAATGTAACCTAACCTGGAGCCTAAATCAAACCATGGACCTAACCCTAACCCTAGGCGGACACCTCAAGGTAACCCCAACCCTAACCTTACCCTGACGCTAACTCCAACCATAATACTGAACCGAAAACTAACAGTAGCCCTAAACTTACTCCCTCAAACTAAGTTCAAACCTAACCTAACCTGAAGCCTAAATCAAACCATACACCTAACCCTAACCCTAGGCGGACACCTTAACTTCAACCCCAAACCTAACTTGACCCTGACGCTTACTCCAACTGTAACAGTTAACCGAAAACTAACAGCAGCCCTAAACTTACTCCCTCAAACTAAGTTCAAACCTAACCTAACCTGAAGCCTAACTCAAACAATAGACCTAACCCTAACCCTAGGCGGACACCTTAAGCTTAACCCCAACCCTAACCTGACCCTGAGGCTAAATCCAACCATAACACTGAACCGAAAACTAACAGTAGCCCTAAACTTACTCCCTCAAACTAAGTTCAAACCTAACCTAACCTGAAGCCTAACTCAAACCATACACCTAACCCTAACCCTTGGCGGACACCTTTTGCATAACCCCCACACTAACCTGACCCTGACGCTTACTCCAACTGTAACAGTAACCGAAAACAAACAGTAGCCCTAAACATACTCCCTCAAACTAACTTCAAACCTAACCTAACCTGAAGCCTAAATCAAACCATACACCTAACCCTAACCCTAGGCGGACACCTGAAGCTCAAACCCAACCCTAACCTGACCCTCACGCTAACTCCAACCGTAACAGTGAACCGAAAACTAACAGTAGCCCTAAACTTACTCCCTCAAACAAAGTTCAAACCTAACCTAACCTGAAGCCTAACTCAAACCACAGACATAACCCTAACCCTAGGGAGACACCTTAAGCTCAACCCCAACCCTAACCTGACCCTCACGCTAACTCCAACCGTAACAATGAATCGAAAACTAACAGTAGCCCTAAACTTACTCCCTCAAACTAAGTTCAAACCTAACCTAACCTGATGCCTAACTCAAACAATAGACCTAACCCTAACCCTAGGCGGACACCTTAAGCTCAACCCCAACCCTAACCTGGCCCTGACGCTAACTCCAACAGTAACAGTTACCCGAAAACTAACAGTAGCCCTAAACTTACTCCCTCAAACTAAGTTCAAACCTAACCTAACCAGAAGCCTAAATCAAACCATACACCTAACCCTAACCCTAGGCGGACACCTGAAGCTCAAACCCAACCCTAACCTGACCCTCACGCTAACTCCAACCGTAACACTGAACTGAAAACTAACAGTAGCCCTAAACTTATTCCCTAAAACTAAGTTCAAACCTAACCTAACCAGATGCCAAAATCAAACCATACACCTAACCCTAACCCTAGGGGGACACCTTAAGCTCATCCCCAACCCTAATTGGACCCTCACGCTAACTCCAACCGTAACACTGAACCGAAAACTAACAGTAGCCCTAAACTGACTCCCTCAAACTAAGTTCAAACCTAACCTAACCTGAAGCCTAACTCAAACCATAGACCTAACCCTAACCCTAGGCGGAAGCTGAAGCTCAAACCCAACCCTAACCTGACCCGGACGCTATCTCCAACCGTAACACTGAACCGAAAACTAACAGTAGCCCTAAAACTTACTCCCTCAAACTAAGTTCAATCCTAACCTAACCTGAAGCCTAACTCAAACCACAGACCTAACCTTAACCCTAGGCGGACACCTTAAGCTCAACCCCAACCCTAAACGGACACTCACGCTAACTCCAAACGTAACTCTTAACCGAAAACTAACACTAGCCCTAAACTTACTCCCTCAAACTAAGTTCAAACCTAACCTAACCTGAAGCCTAAATCAAACGATACACCTAACCCTAACCCTAGGCGGACACCTTAAGTTCAACCCCAACCCTAACCTGACCCTGACGTTTACTCCAACCGTAACAGTTAACCGAAAACTAACAGTAGCCCTAAACTTACTCTCTCAAACTAACTTCAAACCTAACCTAACCTGAAGCCTAAATCAAACCATACACCTAACCCTAACCCTAGGCGGACACCTTAAGCTCAACCCCAACCCTAACCTGGCCCTGACGCTAACTCCAACCATATCACTGAACCGAAAACTAAGAGTAGCCCTAAACTTACTCGCTCAAACTAAGTTCAAACCTAACCTAACCTGAAGCCTAAATCAAACCATACACCTAACACTAACCCTAGGCGGACACCTGAAGCTCAACTCCAACCCTAACCTGACCCTGACGCTATCTCCAACCGTAACACTGAACCGAAAACTAACAGTAGCCCTAAACTTACTCACTCAAACTTAGTTCAAATGTAACCTAACCTGGAGCCTAAATCAAACCATGGACCTAACCCTAACCCTAGGCGGACACCTCAAGCTAACCCCAACCCTAACCTTACCCTGACGCTAACTCCAACCATAATACTGAACCGAAAACTAACAGTAGCCCTAAACTTACTCCCTCAAACTAAGTTCAAACCTAACCTAACCTGAAGCCTAAATCAAACCATACACCTAACCCTAACCCTAGGCGGACACCTTAACTTCAACCCCAAACCTAACCTGACCCTGACGCTTACTCCAACTGTAACAGTTAACCGAAAACTAACAGCAGCCCTAAACTTACTCCCTCAAACTAAGTTCAAACCTAACCTAACTTGAAGCCTAACTCAAACAATAGACCTAACCCTAAACCTAGGCGGACACCTTAAGCTTAACCCCAACCCTAACCTGACCCTGAGGCTAAATCCAACCATAACACTGAACCGAAAACTAACAGTAGCCCTAAACTTACTCCCTCAAACTAAGTTCAAACCTAACCTAACCTGAAGCCTAACTCAAACCATACACCTAACCGTAACCCTTGGCGGACACCTTTTGCATAACCCCCACACTAACCTGACCCTGACGCTTACTCCAACTGTAACAGTTAACCGAAAACAAACAGTAGCCCTAAACATACTCCCTCAAACTAACTTCAAACCTAACCTAACCTGAAGCCTAAATCAAACCATACACCTAACCCTAACCCTAGGCGGACACCTTAAGCTCAACCCCAACCCTAACATGGCCCTGACGCTAACGCCAATAGTAACAGTTACCCGAAAACTAACACTAGCCCTAAACTTACTCCCTCAAACTAAGTTCAAACCTAACCTAACCTGAAGCCTAAATCTAACCATACACCCAACCCTAACCCTAGGCGGACACCTTAAGCTCAACCCCAACCCTAACCTGACCCTCACGCTAACTCCAACCGTAACACTGAACCGAAAACTAACAGTAGCCCTAAACTTACTCCCTCAAACAAAGTTCAAACCTAACCTAACCTGAAGCCTAACTCAAACCACAGACCTAACCCTAACCCTAGGGAGACACCTTAAGCTCAACCCCAACCCTAACCTGACCCTCACGCTAACTCCAACCGTAACAATGAATCGAAAACTAACAGTAGACATAAACTTACTCCCTCAAACTAAGTTCAAACCCAACCTAACCTGATGCCTAACTCAAACCATAGACCTAACCCTAACCCTAGGAAGACACCTTAAGCTCATCCCCAACCCTAACTGGACCCTCACGCTAACTCTAACCGTAACACTGAACCGAAAACTAACAGTAGCCCTAAACTGACTCCCTCAAACTAAGTTCAAACCTAACCTAACCTGAAGCCTAACTCAAACCATAGACCTAACCCTAACCCTAGGCGGACACCTGAAGCTCAAACCCAACCCTAACCTGACCCGGACGCTATCTCCAACTGTAACACTGAACCGAAAACTAACAGTAGTCCTAAACTTACTCCCTCAAACTAAGTTCAATCCTAACCTAACCTGAAGCCTAACTCAAACCACAGACCTAACCTTAACCCTAGGCGGACACCTTAAGCTCAACCCCAACCCTAAACGGACACTCACGCTAACTCCAAACGTAACTCTTAACCGAAAACTAACAGTAGCCCTAAACTTACTCCCTCAAACTAAGTTCAAACCTAACCTAACCTGAAGCCTAAATCAAACGATACACCTAACCCTAACCCTATGCGGACACCTTAAGCTCAACCCCAACCCTAACCTGACCCTGACGTTTACTCCAACCGTAACAGTTAACCGAAAACTAACAGTAGCCCTAAACTTACTCTCTCAAACTAAGTTCAAACCTAACCTAACCTGAAGCCTAAATCAAACCATACACCTAACACTAACCCTAGGCGGACACCTGAAGCTCAACCCCAACCTAACCTGACCCTCACGCTAACTCCAACCGTAACACTGAACCTAAAACTAACAGTAGCCCTAAACTTACTCCCTAAAACTAAGTTCAAACTTAACCTAACCTGAAGCCTAACTCAAACCACAGACCTAACCCTAACCCTAGGCGGACAACTTAAGCTCAATCCCAACCCTAACCGGACGCTCACGCTATCTCCAAACGTAGCACTGAACCGAGAACTAACAGTAGCCCTAAACTTATACCCTCAAACTAAGTTCAATCCTAACCTAACCTGAAGCCTAAATGAAACCATAGACCTAACCCTAACCCTAGGCGGACACCTTATGCTTAACCCCCACCCTAACCTGACCCTGACGCTTACTCCAACCGTAACAGTTAACCGAAAACTAACAGTAGCCCTAAACTGACTCCCTCAAACTAAGTTCAAACCTAACCTAACCTGAAGCCTAAATCAAATCATAGACCTAACCCTAACCCTAGGCGGACACGTTATGCTTAACCCCCACCCTAACCGGACCCTGACGCTTACTCCAACTGTAACAGTTAACCAAAAACTAACAGTAGCCCTAAACTTACTCCCTGAAACTAACTTCAAACCTAACCTAACCTAAAGCCTCAATCAAACCATACACCTAATCCTAACCCTAGGCGGACACCACAATCTCAACCTCAACCCTAACCTGGCCCTGACGCTATCTCCAACCGTAACACTGAACCGAAAACTAACAGTAGCCCTAAACTTACTCCCTCAAACTAAGTTCAAACCTAACATAACCTGAAGCCTAACTCAAACAATAGACCTAACCCTAACCCTAGGCGGACACCTTAACCTTAACCCCAACCCTTACCTGACCCTGAGGCTAAATCCAACCATAACACTGAACCGAAAACTAACAGTAGCCCTAAACTTACTCCCTCAAACTAAGTTCAAACCTAACCTAACCTGAAGCCTAACTCAAACCATACACCTAACCCTAACCCTAGGCGGACACTTTTTGCATAACCCCCACACTAACCTGACCCTGACGCTTACTCCAACTGTAACAGTTAACCGAAAACAAACAGTAGCCCTAAACATACTCCCTCAAACTAACTTCAAACCTAACCTAACCTGAAGCCTAAATCAAACCATACACCTAACCCTAACCCTAGGCGGACACCTTAAGCTCAACCCCAACCCTAACATGGCCCTGACGCTTACTCCAATAGTAACAGTTACCTGAAAACTAACACTAGCCCTAAACTTACTCCTTCAAACTAAGTTCAAACCTAACCTAACCTGAAGCCTAAATCTAACCATACACCCGACCCTAACCCTAGGCAGACACCTTAAGCTCAACCCCAACCCTAACCTGACCCTCACGCTAACTCCAACCGTAACACTGAACCGAAAACTAACAGTAGCCCTAAACTTACTCCCTCAAACAAAGTTCAAACCTAACCTAACCTGAAGCCTAACTCAAACCACAGACCTAACCCTAACCCTAGGCAGACACCTTAAGCTCAACCCCAACCCTAACCTGACCCTCACGCTAACTCCAACCGTAACAATGAATCGAAAACTATCAGTAGCCCTAAACTTACTCCCTCAAACTAAGTTCAAACCTAACCTAACCTGAAGCCTAACTCAAACCATAGACCTAACCCTAACCCTAGGCGGACAACTGAAGCTCAAACCCAACCCTAACCTGACCCGGATGCTATCTCCAACCGTAACACTGAACCGAAAACTAACAGTAGCCCTAAACTTATTCCCTCAAACTAAGTTCAATCCTAACCTAACCTGAAGCCTAACTCAAACCTCAGACCTAACCTTAACCCTAGGCGGACACCTTAAGCTCCACCTCAACCCTAAACGGACACTCACGCTAACTCCAAACGTAACACTTAACCGAAAACTAACAGTAGCCCTAAACTTACTCCCTCAAACTAAGTTAAAACCTAACCTAACCTGAAGCCTAAATCAAACGATACACCTAACCCTAACCCTAGGCGGACACCTTAAGCTCAACCCCAACCCTAACCTGACCCTGACGTTTACTCCAACCGTAACAGTTAACCGAAAACTAACAGTAGCCCTAAACTTACTCTCTCAAACTAAGTTCAAATCTATCCTAACCTGAAGCCTATATCAAACCATACACCTAACACTAACCCTAGGCGGACACCTGAAGCTCAACCCCAAACCTAACCTGACCCTGACGTTTACTCCAACCGTAACAGTTAACTGAAAACTAACAGTAGCCCTATACTGACTCCCTCAAACTAAGTTAAACCTAACCTAACCGGAAGCCTAACTCAAACCACAGACCTAAGCCTAACCCTAGGCGGACACCTTAAGCTCAACCAAAACCCTAACCAGACCCTCACGCTAACTCCAACAGTAACACTGAATCGAAAATTAACAGTAGCCCTAAACTTACTTCCTCAAACTAAGTTCAAACCTAACCTATCCTGAAGCCTAACTGAAACAATAGACCTAACCCTAACCCTAGGAGGACACCTTAAGCTTAACCCCAACCCTAACCTGACCCTGAGGCTAAATCCAACCTTAACACTGAACCGAAAACTAACAGTAGCCCTAAAATTACTCCCTCAAACTAAGTTCAAACCTAACCTAACCTGAAGCCTAACTCAAACCATAGACCTAACCGTAACCCTAGGCGGACACCTTTAGCTCAACCCAAACCATAACCTGGCCCTGACGCTAACTCCAACCGTAACAGTTACCCGAAATCTAACAGTAGCCCTAAACTTACTCCCTCAAATTAAGTTCAAACCTAACCTAACCTGAAGCCTAAATCAAACCATAAACCGAACCCTAACCCTAGGCGGACACCTGAAGGTCAAACCCAACCCTAACTGGACCCTCACGCTAACTCCAACCGTAACACTGAACGGAAAACTAACAGTAGCCCTAAACTTACTGCCTCAAACTAAGTTCAGACCTAACCTAACCTGAAGCCTAACTCAAGCCACAGACCTAACCCTAACCCTAGGCGGACACCATAAGCTCAACCCCAACCCTAACCTAACCCTCACGCTAACTCCGACCGTAACACTGAACCGAAAACTAACAGTAGCCCTAAACTTACTCCCTCAAACTAAGTTCAAACCTAACCTAACCTGAAGCCTAAATCAAACCATACACCTAACCCTAACCCTAGGCGGACACCTGAAGCTCAAACCCAACCCTAACCTGACCCTCACGCTAACTCCAACCGTAACACTGAACCGAAAACTAACAGTAGCCCTAAACTTACTCCCTAAAACTAAGTTCAAACCTAACCTAACCTGAAGCCTAACTCAAACCATAGACCTAACCCTAACCCTAGGAGGACACCTTAAGCTCATCCCCAACCCTAACTGGACCCTCACGCTAACTCTAACCGTAACACTGAACCGAAAACTAACAGTAGCCCTAAACTGACTCCCTCAAACTAAGTTCAAACCTAACCTAACCTGAAGCCTAACTCAAACCATAGACCTAACCCTAACCCTAGGCGGACACCTGAAGCTCAAACCCAACCCTAACCTGACCCGGACGCTATCTCCAACCGTAACACTGAACCGAAAACTAACAGTAGCCCTAAACTTACTCCCTCAAACTAAGTTCAATCCTAACCTAACCTGAAGCCTAACTCAAACCACAGACCTAACCTTAACCCTAGGCGGACACCTTAAGCTCAACCCCAACCCTAAACGGACACTCACGCTAACTCCAAACGTAACTCTTAACTGAAAACTAACAGTAGCCCTAAACTTACTCCCTCAAACTAAGTTCAAACCTAACCTAACCTGAAGCCTAAATCAAACGATACACCTAACCCTAACCCTAGGCGGACACCTTAAGCTCAACCCCAACCCTAACCTGACCCTGACGTTTACTCCAACCGTAACAGTTAACCGAAAACTAACAGTAGCCCTAAACTTACTCTCTCAAACTAAGTTCAAACCTAACCTAACCTGAAGCCTAAATCAAACCATACACCTAACACTAACCCTAGGCGGACACCTGAAGCTCAACCCCAACCTAACCTGACCCTCACGCTAACTCCAACCGTAACACTGAACCTAAAACTAACAGTAGCCCTAAACTTACTCCCTAAAACTAAGTTCAAATTTAACCTAACCTGAAGCCTAACTCAAACCACAGACCTAACCCTAACCCTAGGCGGACAACTTAAGCTCAATCCCAACCCTACCGGACGCTCACGCTATCTCCAAACGTAGCACTGAACCGAGAACTAACAGTAGCCCTAAACTTATACCCTCAAACTAAGTTCAATCCTAACCTAACCTGAAGCCTAAATGAAACCATAGACCTAACCCTAACCCTAGGCGGACACCTTATGCTTAACCCCCACCCTAACCTGACCCTGACGCTTACTCCAACCGTAACAGTTAACCGAAAACTAACAGTAGCCCTAAACTGACTCCCTGAAACTAACTTCAAACCTAACCTAACCTAAAGCCTCAATCGAACCATACACCTAACCCTAACCCTAGGCGGACACCATAATCTCAACCTCAACCCTAACCTGGCCCTGACGCTATCTCCAACCGTAACACTGAACCGAAAACTAACAGTAGCCCTAAACTTACTCCCTCAAACTAAGTTCAAACCTAACCTAACCTGAAGCCTAACTCAAACAATAGACCTAACCCTAACCCTAGGCGGACACCTTAAGCTTAACCCCAACCCTAACCTGACCCTGAGGCTAAATCCAACAATAACACTGAACCGAAAACTAACAGTAGCCCTAAACTTACTCCCTCAAACTAAGTTCAAACCTAACCTAACCTGAAGCCTAACTCAAACCATACACCTAACCCTAACCCTAGGCGGACACCTTTTGCATAACCCCCACACTAACCTGACCCTGACGCTTACTCCAACTGTAACAGTTAACCGAAAACAAACAGTAGCCCTAAACATACTCCCTCAAACTAACTTCAAACCTAACCTAACCTGAAGCCTAAATCAAACCATACACCTAACCCTAACCCTAGGCGGACACCTTAAGCTCAACCCCAACCCTAACATGGCCCTGACGCTTACTCCAATAGTAACAGTTACCTGAAAACTAACACTAGCCCTAAACTTACTCCCTCAAACTAAGTTCTAACCTAACCTAACCTGAAGCCTAACTCAAACCACAGACCTAACCCTAACCCTAGGCAGACACCTTAAGCTCAACCCCAACCCTAACCTGACCCTCACGCTAACTCCAACCGTAACAATGAATCGAAAACTATCAGTAGCCCTAAACTTACTCCCTCAAACTAAGTTCAAACCTAACCTAACCTGATGCCTAACTCAAACAATAGACCTAACCCTAACTCTAGGCAGACACCTTAAGCTCAACCCCAACCCTAACCTGGCCCTGACGCTAACTCCAACAGTAACAGTTACCCGAAAACTAACAGTAGCCCTAAACTTACTCCCTCAAACTAAGTTCAAACCTAACCTAACCTGAAGCCTAAATCAAACCATACACCTAAACCTAACCCTAGGCAGACACCTGAAGCTCAAACCCAACCCTAACCTGACCCTCACGCTAACTCCAACCGTAACACTGAACCGAAAACTAACAGTAGCCCTAAACTTATTCCCTAAAACTAAGTTCAAACCTAACCTAACCAGAAGCCAAAATCAAACCATACACCTAACCCTAACCCTAGGCGGACACCTTAAGCTCATCCCCAACCCTAACTGGACCCTCACGCTAACTCCAACCGTAACACTGAACCGAAAGCTAACAGTAGCCCTAAACTTACTCCCTCAAACTAAGTTCAAACCTAACCTAACCTGAAGCCTAACTCAAACCATAGACCTAACCCTAACCCTAGGCAGACAACTGAAGCTCAAACCCAACCCTAACCTGACCCGGACGCTATCTCCAACCGTAACACTGAACCGAAAACTAACAGTAGCCCTAAACTTACTCCCTCAAACTAAGTTCAATCCTAACCTAACCTGAAGCCTAACTGAAACCACAGACCTAACCTTAACCCTAGGCGGACACCTTAAGCTCCACCTCAACCCTAAAAGGACACTCACGCTAACTCCAAACATAACACTTAACCGAAAACTAACAGTAGCCCTAAACTTACTCCCTCAAACTAAGTTCAAACCTAACCTAACCTGAAGCCTAAATCAAACGATACACCTAACCCTAACCCTAGGCGGACACCTTAAGCTCAACCCCAACCCTAACCTGACCCTGACGTTTACTCCAACCGTAACAGTTAACCGAAAACTAACAGTAGCCCTAAACTTACTCTCTCAAACTAAGTTCAAATCTAACCTAACCTGAAGCCTATATCAAACCATACACCTAACACTAACCCCAGGCGGACACCTGAAGCTCAACCCCAAACCTAACCTGACCCTGACGCTTACTCCAACCGTAACAGTTAACTGAAAACTAACAGTAGCCCTATACTGACTCCCTCAAACTAAGTTAAACCTAACCTAACCGGAAGCCTAACTCAAACCACAGACCTAACCCTAACCCTAGGCGGACACCTTAAGCTCAACCAAAACCCTAACCAGACCCTCACGCTAACTCCAACAGTAACACTGAATCGAAAATTAACAGTAGCCCTAAACTTACTTCCTCAAACTAAGTTCAAACCTAACCTATCCTGAAGCCTAACTGAAACAATAGACCTAACCCTAACCCTAGGATGACACCTTAAGCTTAACCCCAACCCTAACCTGACCTTGAGGCTAAATCCAACCTTAACACTGAACCGAAAACTAACAGTAGCCCTAAAATTACTCCCTCAAACTAAGTTCAAACCTAACCTAACCTGAAGCCTAACTCAAACCATAGACCTAACCGTAACCCTAGGCGGACACCTTTAGCTCAACCCAAACCATAACCTGGCCCTGACGCTAACTCCAACCGTAACAGTTACCCGAAAACTAACAGTAGCCCTAAACTTACTCCCTCAAATTAAGTTCAAACCTAACCTAACCTGAAGCCTAAATCAAACCATACACCTAACCCTAACCCTAGGCGGACACCTGAAGGTCAAACCCAACCCTAACTGGACCCTCACGCTAACTCCAACCGTAACACTGAACGGAAAACTAACAGTAGCCCTAAACTTACTGCCTCAAACTAAGTTCAGACCTAACCTAACCTGAAGCCTAACTCAAGCCACAGACCTAACCCTAACCCTAGGCGGACACCTTAAGCTCAACCCCAACCCTAACCTAACCCTCACGCTAACTCCGACCGTAACACTGAACCGAAAACTAACAGTAGCCCTAAACTTACTCCCTCAAACTAAGTTCAAACCTAACCTAACCTGAAGCCTAAATCAAACCATACACCTAACCCTAACCCTAGGCGGACACCTGAAGCTCAAACCCAACCCTAACCTGACCCTCACGCTAACTCCAACCGTAACACTGAACCGAAAACTAACAGTAGCCCTAAACTTACTCCCTAAAACTAAGTTCAAACCTAACCTAACCTGAAGCCTAACTCAAACCATAGACCTAACCCTAACCCTAGGAGGACACCTTAAGCTCATCCCCAACCCTAACTGGACCCTCAGGCTAACTCTAACCGTAACACTGAACCGAAAACTAACAGTAGCCCTAAACTGACTCCCTCAAACTAAGTTCAAACCTAACCTAACCTGAAGCCTAGCTCAAACCATAGACCTAACCCTAACCCTAGGCGGACACCTGAAGCTCAAACCCAACCCTACCCTGACCCGGACGCTATCTCCAACCGTAACACTGAACCGAAAACTAACAGTAGCCCTAAACTTACTCCCTCAAACTAAGTTCAATCCTAACCTAACCTGAAGCCTAACTCAAACCACAGACCTAACCTTAACCATAGGCGGACAGCTTAAGCTCAACCCCAACCCTAAACGGACACTCACGCTAACTCCAAACGTAACTCTTAACCGAAAACTAACAGTAGCCCTAAACTTACTCCCTCAAACTAAGTTCAAACCTAACCTAACCTGAAGCCTAAATCAAACGATACACCTAACCCTAACCCTAGGCGGACACCTTAAGCTCAACCCCAACCCTAACCTGACCCTGACGTTTACTCCAACCGTAACAGTTAACCGAAAACTAACAGTAGCCCTAAACTTACTCTCTCAAACTAAGTTCAAACCTAACCTAACCTGAAGCCTAAATCAAACCATACACCTAACACTAACCCTAGGCGGACACCTGAAGCTCAACCCCAACCTAACCTGACCCTCACGCTAACTCCAACCGTAACACTGAACCTAAAACTAACAGTAGCCCTAAACTTACTCCCTAAAACTAAGTTCAAACTTAACCTAACCTGAAGCCTAACTCAAACCACAGACCTAACCCTAACCCTAGGCGGACAACTTAAGCTCAATCCCAACCCTAACCGGACGCTCACGCTATCTCCAAACGTAGCACTGAACCGAGAACTAACAGTAGCCCTAAACTTATACCCTCAAACTAAGTTCAATCCTAACCTAACCTGAAGCCTAAATGAAACCATAGACCTAACCCTAACCCTAGGCGGACACCTTATGCTTAACCCCCACCCTAACCTGACCCTGACGCTTACTCCAACCGTAACAGTAAACCGAAAACTAACAGTAGCCCTAAACTGACTCCCTGAAACTAACTTCAAACCTAACCTAACCTAAAGCCTCAATCGAACCATACACCTAACCCTAACCCTAGGCGGACACCATAATCTCAACCTCAACCCTAACCTGGCACTGACGCTATCTCCAACCGTAACACTGAACCGAAAACTAACAGTAGCCCTAAACTTACTCCCTCAAACTAAGTTCAAACCTAACCTAACCTGAAGCCTAACTCAAACAATAGACCTAACCCTAACCCTAGGCGGACACCTTAAGCTTAACCCCAACCCTAACCTGACCCTGAGGCTAAATCCAACAATAACACTGAACAGAAAACTAACAGTAGCCCTAAACTTACTCCCTCAAACTAAGTTCAAACCTAACCTAACCTGAAGCCTAACTCAAACCATACACCTAACCCTAACCCTAGGCGGACACCTTTTGCATAACCCCCACACTAACCTGACCCTGACGCTTACTCCAACTGTAACAGTTAACCGAAAACAAACAGTAGCCCTAAACATACTCCCTCAAACTAACTTCAAACCTAACCTAACCTGAAGCCTAAATCAAACCATACACCTAACCCTAACCCTAGGCGGACACCTTAAGCTCAACCCCAACCCTAACATGGCCCTGACGCTTACTCCAATAGTAACAGTTACCTGAAAACTAACACTAGCCCTAAACTTACTCCCTCAAACTAAGTTCAAACCTAACCTAACCTGAAGCCTAAATCAAACCATACACCCGACCCTAACCCTAGGCAGACACCTTAAGCTCAACCCCAACCCTAACTTGACCCTCACGCTAACTCCAACCGTAACGCTGAACCGAAAACTAACAGTAGCCCTAAACTTACTCCCTCAAACAAAGTTCAAACCTAACCTAACCTGAAGCCTAACTCAAACCACAGACCTAACCCTAACCCTAGGCAGACACCTTAAGCTCAACCCCAACCCTAACCTGACCCTCACGCTAACTCCAACCGTAACAATGAATCGAAAACTATCAGTAGCCCTAAACTTACTCCCTCAAACTAAGTTCAAACCTAACCTAACCTGAAGCCTAAATCAAACCATACACCTAAACCTAACCCTAGGCAGACACCTGAAGCTCAAACCCAACCCTAACCTGACCCTCACGCTAACTCCAACCGTAACACTGAACCGAAAACTAACAGTAGCCCTAAACTTATTCCCTAAAACTAAGTTCAAACCTAACCTAACCAGAAGCCAAAATCAAACCATACACCTAACCCTAACCCTAGGCGGACACCTTAGCTCATCCCCAACCCTAACTGGACCCTCACGCTAACTCCAACCGTAACACTGAACCGAAAACTAACAGTAGCCCTAAACTTACTCCCTCAAACTAAGTTCAAACCTAACCTAACCTGAAGCCTAACTCAAACCATAGACCTAACCCTAACCCTAGGCGGACAACTGAAGCTCAAACCCAACCCTAACCTGACCCGGACGCTATCTCCAACCGTAACACTGAACCGAAAACTAACAGTAGCCCTAAACTTACTCCCTCAAACTAAGTTCAATCCTAACCTAACCTGAAGCCTAACTGAAACCACAGACCTAACCTTAACCCTAGGCGGACACCTTAAGCTCCACCTCAACCCTAAAAAGACACTCACGCTAACTCCAATAGTGACACTTAACCGAAAACTAACAGTAGCCCTAAACTTACTCCCTCAAACTAAGTTCAAACCTAACCTAACCTGAAGCCTAAATCAAACGATACACCTAACCCTAACCCTAGGCGGACACCTTAAGCTCAACCCCAACCCTAACCTGACCCTGACGTTTACTCCAACCGTAACAGTTAACCGAAAACTAACAGTAGCCCTAAACTTACTCTCTCAAACTAAGTTCAAATCTAACCTAACCTGAAGCCTATATCAAACCATACACCTAACACTAACCCCAGGCGGACACCTGAAGCTCAACCCCAAACCTAACCTGACCCTGACGCTTACTCCAACCGTAACAGTTAACTGAAAAGTAACAGTAGCCCTATACTGACTCCCTCAAACTAAGTTAAACCTAACCTAACCGGAAGCCTAACTCAAACCACAGACCTAACCCTAACCCTAGGCGGACACCTTAAGCTCAACCAAAACCCTAACCAGACCCTCACGCTAACTCCAACAGTAACACTGAATCGAAAATTAACAGTAGCCCTAAACTTACTTCCTCAAACTAAGTTCAAACCTAACCTATCCTGAAGCCTAACTGAAACAATAGACCTAACCCTAACCCTAGGATGACACCTTAAGCTTAACCCCAACCCTAACCTGACCCTGAGGCTAAATCCAACCTTAACACTGAACCGAAAACTAACAGTAGCCCTATACTGACTCCCTCAAACTAAGTTCAAACCTAACCTAACCTGAAGCCTAAATCAAATCATAGACCTAACCCTAACCCTAGGCGGACACCTTATGCTTAAGCCCACCCTAACCAGACCCTGACACTTACTCCAACTGTAACAGTTAACCGAAAATTAACAGTAGCCCTAAACTTACTCCCTCAAACTAAGTTCAAACATAACCTAACCTGAAGCCTAAATCAAACCATACACCTAACCCTAACCCTAGGCTGACACCTGAAGCTCAAACCCAACACTAACCTGACCCTCACGCTAACTACAACCGTAACACTGAACCGAAAACTAACAGTAGCCCTAAACGTACTCCCTAAAACTAAGTTCAAACCTAACCTAACCTGAAGCCTAACTCAAACCATAGACCTAACCCTAACCCTAGGTGGACACCTGAAGCTCAAACCCAACCCTAACGTGACCCTGACGCTATCTCCAACCGTAACACTGAACCGAAAACTAACAGTAGCCCTAAATTTTCTCCCTAAAACTAAGCTCAAACCTAACCTAACCTGAAGCCTAACTCAAACCACAGACCTAACCCTAACCCTAGGCGGAAACCTTAAGCTCAACCCCAACCCTAACCTGACCTCCAGGCTAACTCCAACCATATCACTGAACCGAAAACTAAGAGTAGCCCTAAACTTACTCGCTCAAACTAAGTTCAAGCCTACCCTAACCTGAAGCGTAAATCAAATCATAGACCTAACCCTAACAATAGGCGGACACCTGAAGCTCAACCCCAACCCTAACCGGGCCCTGACGGTAACTCCAACAGTAACAGTTACCCGAAAACTAACAGTAGCCCTAAACTTACTGCCTCAAACTAAGTTCAATCCTAACCTAACCTGAAGCCTAAATGAAACCATAGACCTAACCCTAACCCTAGGAGGACACCTTATGCTTAACCCCAAACCTAAGCTGACCCTAAAGCTTACTCCAACCATAATAGTGAAACGAAAACTATCAGTAGCCCTAAACTTACTCCCTCAAACTAAGTTCAAAGCTATCCTAACCTGAAGCCTAAATGAAACCATACACCTAACCCTAACCCTAGGCGGACACCTTAATCTCAACCCCAACCCTAACCTGGCCCTGACGCTAACTCCAACCGTAACAGTTTCCCAAAAACTAACAGTAGCCCTAAACTTACTCCCTCAAACTAAGTTCAAACCTAACCTAACCTGAAGCCTAACTCAAACCACAGACCTAACCCTAACCCTAGGCGGACACCTTAAACTCAACCCCAACCCTAAACTGACCCTCATGCTAACTCTAACCGTAACACTGAACCAAAAACTAACAGTAGCCCTAAACTTACTCCCTCAAACTAAGTTCAAACCTAACCTAACCTGAAGGCTTAATCAAACAATAGACCTAACCATAACCCTAGGCGGACACCTTAAGCTTAACCCAAACCCTAACCTGACCCTGAGGCTAAATCCAACCGTAACACTGAACCGAAAACTAACAGTAGGCCTAAACTTACTCCCTCAAACTAAGTTCAAACCTCACCTAACCTGAAGCCTAACTCAAACCATAGACCTAACCCTAACCCTAGGCGGACACCTTATGCATAAACCCCACCCTAACCTGACCCTGACGCTTACTCCAACCGTAACAGTTAAACGAAAACTAACAGTAACCCTAAACTTACTCCCTCAAACTAAGTTCCAACCTAACCTAACCTGAAGCCTAAATCAAACCATACACCTAACCCTAACCCTAGGCAGACACCTTAAGCTCAACCCCAAAACTAACCTGACCCTGACGCTTACTCCAACCGTAACAGTTAACTGAAAACTAACAGTAGCCCTATACTGACTCCCTCAAACTAAGTTCAAACCTAACCTAACCTGAAGCCTAAATCAAATCATAGACCTAACCCTAACCCTAGGCGGACACCTTATGCTTAAGCCCACCCTAACCTGACCCTGACACTTACTCCAACTGTAACAGTTAACCGAAAATTAACAGTAGCCCTAAACTTACTCCCTCAAACTAAGTTCAAACATAACCTAACCTGAAGCCTAAATCAAACCATACACCTAACCCTAACCCTAGGCTGACACCTGAAGCTCAAACCCAACCCTAACCTGACCCTCACGCTAACTACAACCGTAACACTGAACCGAAAACTAACAGTAGCCCTAAACGTACTCCCTAAAACTAAGTTCAAACCTAACCTAACCTGAAGCCTAACTCAAACCATAGACCTAACCCTAACCCTAGGTGGACACCTGAAGCTCAAACCCAACCCTAACGTGACCCTGACGCTATCTCCAACCGTAACACTGAACCGAAAACTAACAGTAGCCCTAAATTTTCTCCCTAAAACTAAGCTCAAACCTAACCTAACCTGAAGCCTAACTCAAACCACAGACCTAACCCTAACCCTAGGCGGAAACCTTAAGCTCAACCCCAACCCTAACCTGACCTCCAGGCTAACTCCAACCATATCACTGAACCGAAAACTAAGAGTAGCCCTAAACTTACTCGCTCAAACTAAGTTCAAGCCTACCCTAACCTGAAGCGTAAATCAAATCATAGACCTAACCCTAACAATAGGCGGACACCTGAAGCTCAACCCCAACCCTAACCGGGCCCTGACGGTAACTCCAACAGTAACAGTTACCCGAAAACTAACAGTAGCCCTAAACTTACTCCCTCAAACTAAGTTCAATCCTAACCTAACCTGAAGCCTAAATGAAACCATAGACCTAACCCTAACCCTAGGAGGACACCTTATGCTTAACCCCAAACCTAAGCTGACCCTAAAGCTTACTCCAACCATAATAGTGAAACGAAAACTATCAGTAGCCCTAAACTTACTCCCTCAAACTAAGTTCAAAGCTATCCTAACCTGAAGCCTAAATGAAACCATACACCTAACCCTAACCCTAGGCGGACACCTTAATCTCAACCCCAACCCTAACCTGGCCCTGACGCTAACTCCAACCGTAACAGTTTCCCAAAAACTAACAGTAGCCCTAAACTTACTCCCTCAAACTAAGTTCAAACCTAACCTAATCTGAAGCCTAACTCAAACCACAGACCTAACCCTAACCTTAGGAAGACACCTTAAGCTCAACCCCAACCCTAACCTGACCCTCACGCTAACTCCAACCGTAACACTGAATCGAAAACTAACAGTAGCCCTAAACTAACTCCCTCAAACTAAGTTCAAACCTAACCTAACCTGAAGCCTAACTCAAATCATAGACCTAACCCTAACAATAGGCGGACACCTGAAGCTCAACCCCAACCCTAACCTGACCCTGACGCTATCTCGAACCATAACACTGAACCGAAAACTAACAGTAGCCCTAAACTTACTCACTCAAACTAAGTTCATACGTAACCTAACCTGAAGCCTAAATCAAACCACAGACCTAACCCTAACCCTAGGCGGACACCTTATGCTTAAGCCCACAATAACCTGACCCTGACACTTACTCCAACTGTAACAGTTAACCGAAAAATAACAGTAGCCCTAAACTTACTCCCTCAAACTAAGTTCAAACATAACCTAACCTGAAGCCTAAATCAAACCATACACCTAACCCTAACCCTAGGCGGACACCTGAAGCTCAAACCCAACCCTAACCTGACCCTCACGCTAACTCCAACCGTAACACTGAACCGAAAACTAACAGTAGCCCGAAACTTACTCCCTAAAACTAAGTTCAAACCTAACCTAACCTGAAGCCTAACTCAAACCATAGACCTAACCCTAACCCTAGGTGGACACCTGAAGCTCAAACCCAACCCTAACCTTACCTGACACTATCTCCAACTGTAACACTGAACCGAAAACTAACAGTAGCCCTAAACTTACTCCCTCAAACTAAGTTCAATCCTAACCTAACCTGAAGCCTAACTCAAACCACAGACCTAACCCTAACCCTAGGCGGACACCTTAAGCTCAACCCCAACCCTAAACGGACCCTCACGCTAACTCCAAACGTAACACTGAACCGAAAACTAAGAGTAGCCCTAAACTTACTCCCTCAAACTAAGTTCAAACCTAACCTAACCTGAAGCCTAACTCAAACCACAGACCTAACCCTAACCCTAGGCAGACACCTTAAGCTCAACCCCAACCCTAACCTGACCCTCACGTTAAATACAACAGTAACAGTTACCCGAAAACTAACAGTAGCCCTAAACTTACTCCCTCAAACTAAGTTCAAACCTAACCTAACCTGAAGCCTAAATCAAACCATACACCTAACCCTAACCCTAGGCGGACACCTGAAGCTCAAACCCAACCCTAACCTGACCCTCACTCTAACTCCAACCGTAACAGTTAACCGAAAACTAACAGTAGCCCTAAACTGACTCCCTCAAACTAAGTTCAAACCTAACCTAACCTGAAGCCTAAATCAAATCAAAGACCTAACCCTAACCCTAGGCGAACACCTTATGCTTAACCCCCACCCTAATCTGACCCTGACGCTTACTCCAACTGTAACAGTTAACCGAAAACTAACAGTAGCCCTAAACTTACTCCCTCAAACTAACTTCAAACCTAACCTAACCTGAAGCCTAAATCAAACCATACACCTAACCCTAACCCTAGGCGGTCACCATAAGCTCAACCCCAACCCTAACCTGGCCCTGAAGCTAACCCCAACCGTAACAGTTACCCGAAAACTAACAGTAGCCCTAAACTTACTCCCTCAAACTAAGTTCAAACCTAACCTAACCAGAAGCCAAAATCAAACCATACACCTAACGGTAACCCTAGGGGACACCTTAAGCTCAACCCCAACCCTAACTGGACCCTCACGCTTACTCCAACCGTAACACTGAACGGAAAAATAACAGTAGCCCTAAACTTACTCCCTCAAACTAAGTTCAAATCTAACCTAACCTGAAGCCTAAATCAAACCATACACCTAACCCTAACCCTAGGCGGACACCTTAAGCTCAACCCCAAACCTAACCTGACCCTGACGCTTACTCCAACCGTAACAGTTAACCGAAAACTAACAGTAGCCCTAAACTGACTCCTGCACACTAAGTTCAAACCTAACCTAACCTGAAGCCTAAATCAAATCATAGACCTAACCCTAACCCTAGGCGGACACCTTATGCTTAACCCCCACCCTAACCTGACCCTGACGCTTAATCCAACTCTAACAGTTAACCGAAAACTAACAGTAGCCCTAAACTTACTCCCTCAAACTAACTTCAAACCTAACCTAACCTGAAGCCTAAATCAAACCATACACCTAACCCTAACACTAGGCGGACACCTTAAGCTCAACCCCAACCCTAACCTGGCCCTGATGCTAACTCCAACAGTAACAGTTACCCGAAAACTAACAGTAGCCCTAAACTTACTCCCTCAAACTACGTTCAAACCTAACCTAACCTGAAGCCTAAATCTAACCATACACCTAACCCTAACCCTAGGCGGACACCTTAAGCTCAACCCCAACCCTAACCTGACCCTCACGCTAACTCCAACCGTAACACTGAACCGAAAACTAAGAGTAGCCCTAAACTTACTCCCTCAAACTAAGTTCAAACCTAACCTAACCTGAAGCCTAAATCAAACAATAGACCTAACCATAACCCTAGGCGGACACCCTAAGCTTAACCCCAACCCTAACCTAATCCTGAGGCTAAATCCAACCGTAACACTGAACCGAAAACTAACAGTAGGCCTAAACTTACTCCCTCAAACTAAGTTCAAACCTAACCTAACCTGAAGACTAACTCAAACCATAGACCTAACCCTAACCCTAGGCGGACACCTTATGCGTAACCCCCACCCTAACCTGACCCTGACGCTTACTCCAACTGTAACAGTTAAACGAAAACTAACAGTAACCCTAAACTTACTCCCTGAAACTAAGTTCCAACCTAACCTAACCTGAAGCCTCAATCAAACCATACACCTAACCCTAACCCTAGGCGGACACCTTAAGCTCAACCCCAACCCTAACTTGACCTCCAGGCTAACTCCAACCATATCACTGAACCGAAAACTAACAGTAGCCCTAAACTTACTCGCTCAAACTAAGTTCAACCCTAACCTAACCTGAAGCCTAACTCAAATCATAGACCTAACCCTAACAATAGGCGGACACCTGAAGCTCAACCCCAACCCTAACCTGACCCTGACGCTATCTCCAACCGTAACACTGAACCGAAAACTAACAGTAGCCCTAAACTTACTCACTCAAACTAAGTTCAAACGTAACCTAACCTGAAGCCTAAATCAAACCACAGACCTAACCCTAACCCTAGGCGGACACCTTATGCTTAAGCCCACAATAACCTGACCCTGACACTTACTCCAACTGTAACAGTTAACCGAAAAATAACAATAGCCCTAAACTTACTCCCTCAAACTAAGTTCAAACATAACCTAACCTGAAGCCTAAATCAAACCATACACCTAACCCTAACCCTAGGCGGACACCTGAAGCTCAAACCCAACCCTAACCTGACCCTCACGCTAACTCCAACCGTAACACTGAACCGAAAACTAACAGTAGCCCGAAACTTACTCCCTAAAACTAAGTTCAAACCTAACCTAACCTGAAGCCTAACTCAAACCATAGACCTAACCCTAACCCTAGGTGGACACCTGAAGCTCAAACCCAACCCTAACCTTACCTGACGCTATCTCCAACTGTAACACTAAACCGAAAATTAACAGTAGCCCTAAACTTACTCCCTCAAACTAAGTTCAATCCTAACCTAACCTGAAGCCTAACTCAAAGCACAGACCTAACCCTAACCCTAGTCGGACACCTTAAGCTCAACCCCAACCCTAAACGGACCCTCACGCTAATTCCAAACGTAACACTGAACCGAAAACTAAGAGTGGCCCTAAACTTACTCCCTCAAACTAAGTTCAAACCTAACCTAACCTGAAGCCAACTCAAACCACAGACCTAACCCTAACCCTAGGCAGACACCTTAAGCTCAACCCCAACCCTAACCTGACCCTCACGTTAAATACAACAGTAACAGTTACCCGAAAACTAACAGTAGCCCTAAACTTACTCCCTCAAACTAAGTTCAAACCTAACCTAACCTGAAGCCTAAATCAAACCATACACCTAACCCTAACCCTAGGCGGACACCTTAAGCTCAACCCCAACCCTAACCTGACCCTCACGTTAAATACAACAGTAACAGTTACCCGAAAACTAACAGTAGCCCTAAACTTACTCCCTCAAACTAAGTTCAAACCTAACCTAACCTGAAGACTAACTCAAACCATAGACCTAACCCTAACCCTAGGCGGACACCTTATGCGTAACCCCCACCATAACCTGACCCTGACGCTTACTCCAACTGTAACAGTTAAACGAAAACTAACAGTAACCCTAAACTTACTCCCTGAAACTAAGTTCCAACCTAACCTAACCTGAAGCCTCAATCAAACCATACACCTAACCCTAACCCTAGGCGGACACCTTAAGCTCAACCCCAACCCTAACTTGACCTCCAGGCTAACTCCAACCATATCACTGAACCGAAAACTAACAGTAGCCCTAAACTTACTCGCTCAAACTAAGTTCAACCCTAACCTAACCTGAAGCCTAACTCAAATCATAGACCTAACCCTAACAATAGGCGGACACCTGAAGCTCAACCCCAACCCTAACCTGACCCTGACGCTATCTCCAACCGTAACACTGAACCGAAAACTAACAGTAGCCCTAAACTTACTCACTCAAACTAAGTTCAAACGTAACCTAACCTGAAGCCTAAATCAAACCACAGACCTAACCCTAACCCTAGGCGGACACCTTATGCTTAAGCCCACAATAACCTGACCCTGACACTTACTCCAACTGTAACAGTTAACCGAAAAATAACAATAGCCCTAAACTTACTCCCTCAAACTAAGTTCAAACCTAACCTAACCTGAAGCCTAAATCAAACCATACACCTAACCCTAACCCTAGGCGGACACCTGAAGCTCAAACCCAACCCTAACCTGACCCTCACGCTAACTCCAACCGTAACACTGAACCGAAAACTAACAGTAGCCCGAAACTTACTCCCTAAAACTAAGTTCAAACCTAACCTAACCTGAAGCCTAACTCAAACCATAGACCTAACCCTAACCCTAGGTGGACACCTGAAGCTCAAACCCAACCCTAACCTTACCTGACGCTATCTCCAACTGTAACACTAAACCGAAAACTAACAGTAGCCCTAAACTTACTCCCTCAAACTAAGTTCAATCCTAACCTAACCTGAAGCCTAACTCAAACCACAGACCTAACCCTAACCCTAGTCGGACACCTTAAGCTCAACCCCAACCCTAAACGGACCCTCACGCTAATTCCAAACGTAACACTGAACCGAAAACTAAGAGTGGCCCTAAACTTACTCCCTCAAACTAAGTTCAAACTTAACCTAACCTGAAGCCAACTCAAACCACAGACCTAACCCTAACCCTAGGCAGACACCTTAAGCTCAACCCCAACCCTAACCTGACACTCACTCTAACTCCAACCGTAACAGTTAACCGAAAACTAACAGTAGCCCTAAACTGACTCCCTCAAACTAAGTTCAAACCTAACCTAACCTGAAGCCTAAATCAAATCAAAGACCTAAACCTAACCCTAGGCGGACACCTTATGCTTAACCCCCACCCTAACCTGACCCTGACGCTTACTCCAACTGTAACAGTTAACCGAAAACTAACAGTAGCCCTAAACTTACTCCCTTAAACTAAGTTCAAACCTAACCTAACCTGATGCCTAACTCAAACAATTGACCTAACCCTAACCCTAGGCGGACACCTTAATCTCAACCCCAACCCTAACCTGGCCCTGATGCTAACTCCAACAGTAACAGTTACCCGAAAACTAACAGTAGCCCTAAACTTACTCCCTCAAACTAAGTTCCAACCTAACCTAACCTGAAGCCTAAATCAAACCATACACCTAACCCTAACCCTAGGCGGACACCTTAAGCTCAACCCCAACACTAACCTGACCCTGACGCTTACTCCAACCGTAACAGTTAACTGAAAACTAACAGTAGCCCTATACTGACTCCCTCAAACTAAGTTCAAACCTAACCTAACCTGAAGCCTAAATCAAATCATAGACCTAACCCTAACCCTAGGCGGACACCTTATGCTTAACCCCCACCCTAACCTGACCCTGACGCTTACTCCAACTTTAACAGTTAACCGAAAACTAACAGTAGCCCTAAACTTACTCCCTCAAATTAACTTCAAAGCTAACCTAACCTGAAGCCTAAATCAAAAAATACACCTAACCCTAACCCTAGGCGGACACCTTAAGCTCAACCCCAACCCTAACCTGACCCTCACGCTAACTCCAACCGAAACACTGAATCGAAAACTAACAGTAGCCCTAAAGTTACTCCCTCAAACTAAGTTCAAACCTAACCTAACCTGTTGCCTAACTCAAACAATTGACCTAACCCTAACCCTAGGCGGACACCTTAACCTCAACCCCAACCCTAACCAGGCCCTGACGCTAACTCCAACAGTAACAGTTACCTGAAAACTAACAGTAGCCCTAAACGTACTCCCTCAAACTAAGTTCAAGGCTAACCTAACCTGAAGCCTAAATCAAACCATACACCTAACCCTAATGCTAGGCAGACACCAGAAGCTCAAACCCAACCCTAACCTGACCCTCACGCTAACTCCACCCGTAACACTGAACCGAAAACTAACAGTAGCCCTAAACGTACTCCCTAAAACTAAGTTCAAACCTAACCTAACCTGAAGCCTAACTCAAACCATAGACCTAACCTTAACCCTAGGTGGACACCTGAAGGTCAACCCCAACCCTAACGTGACCCTGACGCTACGTCCAACCGTAACACTGAACCGAAAACTAACAGTAGCCCTAAATTTTCTCCCTAAAACTAAGTTCAAACCTAACCTAACCTGAAGCCTAACTCAAACCACAGACCTAACCCTAACCCTAGGCGGAAACCTTAAGCTCCACCCCAACCCTAACCTGACCTCCAGGCTAACTCCAACCATATCACTGAACCGAAAAGTAAGAGTAGCCCTAAACTTACTCGCTCAAACTAAGTTCAAGCCTACCCTAACCTGAAGCCTAAATCAAATCATAGACCTAACCCTAACAATAGGCGGACACCTGAAGCTCAACCCCAACCCTAACCGGGCCCTGACGCTAACTCCAACAGTAACAGTTACCCGAAAACTAACAGTAGCCCTAAACTTACTCCCTCAAACTAAGTTCAATCCTAACCTAACCTGAAGCCTAAATGAAACCATAGACCTAACCCTAACCCTAGGAGGACACCTTATGCTTAACCCCCAACCTAAGCTGACCCTAACGCTTACTCCATCCATAATAGTGAAACGAAAACTATCAGTAGCCCTAAACTTACTCCCTCAAACTAAGTTCAAACCTATCCTAACCTGAAGCCTAAATGAAACCATACACCTAACCCTAACCCTAGGCGGACACTTTAATCTCAACCCCAACCCTAACCTGGCCCTGACGCTAACTCTAACCGTAACAGTTTCCCAAAAACTAACAGTAGCCCTAAACTTACTCCCTCAAACTAAGTTCAAACCTAACCTAATCTGAAGCCTAACTCAAACCACAGACGTAACCCTAACCTTAGGAAGACACCTTAAGCTCAACCCCAACCCTAACCTGACCCTCACGCTAACTCCAACCGTAACACTGAATCGAAAACTAACAGTAGCCCTAAACTTACTCCCTCAAACTAAGTTCAAACCTAACCTAACCTGATGCCTAACTCAAACAATACACCTAACCCTAACCCTAGGCGGACACCTTAATCTCAACCCCAACCCTAACCTGGCCCTGACGCTAACTCCAACCATAACAGTTTCCCAAAAAGTAACAGTAGCCCTAAACTTACTCCCTCAAACTAAGTTCAAACGTAACCTAACCTGAAGCCTCAATCAAACCATACACCTAACCCTAACCCTAGGCGGACACCTTAAGCTCAACCCCAACCCTAACTTGACCTCCAGGCTAACTCCAACCATATCACTGAACCGAAAACTAACAGTAGCCCTAAACTTACTCGCTCAAACTAAGTTCAACCCTAACCTAACCTGAAGCCTAACTCAAATCATAGACCTAACCCTAACAATAGGCGGACACCTGAAGCTCAACCCCAACCCTAACCTGACCCTGACGCTATCTCCAACCGTAACACTGAACCGAAAACTAACAGTAGCCCTAAACTTACTCACTCAAACTAAGTTCAAACGTAACCTAACCTGAAGCCTAAATCAAACCACAGACCTAACCCTAACCCTAGGCGGACACCTTATGCTTAAGCCCACAATAACCTGACCCTGACACTTACTCCAACTGTAACAGTTAACCGAAAAATAACAATAGCCCTAAACTTACTCCCTCAAACTAAGTTCAAACATAACCTAACCTGAAGCCTAAATCAAACCATACACCTAACCCTAACCCTAGGCGGACACCTGAAGCTCAAACCCAACCCTAACCTGACCCTCACGCTAACTCCAACCGTAACACTGAACCGAAAACTAACAGTAGCCCGAAACTTACTCCCTAAAACTAAGTTCAAACCTAACCTAACCTGAAGCCTAACTCAAACCATAGACCTAACCCTAACCCTAGGTGGACACCTGAAGCTCAAACCCAACCCTAACCTTACCTGACGCTATCTCCAACTGTAACACTAAACCGAAAACTAACAGTAGCCCTAAACTTACTCCCTCAAACTAAGTTCAATCCTAACCTAACCTGAAGCCTAACTCAAACCACAGACCTAACCCTAACCCTAGTCGGACACCTTAAGCTCAACCCCAACCCTAAACGGACCCTCACGCTAATTCCAAACGTAACACTGAACCGAAAACTAAGAGTGGCCCTAAACTTACTCCCTCAAACTAAGTTCAAACCTAACCTAACCTGAAGCCAACTCAAACCACAGACCTAACCCTAACCCTAGGCAGACACCTTAAGCTCAACCCCAACCCTAACCTGACCCTCACTCTAACTCCAACCGTAACAGTTAACCGAAAACTAACAGTAGCCCTAAACTGACTCCCTCAAACTAAGTTCAAACCTAACCTAACCTGAAGCCTAAATCAAATCAAAGACCTAAACCTAACCCTAGGCGGACACCTTATGCTTAACCCCCACCCTAACCTGACCCTGACGCTTACTCCAACTGTAACAGTTAACCGAAAACTAACAGTAGCCCTAAACTTACTCCCTTAAACTAAGTTCAAACCTAACCTAACCTGATGCCTAACTCAAACAATTGACCTAACCCTAACCCTAGGCGGACACCTTAATCTCAACCCCAACCCTAACCTGGCCCTGATGCTAACTCCAACAGTAACAGTTACCCGAAAACTAACAGTAGCCCTAAACTTACTCCCTCAAACTAAGTTCCAACCTAACCTAACCTGAAGCCTAAATCAAACCATACACCTAACCCTAACCCTAGGCGGACACCTTAAGCTCAACCCCAACACTAACCTGACCCTGACGCTTACTCCAACCGTAACAGTTAACTGAAAACTAACAGTAGCCCTATACTGACTCCCTCAAACTAAGTTCAAACCTAACCTAACCTGAAGCCTAAATCAAATCATAGACCTAACCCTAACCCTAGGCGGACACCTTATGCTTAACCCCCACCCTAACCTGACCCTGACGCTTACTCCAACTTTAACAGTTAACCGAAAACTAACAGTAGCCCTAAACTTACTCCCTCAAATTAACTTCAAAGCTAACCTAACCTGAAGCCTAAATCAAAAAATACACCTAACCCTAACCCTAGGCGGACACCTTAAGCTCAACCCCAACCCTAACCTGACCCTCACGCTAACTCCAACCGTAACACTGAATCGAAAACTAACAGTAGCCCTAAAGTTACTCCCTCAAACTAAGTTCAAACCTAACCTAACCTGTTGCCTAACTCAAACAATTGACCTAACCCTAACCCTAGGTGGACACCTTAACCTCAACCCCAACCCTAACCAGGCCCTGACGCTAACTCCAACAGTAACAGTTACCTGAAAACTAACAGTAGCCCTAAACGTACTCCCTCAAACTAAGTTCAAGGCTAACCTAACCTGAAGCCTAAATCAAACCATACACCTAACCCTAATGCTAGGCAGACACCAGAAGCTCAAACCCAACCCTAACCTGACCCTCACGCTAACTCCACCCGTAACACTGAACCGAAAACTAACAGTAGCCCTAAACGTACTCCCTAAAACTAAGTTCAAACCTAACCTAACCTGAAGCCTAACTCAAACCATAGACCTAACCTTAACCCTAGGTGGACACCTGAAGGTCAACCCCAACCCTAACGTGACCCTGACGCTACGTCCAACCGTAACACTGAACCGAAAACTAACAGTAGCCCTAAATTTTCTCCCTAAAACTAAGTTCAAACCTAACCTAACCTGAAGCCTAACTCAAACCACAGACCTAACCCTAACCCTAGGCGGAAACCTTAAGCTCCACCCCAACCCTAACCTGACCTCCAGGCTAACTCCAACCATATCACTGAACCGAAAAGTAAGAGTAGCCCTAAACTTACTCGCTCAAACTAAGTTCAAGCCTACCCTAACCTGAAGCCTAAATCAAATCATAGACCTAACCCTAACAATAGGCGGACACCTGAAGCTCAACCCCAACCCTAACCGGGCCCTGACGCTAACTCCAACAGTAACAGTTACCCGAAAACTAACAGTAGCCCTAAACTTACTCCCTCAAACTAAGTTCAATCCTAACCTAACCTGAAGCCTAAATGAAACCATAGACCTAACCCTAACCCTAGGAGGACACCTTATGCTTAACCCCCAACCTAAGCTGACCCTAACGCTTACTCCATCCATAATAGTGAAACGAAAACTATCAGTAGCCCTAAACTTACTCCCTCAAACTAAGTTCAAACCTATCCTAACCTGAAGCCTAAATGAAACCATACACCTAACCCTAACCCTAGGCGGACACTTTAATCTCAACCCCAACCCTAACCTGGCCCTGACGCTAACTCCAACCGTAACAGTTTCCCAAAAAGTAACAGTAGCCCTAAACTTACTCCCTCAAACTAAGTTCAAACCTAACCTAATCTGAAGCCTAACTCAAACCACAGACGTAACCCTAACCTTAGGAAGACACCTTAAGCTCAACCCCAACCCTAACCTGACCCTCACGCTAACTCCAACCGTAACACTGAATCGAAAACTAACAGTAGCCCTAAACTTACTCCCTCAAACTAAGTTCAAACCTAACCTAACCTGATGCCTAACTCAAACAATACACCTAACCCTAACCCTAGGCGGACACCTTAATCTCAACCCCAACCCTAACCTGGCCCTGACGCTAACTCCAACCATAACAGTTTCCCAAAAAGTAACAGTAGCCCTAAACTTACTCCCTCAAACTAAGTTCAAACGTAACCTAACCTGAAGCCTCAATCAAACCATACACCTAACCCTAACCCTAGGCGGACACCTTAAGCTCAACCCCAACCCTAACTTGACCTCCAGGCTAACTCCAACCATATCACTGAACCGAAAACTAACAGTAGCCCTAAACTTACTCGCTCAAACTAAGTTCAACCCTAACCTAACCTGAAGCCTAACTCAAATCATAGACCTAACCCTAACAATAGGCGGACACCTGAAGCTCAACCCCAACCCTAACCTGACCCTGACGCTATCTCCAACCGTAACACTGAACCGAAAACTAACAGTAGCCCTAAACTTACTCACTCAAACTAAGTTCAAACGTAACCTAACCTGAAGCCTAAATCAAACCACAGACCTAACCCTAACCCTAGGCGGACACCTTATGCTTAAGCCCACAATAACCTGACCCTGACACTTACTCCAACTGTAACAGTTAACCGAAAAATAACAGTAGCCCTAAACTTACTCCCTCAAACTAAGTTCAAACATAACCTAACCTGAAGCCTAAATCAAACCATACACCTAACCCTAACCCTAGGCGGACACCTGAAGCTTAAACCCAACCCTAACCTGACCCTCACGCTAACTCCAACCGTAACACTGAACCGAAAACTAACAGTAGCCCGAAACTTACTCCCTAAAACTAAGTTCAAACCTAACCTAACCTGAAGCCTAACTCAAACCATAGACCTAACCCTAACCCTAGGTGGACACCTGAAGCTCAAACCCAACCCTAACCTTACCTGACGCTATCTCCAACTGTAACACTGAACCGAAAACTAACAGTAGCCCTAAACTTACTCCCTCAAACTAAGTTCAATCCTAACCTAACCTGAAGCCTAACTCAAACCACAGACCTAATCCTAACCCTAGGCGGACACCTTAAGCTCAACCCCAACCCTAAACGGACCCTCACGCTAACTCCAAACGTAACACTGAACCGAAAACTAAGAGTAGCCCTAAACTTACTCCCTCAAACTAAGTTCAAACCTAACCTAACCTGAAGCCTAACTCAAACCACAGACCTAACGCTAACCCTAGGCAGACACCTTAAGCTCAACCCCAACCCTAACCTGACCCTCACGTTAAATACAACAGTAACAGTTACCCGAAAACTAACAGTAGCCCTAAACTTACTCCCTCAAACTAAGTTCAAACCTAACCTAACCTGAAGCCTAAATCAAACCATACACCTAACCCTAACCCTAGGCGGACACCTGAAGCTCAAACCCAACCCTAACCTGACCCTCACTCTAACTCCAACCGTAACAGTTAACCGAAAACTAACAGTAGCCCTAAACTGACTCCCTCAAACTAAGTTCAAACCTAACCTAACCTGAAGCCTAAATCAAATCAAAGACCTAACCCTAACCCTAGGCGGACACCTTATGCTTAACCCCCACCCTAACCTGACCCTGACGCTTACTCCAACTGTAACAGTTAACCGAAAACTAACAGTAGCCCTAAACTTACTCCCTCAAACTAACTTCAAACCTAACCTAACCTGAAGCCTAAATCAAACCATACACCTAACCCTAACCCTAGGCGGACACCATAAGCTCAACCCCAACCCTAACCTGGCCCTGAAGCTAACCCCAAAAGTAACAGTTACCCGAAAACTAACAGTAGCCCTAAACTTACTCCCTCAAACTAAGTTCAAACCTAACCTAACCAGAAGCCAAAATCAAACCATACACCTAACGGTAACCCTAGGCGGACACCTTAAGCTCTACCCCAACCCTAACTGGACCCTCACGCTTACTCCAACCGTAACACTGAACGGAAAAATAACAGTAGCCCTAAACTTACTCCCTCAAACTAAGTTCAAACCTAACCTAACCTGAAGCCTAAATCAAACCATACACCTAACCCTAACCCTAGGCGGACACCTTAAGCTCAACCCCAAACCTAACCTGACCCTGACGCTTACTCCAACCGTAACAGTTAACCGAAAACTAACAGCAGCCCTAAACTGACTCCCGCAAACTAAGTTCAAACCTAACCTAACCTGAAGCCTAAATCAAATCATAGACCTAACCCTAACCCTAGGCGGACACCTTATACTTAACCCCCACCCTAACCTGACCCTGACGCTTAATCCAACTCTAACAGTTAACCGAAAACTAACAGTAGCCCTAAACTTACTCCCTCAAACTAACTTCAAACCTAACCTAACCTGAAGCCTAAATCAAACAATACACCTAACCCTAACCCTAGGCGGACACCTTAATCTCAACCCCAACCCTAACCTGGCCCTGACGCTAACTCCAACCGTAACAGTTTCCCAAAAAGTAACAGTAGCCCTAAACTTACTCCCTCAAACTAAGTTCAAACGTAACCTAACCTGAAGCCTCAATCAAACCATACACCTAACCCTAACCCTAGGCGGACACCTTAAGCTCAACCCCAACCCTAACTTGACCTCCAGGCTAACTCCAACCATATCACTGAACCGAAAACTAACAGTAGCCCTAAACTTACTCGCTCAAACTAAGTTCAACCCTAACCTAACCTGAAGCCTAACTCAAATCATAGACCTAACCCTAACAATAGGCGGACACCTGAAGCTCAACCCCAACCCTAACCTGACCCTGACGCTATCTCCAACCGTAACACTGAACCGAAAACTAACAGTAGCCCTAAACTTACTCACTCAAACTAAGTTCAAACGTAACCTAACCTGAAGCCTAAATCAAACCACAGACCTAACCCTAACCCTAGGCGGACACCTTATGCTTAAGCCCACAATAACCTGACCCTGACACTTACTCCAACTGTAACAGTTAACCGAAAAATAACAGTAGCCCTAAACTTACTCCCTCAAACTAAGTTCAAACATAACCTAACCTGAAGCCTAAATCAAACCATACACCTAACCCTAACCCTAGGCGGACACCTGAAGCTTAAACCCAACCCTAACCTGACCCTCACGCTAACTCCAACCGTAACACTGAACCGAAAACTAACAGTAGCCCGAAACTTACTCCCTAAAACTAAGTTCAAACCTAACCTAACCTGAAGCCTAACTCAAACCATAGACCTAACCCTAACCCTAGGTGGACACCTGAAGCTCAAACCCAACCCTAACCTTACCTGACGCTATCTCCAACTGTAACACTGAACCGAAAACTAACAGTAGCCCTAAACTTACTCCCTCAAACTAAGTTCAATCCTAACCTAACCTGAAGCCTAACTCAAACCACAGACCTAACCCTAACCCTAGGCGGACACCTTAAGCTCAACCCCAACCCTAAACGGACCCTCACGCTAACTCCAAACGTAACACTGAACCGAAAACTAAGAGTAGCCCTAAACTTACTCCCTCAAACTAAGTTCAAACCTAACCTAACCTGAAGCCTAACTCAAACCACAGACCTAACGCTAACCCTAGGCAGACACCTTAAGCTCAACCCCAACCCTAACCTGACCCTCACGTTAAATACAACAGTAACAGTTACCCGAAAACTAACAGTAGCCCTAAACTTACTCCCTCAAACTAAGTTCAAACCTAACCTAACCTGAAGCCTAAATCAAACCATACACCTAACCCTAACCCTAGGCGGACACCTGAAGCTCAAACCCAACCCTAACCTGACCCTCACTCTAACTCCAACCGTAACAGTTAACCGAAAACTAACAGTAGCCCTAAACTGACTCCCTCAAACTAAGTTCAAACCTAACCTAACCTGAAGCCTAAATCAAATCAAAGACCTAACCCTAACCCTAGGCGGACACCTTATGCTTAACCCCCACCCTAACCTGACCCTGACGCTTACTCCAACTGTAACAGTTAACCGAAAACTAACAGTAGCCCTAAACTTACTCCCTCAAACTAACTTCAAACCTAACCTAACCTGAAGCCTAAATCAAACCATACACCTAACCCTAACCCTAGGCGGACACCATAAGCTCAACCCCAACCCTAACCTGGCCCTGAAGCTAACCCCAAAAGTAACAGTTACCCGAAAACTAACAGTAGCCCTAAACTTACTCCCTCAAACTAAGTTCAAACCTAACCTAACCAGAAGCCAAAATCAAACCATACACCTAACGGTAACCCTAGGCGGACACCTTAAGCTCAACCCCAACCCTAACTGGACCCTCACGCTTACTCCAACCGTAACACTGAACGGAAAAATAACAGTAGCCCTAAACTTACTCCCTCAAACTAAGTTCAAACCTAACCTAACCTGAAGCCTAAATCAAACCATACACCTAACCCTAACCCTAGGCGGACACCTTAAGCTCAACCCCAAACCTAACCTGACCCTGACGCTTACTCCAACCGTAACAGTTAACCGAAAACTAACAGTAGCCCTAAACTGACTCCCGCAAACTAAGTTCAAACCTAACCTAACCTGAAGCCTAAATCAAATCATAGACCTAACCCTAACCCTAGGCGGACACCTTATCCTTAACCCCCACCCTAACCTGACCCTGACGCTTAATCCAACTCTAACAGTTAACCGAAAACTAACAGTAGCCCTAAACTTACTCCCTCAAACTAACTTCAAACCTAACCTAACCTGAAGCCTAAATCAAACAATACACCTAACCCTAACCCTAGGCGGACACCTTAATCTCAACCCCAACCCTAACCTGGCCCTGACGCTAACTCCAACCGTAACAGTTTCCCAAAAAGTAACAGTAGCCCTAAACTTACTCCCTCAAACTAAGTTCAAACGTAACCTAACCTGAAGCCTCAATCAAACCATACACCTAACCCTAACCCTAGGCGGACACCTTAAGCTCAACCCCAACCCTAACTTGACCTCCAGGCTAACTCCAACCATATCACTGAACCGAAAACTAACAGTAGCCCTAAACTTACTCGCTCAAACTAAGTTCAACCCTAACCTAACCTGAAGCCTAACTCAAATCATAGACCTAACCCTAACAATAGGCGGACACCTGAAGCTCAACCCCAACCCTAACCTGACCCTGACGCTATCTCCAACCGTAACACTGAACCGAAAACTAACAGTAGCCCTAAACTTACTCACTCAAACTAAGTTCAAACGTAACCTAACCTGAAGCCTAAATCAAACCACAGACCTAACCCTAACCCTAGGCGGACACCTTATGCTTAAGCCCACAATAACCTGACCCTGACACTTACTCCAACTGTAACAGTTAACCGAAAAATAACAGTAGCCCTAAACTTACTCCCTCAAACTAAGTTCAAACATAACCTAACCTGAAGCCTAAATCAAACCATACACCTAACCCTAACCCTAGGCGGACACCTGAAGCTTAAACCCAACCCTAACCTGACCCTCACGCTAACTCCAACCGTAACACTGAACCGAAAACTAACAGTAGCCCGAAACTTACTCCCTAAAACTAAGTTCAAACCTAACCTAACCTGAAGCCTAACTCAAACCATAGACCTAACCCTAACCCTAGGTGGACACCTGAAGCTCAAACCCAACCCTAACCTTACCTGACGCTATCTCCAACTGTAACACTGAACCGAAAACTAACAGTAGCCCTAAACTTACTCCCTCAAACTAAGTTCAATCCTAACCTAACCTGAAGCCTAACTCAAACCACAGACCTAACCCTAACCCTAGGCGGACACCTTAAGCTCAACCCCAACCCTAAACGGACCCTCACGCTAACTCCAAACGTAACACTGAACCGAAAACTAAGAGTAGCCCTAAACTTACTCCCTCAAACTAAGTTCAAACCTAACCTAACCTGAAGCCTAACTCAAACCACAGACCTAACGCTAACCCTAGGCAGACACCTTAAGCTCAACCCCAACCCTAACCTGACCCTCACGTTAAATACAACAGTAACAGTTACCCGAAAACTAACAGTAGCCCTAAACTTACTCCCTCAAACTAAGTTCAAACCTAACCTAACCTGAAGCCTAAATCAAACCATACACCTAACCCTAACCCTAGGCGGACACCTGAAGCTCAAACCCAACCCTAACCTGACCCTCACTCTAACTCCAACCGTAACAGTTAACCGAAAACTAACAGTAGCCCTAAACTGACTCCCTCAAACTAAGTTCAAACCTAACCTAACCTGAAGCCTAAATCAAATCAAAGACCTAACCCTAACCCTAGGCGGACACCTTATGCTTAACCCCCACCCTAACCTGACCCTGACGCTTACTCCAACTGTAACAGTTAACCGAAAACTAACAGTAGCCCTAAACTTACTCCCTCAAACTAACTTCAAACCTAACCTAACCTGAAGCCTAAATCAAACCATACACCTAACCCTAACCCTAGGCGGACACCATAAGCTCAACCCCAACCCTAACCTGGCCCTGAAGCTAACCCCAAAAGTAACAGTTACCCGAAAACTAACAGTAGCCCTAAACTTACTCCCTCAAACTAAGTTCAAACCTAACCTAACCAGAAGCCAAAATCAAACCATACACCTAACGGTAACCCTAGGCGGACACCTTAAGCTCAACCCCAACCCTAACTGGACCCTCACGCTTACTCCAACCGTAACACTGAACGGAAAAATAACAGTAGCCCTAAACTTACTCCCTCAAACTAAGTTCAAACCTAACCTAACCTGAGGCCTAAATCAAACCATACACCTAACCCTAACCCTAGGCGGACACCTTAAGCTCAACCCCAAACCTAACCTGACCCTGACGCTTACTCCAACCGTAACAGTTAACCGAAAACTAACAGTAGCCCTAAACTGACTCCCGCAAACTAAGTTCAAACCTAACCTAACCTGAAGCCTAAATCAAATCATAGACCTAACCCTAACCCTAGGCGGACACCTTATCCTTAACCCCCACCCTAACCTGACCCTGACGCTTAATCCAACTCTAACAGTTAACCGAAAACTAACAGTAGCCCTAAACTTACTCCCTCAAACTAACTTCAAACCTAACCTAACCTGAAGCCTAAATCAAACAATACACCTAACCCTAACCCTAGGCGGACACCTTAATCTCAACCCCAACCCTAACCTGGCCCTGACGCTAACTCCAACCGTAACAGTTTCCCAAAAAGTAACAGTAGCCCTAAACTTACTCCCTCAAACTAAGTTCAAACGTAACCTAACCTGAAGCCTCAATCAAACCATACACCTAACCCTAACCCTAGGCGGACACCTTAAGCTCAACCCCAACCCTAACTTGACCTCCAGGCTAACTCCAACCATATCACTGAACCGAAAACTAACAGTAGCCCTAAACTTACTCGCTCAAACTAAGTTCAACCCTAACCTAACCTGAAGCCAAACTCAAATCATAGACCTAACCCTAACAATAGGCGGACACCTGAAGCTCAACCCCAACCCTAACCTGACCCTGACGCTATCTCCAACCGTAACACTGAACCGAAAACTAACAGTAGCCCTAAACTTACTCACTCAAACTAAGTTCAAACGTAACCTAACCTGAAGCCTAAATCAAACCACAGACCTAACCCTAACCCTAGGCGGACACCTTATGCTTAAGCCCACAATAACCTGACCCTGACACTTACTCCAACTGTAACAGTTAACCGAAAAATAACAGTAGCCCTAAACTTACTCCCTCAAACTAAGTTCAAACATAACCTAACCTGAAGCCTAAATCAAACCATACACCTAACCCTAACCGTAGGCGGACACCTGAAGCTTAAACCCAACCCTAACCTGACCCTCACGCTAACTCCAACCGTAACACTGAACCGAAAACTAACAGTAGCCCGAAACTTACTCCCTAAAACTAAGTTCAAACCTAACCTAACCTGAAGCCTAACTCAAACCATAGACCTAATCCTAACCCTAGGTGGACACCTGAAGCTCAAACCCAACCCTAACCTTACCTGACGCTATCTCCAACTGTAACACTGAACCGAAAACTAACAGTAGCCCTAAACTTACTCCCTCAAACTAAGTTCAATCCTAACCTAACCTGAAGCCTAACTCAAACCACAGACCTAACCCTAACCCTAGGCGGACACCTTAAGCTCTACCCCAACCCTAAACGGACCCTCACGCTAACTCCAAACGTAACACTGAACCGAAAACTAAGAGTAGCCCTAAACTTACTCCCTCAAACTAAGTTCAAACCTAACCTAACCTGAAACCTAAATCAAACCATACACCTAACCCTAACCCTAGGCGGACACCTTAAGCTCAACCCCAACACTAACATGACCCTGACGCTAACTCTAAATGTAACACTGAACCGAAAACTACGAGTAGCCCTTAACTTACTCCCTCAAACTAAGTTCAAACCTAACCTAACCTGAAGCCTAAGTAAAACCATAGACCGAACCCTAACCCTAGGTGGATACTTTAATCTTAACCCCAACCCTAACCTGACCCTGACACTAACTCCAAAGGAAACACTGAACTGAAAACTCACAGTAGCCCTAAACTTACTCACTCAAACTAAGTTCAAACCTAACCTAACCTGAAGCCTAAGTCAAACCATACACCTAACCCTAACTCTAACCCTAGGCGGACACCTTAAGCTCAACCCCAACCCTAACCTGACCCTGATGCTAACTTCAACCGTAACACTGAATCGAAAACTAACAGAAGGCCTAAACTTATTCCCTCAAACTAAGTTCAAACCTAACCTAACCTGAAACCTAAATCAAACCATAGACCTAACCCTAACCCTAGGTGGACACCTTAAGTTTAACCCCAACCATAACCTGACCCTCACGCTAACTCCAAACTTAACACTGAACAGAAAACTATCAGTAGCCCTAAACTTACTCCTTCAACCTAAGTTCAAACCAAAAGTAACCTGAAGCCGAACTCAAACCGTAGACCTAACCCTAACCCTAGGCGGACACCTTACGCTCAACCCCAACCCTAACCTGACCGAGAGGCTTACTCCAACCGTAACAGTTAACTGAAAACTAAGAGTAGCCCTAAACTTACTCCCTCAAACTAAGTTCAAACCTAACCTAACCTGGAGCCTAAGTAAAACCATAGACCTAACCCTAACCCTAGGCGGACACCTTAAGCTTAGCCCCAACCCTAACCTGACCCTGATGCTAACTCCAACCGTAACACTGAATCGAAAACTAACAGTAGCCCTAAACTTACTCCCTCAAACTAAGTTCAAACCTAACCTAACCTGAAGCCTATGTAAAACCATAGACCTAACCCTAACCCTAGGTGGACACCTAAAGCTTAACACCAACCCTAACCTGACCCTGACTCTAACTCCAACGGAAACACTGAACCGAAAACTCACAGTAGCCCGAAACTTACTCACTCAAACTAAGTTCAAACCTAACCTAACCTGAAGCCTAAGTCAAACCATACACCTAACCCTAACCCGAGGCGGACAACTTAAGCTCAACCCCAACCCTAACCTGACACTGATGATAACTTCAACCGTAACACTGAATCGAAAACTAACAGTATCCCTAAATTTACTCCCTCAAACTAAGTTCAAACCTAACCTAACCTGAAGCCTAACTCATACCATAGACCTAACCCTAACCCTAGGCGGACACCTTAAGCTTAACCCCAACCCTAACCTGACCCTGATGCTAACTCCAACCGTAACACTGAACCGAAAACTAACTGTAGCCCTAAACTTACTCCCTCAAACTAAGTTCAAACCTAACGTAACAGGAAGCCTAACTCAAACCATAGACCTAACCCTAACCCTACGCAGACACCTTAAGCTCAACTCCAACCTTAACCTGACTCTCACGCTAACTCCAACCGTAACACTGAACAGAAAACTAACAGTAGCCCTAACCTTACTCCCTCAAACTAAGTTCAAACCAAAAGTAACCTGAAGCCGAACTCAAACCATACACCTAACCCTAACCCTAGGCAGACACCTTAAACTCAACCCCAACCATAACATGACCCTGACGCTTACTCCAACCGTAACAGTTAACTGAAAACTATCAGTAGCCCTAAACTTACTCCCTCAATCTAAGTTCAAAACTAACCTAACCTGAAGCCTAAATCAAACCATACACCTAACCCTAACCCTAGGCGGACACCTTACGCTCAACCCCAACACTAACATGACCCTGACGCTAACTCTAAATGTAACACTGAACCGAAAACTAAGAGTAGCCCTAAACTTACTCCCTCAAACTAAGTTCAAACCTAACCTAACCTGAAGCCTAAGTAAAACCATAGACCGAACCCTAACCCTAGGTGGACACTTTAATCTTAACCCCAACCCTAACCTGACCCTGACACTAACTCCAAAGGAAACACTGAACTGAAAACTCACAGTAGCCCTAAACTTACTCACTCAAACTAAGTTCAAACCTAACCTAACCTGAAGCCTAAGTCAAACCATACACCTAACCCTAACTCTAACCCTAGGCGGACACCTTAAGCTCAACCCCAACCCTAACCTGACCCTGATGCTAACTTCAACCGTAACACTGAATCGAAAACTAACAGTAGGCCTAAACTTATTCCCTCAAACTAAGTTCAAACCTAACCTAACCTGAAACCTAAATCAAACCATAGACCTAACCCTAACCCTAGGCGGACACCTTAAGTTTAACCCCAACCATAACCTGACCCTCACGCTAACTCCAACCTTAACACTGAACAGAAAACTATCAGTAGCCCTAAACTTACTCCCTCAACCTAAGTTCAAACCAAAAGTAACCTGAAGCCGAACTCAAACCGTAGCCCTAACCCTAACCCTAGGCGGACACCTTACGCTCAACCCCAACCCTAACCTGACCGAGAGGCTTACTCCAACCGTAACAGTTAACTGAAAACTAAGAGTAGCCCTAAACTTAGTCCCTCAAACTAAGTTCAAACCTAACCTAACCTGGAGCCTAAGTAAAACCATAGACCTAACCCTAACCCTAGGCGGACACCTTAAGCTTAGCCCCAACCCTAACCTGACCCTGATGCTAACTCCAACCGTAACACTGAACCGAAAACTAAGAGTAGCCCTAAACTTACTCCCTCAAACTAAGTTCAAACCTAACCTAACCTGAAGCCTATGTAAAACCATAGACCTAACCTTAACCCTAGGTGGACACCTAAAGCTTAACACCAACCCTAACCTGACCCTGAGTCTAACTCCAACGGAAACACTGAACCGAAAACTCACAGTAGCCCGAAACTTACTCACTCAAACTAAGTTCAAACCTAACCTAACCTGAAGCCTAAGTCATACCATACACCTAACCCTAACCCGAGGCGGACAACTTAAGCTCAACCCCAACCCTAACCTGACACTGATGATAACTTCAACCGTAACACTGAATTGAAAACTAACAGTATCCCTAAAGTTACTCCCTCAAACTAAGTTCAAACCTAACCTAACCTGAAGCCTAACTCAAACCATAGACCTAACCCTAACCCTAGGCGGACACCTTAAGCTTAACCCCAACCCTAACCTGACCCTGATGCTAACTCCAACCGTAACACTGAACCGAAAACTAACTGTAGCCCTAAACTTACTCCCTCAAACTAAGTTCAAACCTAACGTAACAGGAAGCCTAACTCAAACCATAGACCTAACCCTAACCCTACGCAGACACCTTAAGCTCAACTCCAACCTTAACCTGACCCTCACGCTAACTCCAACCGTAACACTGAACAGAAAACTAACAGTAGCCCTAACCTTACTCCCTCAAACTAAGTCAAACCAAAAGTAACCTGAAGCCGAACTCAAACCATACACCTAACCCTAACCCTAGGCAGACACCTTAAACTCAACCCCAACCATAACATGACCCTGACGCTTACTCCAACCGTAACAGTTAACTGAAAACTATCAGTAGCCCTAAACTTACTCCCTCAATCTAAGTTCAAAACTAACCTAACCTGAAGCCTAAATCAAACCATACACCTAACCCTAACCCTAGGCGGACACCTTACGCTCAACCCCAACACTAACATGACCCTGACGCTAACTCTAAATGTAACACTGAACCGAAAACTAAGAGTAGCCCTAAACTTACTCCCTCAAACTAAGTTCAAACCTAACCTAACCTGAAGCCTAAGTAAAACCATAGACCGAACCCTAACCCTAGGTGGACACTTTAATCTTAACCCCAACCCTAACCTGACCCTGACACTAACTCCAAAGGAAACACTGAACTGAAAACTCACAGTAGCCCTAAACTTACTCACTCAAACTAAGTTCAAACCTAACCTAACCTGAAGCCTAAGTCAAACCATACACCTAACCCTAACTCTAACCCTAGGCGGACACCTTAAGCTCAACCCCAACCCTAACCTGACCCTGATGCTAACTTCAACCGTAACACTGAATCGAAAACTAACAGTAGGCCTAAACTTATTCCCTCAAACTAAGTTCAAACCTAACCTAACCTGAAACCTAAATCAAACCATAGACCTAACCCTAACCCTAGGCGGACACCTTAAGTTTAACCCGAACCATAACCTGACCCTCACGCTAACTCCAACCTTAACACTGAACAGAAAACTATCAGTAGCCCTAAACTTACTCCCTCAACCTAAGTTCAAACCAAAAGTAACCTGAAGCCGAACTCAAACCGTAGCCCTAACCCTAACCCTAGGCGGACACCTTACGCTCAACCCCAACCCTAACCTGACCGAGAGGCTTACTCCAACCGTAACAGTTAACTGAAAACTAAGAGTAGCCCTAAACTTAGTCCCTCAAACTAAGTTCAAACCTAACCTAACCTGGAGCCTAAGTAAAACCATAGACCTAACCCTAACCCTAGGCGGACACCTTAAGCTTAGCCCCAACCCTAACCTGACCCTGATGCTAACTCCAACCGTAACACTGAACCGAAAACTAACAGTAGCCCTAAACTTACTCCCTCAAACTAAGTTCAAACCTAACCTAACCTGAAGCCTATGTAAAACCATAGACCTAACCTTAACCCTAGGTGGACACCTAAAGCTTAACACCAACCCTAACCTGACCCTGAGTCTAACTCCAACGGAAACACTGAACCGAAAACTCACAGTAGCCCGAAACTTACTCACTCAAACTAAGTTCAAACCTAACCTAACCTGAAGCCTAAGTCATACCATACACCTAACCCTAACCCGAGGCGGACAACTTAAGCTCAACCCCAACCCTAACCTGACACTGATGATAACTTCAACCGTAACACTGAATTGAAAACTAACAGTATCCCTAAAGTTACTCCCTCAAACTAAGTTCAAACCTAACCTAACCTGAAGCCTAACTCAAACCATAGACCTAACCCTAACCCTAGGCGGACACCTTAAGCTTAACCCCAACCCTAACCTGACCCTGATGCTAACTCCAACCGTAACACTGAACCGAAAACTAACTGTAGCCCTAAACTTACTCCCTCAAACTAAGTTCAAACCTAACGTAACAGGAAGCCTAACTCAAACCATAGACCTAACCCTAACCCTACGCAGACACCTTAAGCTCAACTCCAACCTTAACCTGACCCTCACGCTAACTCCAACCGTAACACTGAACAGAAAACTAACAGTAGCCCTAACCTTACTCCCTCAAACTAAGTCAAACCAAAAGTAACCTGAAGCCGAACTCAAACCATACACCTAACCCTAACCCTAGGCAGACACCTTAAACTCAACCCCAACCATAACATGACCCTGACGCTTACTCCAACCGTAACAGTTAACTGAAAACTATCAGTAGCCCTAAACTTACTCCCTCAATCTAAGTTCAAAACTAACCTAACCTGAAGCCTAAATCAAACCATACACCTAACCCTAACCCTAGGCGGACACCTTAAGCTCAACGCCAACACTAACATGACCCTGACGCTAACTCTAAATGTAACACTGAACCGAAAACTAAGAGTAGCCCTAAACTTACTCCCTCAAACTAAGTTCAAACCTAACCCATCCTGAAGCCTAAGTAAAACCATAGACCGAACCCTAACCCTAGGTGGACACTTTAATCTTAACCCCAACCCTAACCTGACCCTGACACTAACTCCAACGGAAACACTGAACTGAAAACTCACAGTAGCCCTAAACTTACTCACTCAAACTAAGTTCAAACCTAACCTAACCTGAAGCCTAAGTCAAACCATACACCTAACCCTAACTCTAACCCTAGGCGGACACCTTAAGCTCAACCCCAACCCTAACCTGACCCTGATGCTAACTTCAACCGTAACACTGAATCGTAAACTAACAGTAGGCCTAAACTTATTCCCTCAAACTAAGTTCAAACCTAACCTAACCTGAAATCTAAATCAAACCATAGACCTAACCCTAACCCTGGGCGGACACCTTAAGTTTAACCCCAACCATAACCTGACCCTCACACTAACTCCAACCTTAACACTGAACAGAAAATTATCAGTAGCCCTAAACTTACTCCCTCAACCTAAGTTCAAACCAAAAGTAACCTGAAGCCGAACTCAAACCGTAGACCTAACCCTAACCCTAGGCGGACACCTTACGCTCAACCCCAACCCTAACCTGACCGAGAGGCTTACTCCAACCGTAACAGTTAACTGAAAACTAAGAGTAGCCCTAAACTTACTCCCTCAAACTAAGTTCAAACCTAACCTAACCTGGAGCCTAAGTAAAACCATAGACCTAACTCTAACCCTAGGCGGACACCTTAAGCTTAGCCCCAACCCTAACCTGACCCTGATGCTAACTCCAAACGTAACACTTAACCGAAAACTAATAGTAGCACTAAACTTACTCCCTCAAACTAAGTTCAAGCCTAACCTAACCTGAAGCCTATGTAAAACCATAGACCTAACCCTAACCCTAGGTGGACACCTTAAGCTTAACACCAACCCTAACCTGACCCTGACTCTAACTCCAACGGAAACACTGAACCGAAAACTCACAGTAGCCCTAAACTTACTCACTCAAACTAAGTTCAAACCTAACCTAACCTGAAGCCTAAGTCAAACCATACACCTAACCCTAACCCGAGGCGGACAACTTAAGCTCAACCCCAACCCTAACCTGACACTGATGCTAACTTCAACCGTAACACTGAATCGAAAACTAACAGTATCCCTAAAGTTACTCCCTCAAACTAAGTTCAAACCTAACCTAACCTGAAGCCTAACTCAAACCATAGACCTAACCCTAACCCTAGGCGGACACCTTAAGCTTAACCCCAACCCTAACCTGACCCTGATGCTAACTCCAACCGTAACACTGAACCGAAAACTAACTGTAGCCCTAAACTTACTCCCTCAAACTAAGTTCAAACCTAAAGTAACAGGAAGCCTTACTCAAACCATAGACCTAACCCTAACCCTACGCAGACACCTTAAGCTCAACTCCAACCTTACCCTGACCCTCACGCTAACTCCAACTGTAACACTGAACAGAAAACTAACAGTAGCCCTAACCTTACTCCCTCAAACTAAGTTCAAACCAAAAGTAACCTGAAGCCGAACTCAAACCATACACCTAACCCTAACCCTAGGCAGACACCTTAAACTCAACCCCAACCATAACATGACCCTGACGCTTACTCCGACCGTAACAGTTAACTGAAAACTATCAGTAGCCCTAAACTTACTCCCTCAATCTAAGTTCAAAACTAACCTAACCTGAAGCCTAAATCAAACCATACACCTAACCCTAATCCTAGGCGGACACCTTAAGCTCAACCCCAACACTAACATGACCCTGACGCTAACTCTAAATGTGACACTGAACCGAAAACTAAGAGTAGCCCTAAACTTACTCCCTCAAACTAAGTTCAAACCTAACCTATCCTGAAGCCTAAGTAAAACCATAGACCGAACCCTAACCTTAGGTGGACACTTTAATCTTAACCCCAACCCTAACCTGACCCTGACACTAACTCCAACGGAAACACTGAACTGAAAACTCACAGTAGCCCTAAACTTACTCACTCAAACTAAGTTCAAACCTAACCTAACCTGAAGCCTAAGTCAAACCATACACCTAACCCTAACTCTAACCCTAGGCGGACACCTTAAGCTCAACCCCAACCCTAACCTGACCCTGATGCTAACTTCAACTGTAACATTGAATCGAAAACTAACAGTATGCCTAAACTTACTCCCTCAAGCTAAGTTCTAACCTAACTTAACCTGGAGCCTAAGTAAAACCATAGACCTAACCCTAACCGTAGGCGGACACCTTAAGCTTAGGCCCAACGCTAACCTGACCCTGATGCTAACTCCAACCGTAACACTGAACTGAAAACTAACAGTAGCCCTAAAATTTCTCCCTCAAACTAAGTTCAAACCTAACCTAACCTGAAGCCTAAGTAAAACCATAGACCTAACACTAACCATAGGTGGACACCTTAAGCTTAACACCAACCCTAACCTGACCCTGACACTAACTCCAACGGAAACACTGAATCGAAAACTCACAGTAGCCCTAAACTTACTCACTCAAACTAAGTTCAAACCTAACCGATCCTGAAGCCTAAGTCAAACCATACACCGAACCCTAACCCTAGGCGGACACCTTAAGCTCAACCCCAACCCTAACCTGACCCTGATGGTAACTCCAACGGAAACACTAAACCGAAAACTCACAGTAGCCCTAAAGTTATTCCCTCAAACAAAGTTCAAACCTAACCTAACCTGAAGCCTAACTCAAACCATAGACCTAACCCTAACCCTAGGCGGACACCTTAAGCTTAACCCCAACCCTAACCTGTCCCTAATGCCAACTCCAACCGTAACACTGAACCGAAAACTAACAGTAGCCCTAAACTTACTCCCTCAATCTAAGTTCAAACCTTACCTAACCTGAAGCCTAACTAAAACCATAGACCTAACCCTAACCCTAGGCGGACACCTTAAGCTCAACTCCAACCTTAACCTGACCCTCACGCTTACTCCAACCGTAACACTGAACAGAAAACTAACAGTAGCCATAAACTTACTCCCTCAAACTAAGTTCAAACCAAAAGTAACCTGAAGCCGAACTCAAACCATACACCTAACCCTAACCCTAGGCGGACACCTTAAACTCAACCCCAACCATAACATGACTCTGACGCTTACTCCAACTGTAACAGTTAACTAAAAACTATCAGTACCCCTAAACATACTCCCTCAAACTAAGTTCAAACCTAACCTAACCTGAAGCCTAAATCAACCCATACACCTAACCCTAACCCTAGGCGGACACCTTAAGCTCAACCCCAACACTAACATGACCCTGACGCTAACTCTAAATGTAACACTGAACCGAAAACTAAGAGTAGCCCTAAACATACTCCCTCAAACTAAGTTCAAACCTAACCTAACCTGAAGCTTAAGTAAAACCATAGACCGAACCCTAACCCTAGGTGGACACTTTAAGCTTAACCCCAACCCTAACCTGACCCTGACACTAACTCCAACGGAAACACTGAACCGAAAACTCACAGTAGCCCTAAACTTACTCACTCAAACTAAGTTCAAATCTAACCTAACCGGAAGCCTAAGTCAAACAATACACCTAACCCTAACCCAAGGCGGACACCTTAAGTTTAACCCCAACCCTAACCTGACCCTCACGCTAACTCCAAACTTAACACTGAACAGAAAACTATCAGTAGCCCTAAACTTACTACCTCAAACTAAGTTCAAACCAAAAAAACCTGAAGCCGAACTCAAACCGTACACCTAACCCTAACACTAGGCGGACACCTTACGCTCAACGCCAACCCTAACCTGACCCAGAGGCTTACTCCAACCGTAACAGTTAACTGAAAACTAACAATAGCCCTAAACTTACTCCCTCAAACTAAGTTCTAACCTAACCTAACCTGGAGCCTAAGTAAAACCATAGACCTAACCCTAACCCTAGGCGGACACCTTAAGCTTAGCCCCAACCCTAACCTGACCCTGATGCTAACTCTAAATTTAACACTGAACCGAAAACTAACAGTAGCCCTAAACTTACTCCCTCAAACTAAGTTCAACCTAACCTAACCTGAAGTCTAAGTCAAACCATACACCTAACCCTAACCCTAGGCGGACACCTTAAGCTCCACCCCAACCCTAACCTGACCCTGATGCTAACTTCAACCTTAACACTGAATGGAAAACTACTAACAGTAGTCCTAAACTTACTCCCTCAAACTAAGTTCAAACGCAACGTAACAGAAAGCCTAACTCAAACCATAGACCTAACCCTAAACCTAGGCGAACACCTTAAGCTCAACTCCAACCTTAACCTGACCCTCACGCTAACTCCAACCGTAACACTGAACAGAAAACTAACAGTAGCCCTAAACTTACTCCCTCAAACTAAGTTCAAACCAAGAGTAACCTGAAGCCGAACTCAAACCATAGACCTAACCCTAACCCTAGGCGGACACCTTAAGCTCAACCCCAACCATAACCTGACCCCGAAGCTAACTTCAACCGTAACACTGAATAGAAAACTAACAGTATCCCTAAACATACTCCCTCAAACTAAGTTCAAACCTAACCTAACCTAAAGGCAAACTCAAATCATAGACCTAACCCTAACCCTTTGCGGACACCTTAAGCTCAACCCCAACCCTAACCTGACCCTGATGCTAACTTCAACCGTAACACTGAATCGAAAACTAACAGTAGCCCTAAACTTACTCCCTCAAACTAAGTTCAAACCTAACCTAACCTGAAGCCTAACTCAAACCATAGACCTAACCTTAACCCTAGGCGGACACCTTCAGCTTAACCCGAACCCAAACTTGACCCTGATGCTAACTCCAACCGTAACACTGAACCGAAAACTAACAGTAGCCCTAACTTACTCCCTCAAATTAAGTTCAATCCTAACGTAACAGGAAGCCTAACTCAAACCATAGACCTAACCCTAACCCTAGGCGGGCACCTTAAGCTCAACTCCAACCCTAACCTGACCCTCACGCTAACTCCAACCGTAATACTGAACAGAAAACTAACAGTAGCCCTAAACTTACTCCCTCAAACTAAGTTCAAACCAAAAGTAACCTGAAGCCGAACTCAAACCATAGACCTAACCCTAACCCTAGGCGGACACCTTAAACTCAACCCCAACCCTAACCTGACCCTGGCGATTACTCCAACCATAACAGTTAACTGAAAACTAACAGTAGCCCTAAACTTACTCCCTCAAACTAAGTTCAAACCTAACCTTACCTGAAGCCTAAATCAAACCATACACCTAACCCTAACCCTAGGCGGACACCTTAAGCTCAACCCCAACACTAACATGACCCTGACCCTAACTCCAACGGAAACACTGAACCGAAAACTTACAGTAGCCCTAAACTTACCCACTCAAACTAAGTTCAAACCTAACCTAACCTGAAGCCTATGTCAAACCATACACCTAACCCTAACCCTAGGCGGACACCTTAAGCTCAACCCCAACCCTAACCTGACCCTGATGCTAACTTCAACCGTAACACTGAATCGAAAACTAACAGTAGGCCTAAACTTCCTCCCTCAAACTAAGTTCAAACCTAACCTAACCTGAAACCTAAATCAAACCATAGACCTAACCCTAACCCTAGGCGGACAACTTAAGTTTAACCACAACGATAACCTGACCCTCACGCTAACTCCAACCTTAACACTGAACAGAAAAGTATCATTAGCCCTAAACTTACTCCCTCAAACTAAGTTCAAACCAAAAGTAACCTGAAGCCGAACTCAAACCGTAGACCTAACCCTAACCCTAGGCGGACACCTTACGCTCAACCCCAACCATAACATGACCCTGACGCTTACTCCAACCGTAACAGTTAACTGAAAACTATCAGTAGCCCTAAACTTACTCCCTCAAACTAAATTCTAACCTAACCTAACCTGGAGCCTAAGTAAAACCATAGACCTAACCCTAACCCTAGGCGGACACCTTAAGCGTAGCCCCAACCCTAACCTGACCCTGATGCTAACTCCAACTGTAACACTGAACCGAAAACTAACAGTAGCCCAAAACTTACTCCCTCAAACTAAGTTCAAAACTAACCTAACCTGAAGCCTATGAAAAACCATAGACCTAACCCTAACCCTAGGTGGAAACCTTAAGCTTAACACCAACCCTAACCTGACCCTGACACTAACTCCAACGGAAACACTGAATCGAAAACTCACAGTAGCCCTAAACTTACTCACTCAAACTAAGTTCAAACCTAACCTAACCTGAAGCCTAAGTCAGACCATACACCTTACCCTAACGCTAGGCGGACACCTTAAGCACAACCCTAACCCTAACCTGACTGATGCTAACTTCAACCGTAACACTGAATCGAAAACCAACAGTAGCCCTAAACTTACTCCCTCAAACTAAGTTCAAACCTAACCTAACCTGAATCCTAACTAAAACCATAGACCTAACCCTAACCCTAGGCGGACACCTTAAGCTTAACCTCAACCCAAACCTGACCCTGATGCTAACTCTAAATGTAACACTGAACCGAAAACTAACAGTAGTCCTAAACTAACTCCCTCAAACTAAGTTCAAAGCCAACTTAACAGAAAGCCTAACTCAAACCATAGACCTAACCCTAACCCTAGGCGGACACCTTAAGCTCAACTCAAACACTAACCTGACCCTCACGCAAACTCCAACCGTAACACTGAACAGAAAACTAACAGTAGCCCTAAACTTACTCCCTCAAACTAAGTTCAAACCTAACCTAACCTGAAGCCTAAATCAACCCATACACCTAACCCTAACCCTAGGCGGACACCTTAAGCTCAACCCCAACACTAACATGACCCTGACGCTAACTCTAAATGTAACACTGAACCGAAAACTAAGAGTAGCCCTAAACATACTCCCTCAAACTAAGTTCAAACCTAACCTAACCTGAAGCTTAAGTAAAACCATAGACCGAACCCTAACCCTAGGTGGACACTTTAAGCTTAACCCCAACCCTAACCTGACCCTGACACTAACTCCAACGGAAACACTGAACCGAAAACTCACAGTAGCCCTAAACTTACTCACTCAAACTAAGTTCAAATCTAACCTAACCGGAAGCCTAAGTCAAACAATACACCTAACCCTAACCCAAGGCGGACACCTTAAGTTTAACCCCAACCCTAACCTGACCCTCACGCTAACTCCAAACTTAACACTGAACAGAAAACTATCAGTAGCCCTAAACTTACTACCTCAAACTAAGTTCAAACCAAAAAAACCTGAAGCCGAACTCAAACCGTACACCTAACCCTAACACTAGGCGGACACCTTACGCTCAACGCCAACCCTAACCTGACCCAGAGGCTTACTCCAACCGTAACAGTTAACTGAAAACTAACAATAGCCCTAAACTTACTCCCTCAAACTAAGTTCTAACCTAACCTAACCTGGAGCCTAAGTAAAACCATAGACCTAACCCTAACCCTAGGCGGACACCTTAAGCTTAGCCCCAACCCTAACCTGACCCTGATGCTAACTCTAAATTTAACACTGAACCGAAAACTAACAGTAGCCCTAAACTTACTCCCTCAAACTAAGTTCAACCTAACCTAACCTGAAGTCTAAGTCAAACCATACACCTAACCCTAACCCTAGGCGGACACCTTAAGCTCCACCCCAACCCTAACCTGACCCTGATGCTAACTTCAACCATAACACTGAATGGAAAACTACTAACAGTAGTCCTAAACTTACTCCCTCAAACTAAGTTCAAACGCAACGTAACAGAAAGCCTAACTCAAACCATAGACCTAACCCTAAACCTAGGCGAACACCTTAAGCTCAACTCCAACCTTAACCTGACCCTCACGCTAACTCCAACCGTAACACTGAACAGAAAACTAACAGTAGCCCTAAACTTACTCCCTCAAACTAAGTTCAAACCAAGAGTAACCTGAAGCCGAACTCAAACCATAGACCTAACCCTAACCCTAGGCGGACACCTTAAGCTCAACCCCAACCATAACCTGACCCCGAAGCTAACTTCAACCGTAACACTGAATAGAAAACTAACAGTATCCCTAAACATACTCCCTCAAACTAAGTTCAAACCTAACCTAACCTAAAGGCTAACTCAAATCATAGACCTAACCCTAACCCTTTGCGGACACCTTAAGCTCAACCCCAACCCTAACCTGACCCTGATGCTAACTTCAACCGTAACACTGAATCGAAAACTAACAGTAGCCCTAAACTTACTCCCTCAAACTAAGTTCAAACCTAACCTAACCTGAAGCCTAACTCAAACCATAGACCTAACCTTAACCCTAGGCGGACACCTTCAGCTTAACCCGAACCCAAACTTGACCCTGATGCTAACTCCAACCGTAACACTGAACCGAAAACTAACAGTAGCCCTAACTTACTCCCTCAAATTAAGTTCAATCCTAACGTAACAGGAAGCCTAACTCAAACCATAGACCTAACCCTAACCCTAGGCGGGCACCTTAAGCTCAACTCCAACCCTAACCTGACCCTCACGCTAACTCCAACCGTAATACTGAACAGAAAACTAACAGTAGCCCTAAACTTACTCCCTCAAACTAAGTTCAAACCAAAAGTAACCTGAAGCCGAACTCAAACCATAGACCTAACCCTAACCCTAGGCGGACACCTTAAACTCAACCCCAACCCTAACCTGACCCTGGCGATTACTCCAACCATAACAGTTAACTGAAAACTAACAGTAGCCCTAAACTTACTCCCTCAAACTAAGTTCAAACCTAACCTTACCTGAAGCCTAAATCAAACCATACACCTAACCCTAACCCTAGGCGGACACCTTAAGCTCAACCCCAACACTAACATGACCCTGACCCTAACTCCAACGGAAACACTGAACCGAAAACTTACAGTAGCCCTAAACTTACCCACTCAAACTAAGTTCAAACCTAACCTAACCTGAAGCCTATGTCAAACCATACACCTAACCCTAACCCTAGGCGGACACCTTAAGCTCAACCCCAACCCTAACCTGACCCTGATGCTAACTTCAACCGTAACACTGAATCGAAAACTAACAGTAGGCCTAAACTTCCTCCCTCAAACTAAGTTCAAACCTAACCTAACCTGAAACCTAAATCAAACCATAGACCTAACCCTAACCCTAGGCGGACAACTTAAGTTTAACCACAACGATAACCTGACCCTCACGCTAACTCCAACCTTAACACTGAACAGAAAAGTATCATTAGCCCTAAACTTACTCCCTCAAACTAAGTTCAAACCAAAAGTAACCTGAAGCCGAACTCAAACCGTAGACCTAACCCTAACCCTAGGCGGACACCTTACGCTCAACCCCAACCTTAACATGACCCTGACGCTTACTCCAACCGTAACAGTTAACTGAAAACTATCAGTAGCCCTAAACTTACTCCCTCAAACTAAATTCTAACCTAACCTAACCTGGAGCCTAAGTAAAACCATAGACCTAACCCTAACCCTAGGCGGACACCTTAAGCGTAGCCCCAACCCTAACCTGACCCTGATGCTAACTCCAACTGTAACACTGAACCGAAAACTAACAGTAGCCCAAAACTTACTCCCTCAAACTAAGTTCAAAACTAACCTAACCTGAAGCCTATGAAAAACCATAGACCTAACCCTAACCCTAGGTGGAAACCTTAAGCTTAACACCAACCCTAACCTGACCCTGACACTAACTCCAACGGAAACACTGAATCGAAAACTCACAGTAGCCCTAAACTTACTCACTCAAACTAAGTTCAAACCTAACCTAACCTGAAGCCTAAGTCAGACCATACACCTTACCCTAACGCTAGGCGGACACCTTAAGCACAACCCTAACCCTAACCTGACTGATGCTAACTTCAACCGTAACACTGAATCGAAAACCAACAGTAGCCCTAAACTTACTCCCTCAAACTAAGTTCAAACCTAACCTAACCTGAATCCTAACTAAAACCATAGACCTAACCCTAACCCTAGGCGGACACCTTAAGCTTAACCTCAACCCAAACCTGACCCTGATGCTAACTCTAAATGTAACACTGAACCGAAAACTAACAGTAGTCCTAAACTAACTCCCTCAAACTAAGTTCAAACCCAACGTAACAGAAAGCCTAACTCAAACCATAGACCTAACCCTAACCCTAGGCGGACACCTTAAGCTCAACTCAAACACTAACCTGACCCTCACGCAAACTCCAACCGTAACACTGAACAGAAAACTAACAGTAGCCCTAAACTTACTCCCTCAAACTAAGTTCAAACCTAACCTAACCTGAAGCCTAACTCAAACCCTAGACCTAACCCTTACCGTAGGCTGACACCTTAAGCTTAACCCGAACCCAAACTTGACCCTGATGCTAACTCCAACCGTAACACTGAACCGAAAACTAACAGTAGCCCTAACTTACTCCCTCAAATTAAGTTCAATCCTAACGTAACAGGAAGCCTAACTCAAACCATAGACCTAACCCTAACCCTAGGCGGGCACCTTAAGCTCAACTCCAACCCTAACCTGACCCTCACGCTAACTCCAACCGTAATACTGAACAGAAAACTAACAGTAGCCCTAAACTTACTCCCTCAAACTAAGTTCAAACCAAAAGTAACCTGAAGCCGAACTCAAACCATAGACCTAACCCTAACCCTAGGCGGACACCTTAAACTCAACCCCAACCCTAACCTGACCCTGGCGATTACTCCAACCATAACAGTTAACTGAAAACTAACAGTAGCCCTAAACTTACTCCCTCAAAATAAGTTCAAACCTAACCTTACCTGAAGCCTAAATCAAACCATACACCTAACCCTAACCCTAGGCGGACACCTTAAGCTCAACCCCAACACTAACATGACCCTGACCCTAACTCTAAATGGAAGACTGAACCCTAAACTAAGAGTAGTCCTAAACTTACTCCCTCAAACTGAATTCAAACCTAACCTCACCTGAAGCCTAAGTAAAATCATAGACCTAAACCTAACCCTAGGTGGACACCTTAAGCTTAACCCCAACCCTAACCTGACCCTGACACTAACTCCAACGGAAACACTGAACCGAAAACTCACAGTAGCCCTAAACTTACCCACTCAAACTAAGTTCAAACCTAACCTAACCTGAAGCCTAAGTCAAACCATACACCTAACCCTAACCCTAGGCGGACACCTTAAGCTCAACCCCAACCCTAACCTGACCCTGATGCTAACTTCAACCGTAACACTGAATCGAAAACTAACAGTAGGCCTAAACTTCCTCCCTCAAACTAAGTTCAAACCTAACCTAACCTGAAACCTAAATCAAACCATAGATCTAACCCTAACCCTAGGCGGACAACTTAAGTTTAACCACAACAATAACCTGACCCTCACGCTAACTCCAACCTTAACACTGAACAGAAAAGTATCATTAGCCCTAAACTTACTCCCTCAAACTAAGTTCAAACCAAAAGTAACCTGAAGCCGAACTCAAACCGTAGACCTAATCCTAACCCTAGGCGGACACCTTACGCTCAACCCCAACCATAACATGACCCTGACGCTTACTCCAACTGTAACAGTTAACTGAAAACTATCAGTAGCCCTAAACTTACTCCCTCAAACTAAATTCTAACCTAACCTAACCTGGAGCCTAAGTAAAACCATAGACCTAACCCTAACCCTAGGCGGACACCTTAAGCTTAGCCCCAACCCTAACCAGATCCTGACGCTTACTCCAACCGTAACAGTTAACTGAAAACTAACAGTAACCCTAAACTTACTCCCTCAAACTAAGTTCAAACCTAACCTAACCTGAAGCCTATATCAAACCATACACCTAACCCTAACCCAAGGCGGACACCTTAAGATCAACCCCAACACTAACATGACCCTGACGTTAACCCTAAATGTAACACTGAACCGAAAACTAAGAGTAGCCCTAAACTTACTCCCGCAAACTAAGTTCAAACCTAACCTAACCTGAAGCCTAAGTAAAACCATAGACCTAAACCTTACCCTAGGTGGACACTTTAAGCTTAGCCCCAACCCGAACCTGATCCTGACACTAACTCCAACGGAAACACTGAACCGAAAACTCACAGTAGCCCTAAACTTACTAACTCAAACTAAGTTCAAACCTAACCTAACCTGAAGGCTAAGTCAAACAATACACCTAACCCTAACCCTAGGTGGACACTTTAAGCTTAACCCCAAACCTAACCTGACCCTGACTCTAACTCCAATGGAAACACTGAACCGAAAACTCACAGTAGCCCGAAACTTACTCACTCAAACTAAGTTCAAACCTAACCTAACCTGAAGCCTAAGTCAAACCATACACCTAACCCTAACCCGAGGCGGACAACTTAAGCTCAACCCCAACCCTAACCTGACACTGATGATAACTTCAACCGTAACACTGAATCGAAAACTAACAGTATCCCTAAAGTTACTCCCTCAAACTAAGTTCAAACCTAACCTAACCTGAAGCCTAACTCATACCATAGACCTAACCCTAACCCTAGGCGGACACCTTAAGCTTAACCCCAACCCTAACCTGACCCTGATGCTAACTCCAACCGTAACACTGAACCGAAAACTAACTGTAGCCCTAAACTTACTCCCTCAAACTAAGTTCAAACCTAAAGTAACAGGAAGCCTTACTCAAACCATAGACCTAACCCTAACCCTACGCAGACACCTTAAGCTCAACTCCAACCTTAACCTGACTCTCACGCTAACTCCAACCATAACACTGAACAGAAAACTAACAGTAGCCCTAACCTTACTCCCTCAAACTAAGTTCAAACCAAAAGTAACCTGAAGCCGAACTCAAACCATACACCTAACCCTAACCCTAGGCAGACACCTTAAACTCAACCCCAACCATAACATGACCCTGACGCTTACTCCAACCGTAACAGTTAACTGAAAACTATCAGTAGCCCTAAACTTACTCCCTCAATCTAAGTTCAAAACTAACCTAACCTGAAGCCTAAATCAAACCATACACCTAACCCTAACCCTAGGCGGACACCTTAAGCTCAACCCCAACACTAACATGACCCTGACGCTAACTCTAAATGTAACACTGAACCGAAAACTAAGAGTAGCCCTAAACTTACTCCCTCAAACTAAGTTCAAACCTAACCTATCCTGAAGCCTAAGTAAAACCATAGACCGAACCCTAACCCTAGGTGGACACTTTAATCTTAACCCCAACCCTAACCTGACCCTGACACTAACTCCAAAGGAAACACTGAACTGAAAACTCACAGTAGCCCTAAACTTACTCACTCAAACTAAGTTCAAACCTAACCTAACCTGAAGCCTAAGTCAAACCATACACCTAACCCTAACTCTAACCCTAGGCGGACACCTTAAGCTCAACCCCAACCCTAACCTGACCCTGATGCTAACTTCAACTGTAACATTGAATCGAAAACTAACAGTATGCCTAAACTTACTCCCTCAAGCTAAGTTCTAACCTAACTTAACCTGGAGCCTAAGTAAAACCATAGACCTAACCCTAACCGTAGGCGGACACCTTAAGCTTAGGCCCAACGCTAACCTGACCCTGATGCTAACTCCAACCGTAACACTGAACTGAAAACTAACAGTAGCCCTAAAATTTCTCCCTCAAACTAAGTTCAAACCTAACCTAACCTGAAGCCTAAGTAAAACCATAGACCTAACACTAACCATAGGTGGACACCTTAAGCTTAACACCAACCCTAACCTGACCCTGACACTAACTCCAACGGAAACACTGAATCGAAAACTCACAGTAGCCCTAAACTTACTCACTCAAACTAAGTTCAAACCTAACCGATCCTGAAGCCTAAGTCAAACCATACACCGAACCCTAACCCTAGGCGGACACCTTAAGCTCAACCCCAACCCTAACCTGACCCTGATGGTAACTCCAACGGAAACACTAAACCGAAAACTCACAGTAGCCCTAAAGTTATTCCCTCAAACAAAGTTCAAACCTAACCTAACCTGAAGCCTAACTCAAACCATAGACCTAACCCTAACCCTAGGCGGACACCTTAAGCTTAACCCCAACCCTAACCTGTCCCTAATGCCAACTCCAACCGTAACACTGAACCGAAAACTAACAGTAGCCCTAAACTTACTCCCTCAATCTAAGTTCAAACCTTACCTAACCTGAAGCCTAACTAAAACCATAGACCTAACCCTAACCCTAGGCGGACACCTTAAGCTCAACTCCAACCTTAACCTGACCCTCACGCTTACTCCAACCGTAACACTGAACAGAAAACTAACAGTAGCCCTAAACTTACTCCCTCACACTAAGTTCAAACCAAAAGTAACCTGAAGCCGAACTCAAACCATACACCTAACCCTAACCCTAGGCGGACACCTTAAACTCAACCCCAACCATAACATGACTCTGACGCTTACTCCAACTGTAACAGTTAACTAAAAACTATCAGTACCCCTAAACATACTCCCTCAAACTAAGTTCAAACCTAACCTAACCTGAAGCCTAAATCAACCCATACACCTAACCCTAACCCTAGGCGGACACCTTAAGCTCAACCCCAACACTAACATGACCCTGACGCTAACTCTAAATGTAACACTGAACCGAAAACTAAGAGTAGCCCTAAACATACTCCCTCAAACTAAGTTCAAACCTAACCTAACCTGAAGCTTAAGTAAAACCATAGACCGAACCCTAACCCTAGGTGGACACTTTAAGCTTAACCCCAACCCTAACCTGACCCTGACACTAACTCCAACGGAAACACTGAACCGAAAACTCACAGTAGCCCTAAACTTACTCACTCAAACTAAGTTCAAATCTAACCTAACCGGAAGCCTAAGTCAAACAATACACCTAACCCTAACCCAAGGCGGACACCTTAAGTTTAACCCCAACCCTAACCTGACCCTCACGCTAACTCCAAACTTAACACTGAACAGAAAACTATCAGTAGCCCTAAACTTACTACCTCAAACTAAGTTCAAACCAAAAAAACCTGAAGCCGAACTCAAACCGTACACCTAACCCTAACACTAGGCGGACACCTTACGCTCAACGCCAACCCTAACCTGACCCAGAGGCTTACTCCAACCGTAACAGTTAACTGAAAACTAACAATAGCCCTAAACTTACTCCCTCAAACTAAGTTCTAACCTAACCTAACCTGGAGCCTAAGTAAAACCATAGACCTAACCCTAACCCTAGGCGGACACCTTAAGCTTAGCCCCAACCCTAACCTGACCCTGATGCTAACTCTAAATTTAACACTGAACCGAAAACTAACAGTAGCCCTAAACTTACTCCCTCAAACTAAGTTCAACCTAACCTAACCTGAAGTCTAAGTCAAACCATACACCTAACCCTAACCCTAGGCGGACACCTTAAGCTCCACCCCAACCCTAACCTGACCCTGATGCTAACTTCAACCTTAACACTGAATGGAAAACTACTAACAGTAGTCCTAAACTTACTCCCTCAAACTAAGTTCAAACGCAACGTAACAGAAAGCCTAACTCAAACCATAGACCTAACCCTAAACCTAGGCGAACACCTTAAGCTCAACTCCAACCTTAACCTGACCCTCACGCTAACTCCAACCGTAACACTGAACAGAAAACTAACAGTAGCCCTAAACTTACTCCCTCAAACTAAGTTCAAACCAAGAGTAACCTGAAGCCGAACTCAAACCATAGACCTAACCCTAACCCTAGGCGGACACCTTAAGCTCAACCCCAACCATAACCTGACCCCGAAGCTAACTTCAACCGTAACACTGAATAGAAAACTAACAGTATCCCTAAACATACTCCCTCAAACTAAGTTCAAACCTAACCTAACCTAAAGGCTAACTCAAATCATAGACCTAACCCTAACCCTTTGCGGACACCTTAAGCTCAACCCCAACCCTAACCTGACCCTGATGCTAACTTCAACCGTAACACTGAATCGAAAACTAACAGTAGCCCTAAACTTACTCCCTCAAACTAAGTTCAAACCTAACCTAACCTGAAGCCTAACTCAAACCATAGACCTAACCTTAACCCTAGGCGGACACCTTCAGCTTAACCCGAACCCAAACTTGACCCTGATGCTAACTCCAACCGTAACACTGAACCGAAAACTAACAGTAGCCCTAACTTACTCCCTCAAATTAAGTTCAATCCTAACGTAACAGGAAGCCTAACTCAAACCATAGACCTAACCCTAACCCTAGGCGGGCACCTTAAGCTCAACTCCAACCCTAACCTGACCCTCACGCTAACTCCAACCGTAATACTGAACAGAAAACTAACAGTAGCCCTAAACTTACTCCCTCAAACTAAGTTCAAACCAAAAGTAACCTGAAGCCGAACTCAAACCATAGACCTAACCCTAACCCTAGGCGGACACCTTAAACTCAACCCCAACCCTAACCTGACCCTGGCGATTACTCCAACCATAACAGTTAACTGAAAACTAACAGTAGCCCTAAACTTACTCCCTCAAACTAAGTTCAAACCTAACCTTACCTGAAGCCTAAATCAAACCATACACCTAACCCTAACCCTAGGCGGACACCTTAAGCTCAACCCCAACACTAACATGACCCTGACCCTAACTCCAACGGAAACACTGAACCGAAAACTTACAGTAGCCCTAAACTTACCCACTCAAACTAAGTTCAAACCGAACCTAACCTGAAGCCTATGTCAAACCATACACCTAACCCTAACCCTAGGCGGACACCTTAAGCTCAACCCCAACCCTAACCTGACCCTGATGCTAACTTCAACCGTAACACTGAATCGAAAACTAACAGTAGGCCTAAACTTCCTCCCTCAAACTAAGTTCAAACCTAACCTAACCTGAAACCTAAATCAAACCATAGACCTAACCCTAACCCTAGGCGGACAACTTAAGTTTAACCACAACGATAACCTGACCCTCACGCTAACTCCAACCTTAACACTGAACAGAAAAGTATCATTAGCTCTAAACTTACTCCCTCAAACTAAGTTCAAACCAAAAGTAACCTGAAGCCGAACTCAAACCGTAGACCTAACCCTAACCCTAGGCGGACACCTTACGCTCAACCCCAACCATAACATGACCCTGACGCTTACTCCAACCGTAACAGTTAACTGAAAACTATCAGTAGCCCTAAACTTACTCCCTCAAACTAAATTCTAACCTAACCTAACCTGGAGCCTAAGTAAAACCATAGACCTAACCCTAACCCTAGGCGGACACCTTAAGCGTAGCCCCAACCCTAACCTGACCCTGATGCTAACTCCAACTGTAACACTGAACCGAAAACTAACAGTAGCCCAAAACTTACTCCCTCAAACTAAGTTCAAAACTAACCTAACCTGAAGCCTATGAAAAACCATAGACCTAACCCTAACCCTAGGTGGAAACCTTAAGCTTAACACCAACCCTAACCTGACCCTGACACTAACTCCAACGGAAACACTGAATCGAAAACTCACAGTAGCCCTAAACTTACTCACTCAAACTAAGTTCAAACCTAACCTAACCTGAAGCCTAAGTCAGACCATACACCTTACCCTAACGCTAGGCGGACACCTTAAGCACAACCCTAACCCTAACCTGACTGATGCTAACTTCAACCGTAACACTGAATCGAAAACCAACAGTAGCCCTAAACTTACTCCCTCAAACTAAGTTCAAACCTAACCTAACCTGAATCCTAACTAAAACCATAGACCTAACCCTAACCCTAGGCGGACACCTTAAGCTTAACCTCAACCCAAACCTGACCCTGATGCTAACTCTAAATGTAACACTGAACCGAAAACTAACAGTAGTCCTAAACTAACTCCCTCAAACTAAGTTCAAACCCAACGTAACAGAAAGCCTAACTCAAACCATAGACCTAACCCTAACCCTAGGCGGACACCTTAAGCTCAACTCAAACACTAACCTGACCCTCACGCAAACTCCAACCGTAACACTGAACAGAAAACTAACAGTAGCCCTAAACTTACTCCCTCAAACTAAGTTCAAACCTAACCTAACCTGAAGCCTAACTCAAACCCTAGACCTAACCCTTACCGTAGGCTGACACCTTAAGCTTAACCCGAACCCAAACTTGACCCTGATGCTAACTCCAACCGTAACACTGAACCGAAAACTAACAGTAGCCCTAACTTACTCCCTCAAATTAAGTTCAATCCTAACGTAACAGGAAGCCTAACTCAAACCATAGACCTAACCCTAACCCTAGGCGGGCACCTTAAGCTCAACTCCAACCCTAACCTGACCCTCACGCTAACTCCAACCGTAATACTGAACAGAAAACTAACAGTAGCCCTAAACTTACTCCCTCAAACTAAGTTCAAACCAAAAGTAACCTGAAGCCGAACTCAAACCATAGACCTAACCCTAACCCTAGGCGGACACCTTAAACTCAACCCCAACCCTAACCTGACCCTGGCGATTACTCCAACCATAACAGTTAACTGAAAACTAACAGTAGCCCTAAACTTACTCCCTCAAAATAAGTTCAAACCTAACCTTACCTGAAGCCTAAATCAAACCATACACCTAACCCTAACCCTAGGCGGACACCTTAAGCTCAACCCCAACACTAACATGACCCTGACCCTAACTCTAAATGGAAGACTGAACCCTAAACTAAGAGTAGTCCTAAACTTACTCCCTCAAACTGAATTCAAACCTAACCTCACCTGAAGCCTAAGTAAAATCATAGACCTAAACCTAACCCTAGGTGGACACCTTAAGCTTAACCCCAACCCTAACCTGACCCTGACACTAACTCCAACGGAAACACTGAACCGAAAACTCACAGTAGCCCTAAACTTACCCACTCAAACTAAGTTCAAACCTAACCTAACCTGAAGCCTAAGTCAAACCATACACCTAACCCTAACCCTAGGCGGACACCTTAAGCTCAACCCCAACCCTAACCTGACCCTGATGCTAACTTCAACCGTAACACTGAATCGAAAACTAACAGTAGGCCTAAACTTCCTCCCTCAAACTAAGTTCAAACCTAACCTAACCTGAAACCTAAATCAAACCATAGATCTAACCCTAACCCTAGGCGGACAACTTACGTTTAACCACAACAATAACCTGACCCTCACGCTAACTCCAACCTTAACACTGAACAGAAAAGTATCATTAGCCCTAAACTTACTCCCTCAAACTAAGTTCAAACCAAAAGTAACCTGAAGCCGAACTCAAACCGTAGACCTAATCCTAACCCTAGGCGGACACCTTACGCTCAACCCCAACCATAACATGACCCTGACGCTTACTCCAACCGTAACAGTTAACTGAAAACTATCAGTAGCCCTAAACTTACTCCCTCAAACTAAATTCTAACCTAACCTAACCTGGAGCCTAAGTAAAACCATAGACCTAACCCTAACCCTAGGCGGACACCTTAAGCTTAGCCCCAAACCTAACCAGATCTTGACGCTTACTCCAACCGTAACAGTTAACTGAAAACTAACAGTAACCCTAAACTTACTCCCTCAAACTAAGTTCAAACCTAACCTAACCTGAAGCCTATATCAAACCATACACCTAACCCTAACCCAAGGCGGACACCTTAAGATCAACCCCAACACTAACATGACCCTGACGTTAACCCTAAATGTAACACTGAACCGAAAACTAAGAGTAGCCCTAAACTTACTCCCGCAAACTAAGTTCAAACCTAACCTAACCTGAAGCCTAAGTAAAACCATAGACCTAAACCTTACCCTAGGTGGACACTTTAAGCTTAGCCCCAACCCGAACCTGATCCTGACACTAACTCCAACGGAAACACTGAACCGAAAACTCACAGTAGCCCTAAACTTACTCACTCAAACTAAGTTCAAACCTAACCTAACCTGAAGGCTAAGTCAAACAATACACCTAACCCTAACCCTAGGTGGACACTTTAAGCTTAACCCCAAACCTAACCTGACCCTGACTCTAACTCCAATGGAAACACTGAACCGAAAACTCACAGTAGCCCGAAACTTACTCACTCAAACTAAGTTCAAACCTAACCTAACCTGAAGCCTAAGTCAAACCATACACCTAACCCTAACCCGAGGCGGACAACTTAAGCTCAACCCCAACCCTAACCTGACACTGATGATAAATTCAACCGTAACACTGAATCGAAAACTAACAGTATCCCTAAAGTTACTCCCTCAAACTAAGTTCAAACCTAACCTAACCTGAAGCCTAACTCATACCATAGACCTAACCCTAACCCTAGGCGGACACCTTAAGCTTAACCCCAACCCTAACCTGACCCTGATGCTAACTCCAACCGTACCACTGAACCGAAAACTAACTGTAGCCCTAAACTTACTCCCTCAAACTAAGTTCAAACCTAAAGTAACAGGAAGCCTTACTCAAACCATAGACCTAACCCTAACCCTACGCAGACACCTTAAGCTCAACTCCAACCTTAACCTGACTCTCACGCTAACTCCAACCGTAACACTGAACAGAAAACTAACAGTAGCCCTAACCTTACTCCCTCAAACTAAGTTCAAACCAAAAGTAACCTGAAGCCGAACTCAAACCATACACCTAACCCTAACCCTAGGCAGACACCTTAAACTCAACCCCTACCATAACATGACCCTGACGCTTACTCCAACCGTAACAGTTAACTGAAAACTATCAGTAGCCCTAAACTTACTCCCTCAATCTAAGTTCAAAACTAACCTAACCTGAAGCCTAAATCAAACCATACACCTAACCCTAACCCTAGGCGGACACCTTAAGCTCAACCCCAACACTAACATGACCCTGACGCTAACTCTAAATGTAACACTGAACCGAAAACTGAGAGTAGCCCTAAACTTACTCCCTCAAACTAAGTTCAAACCTAACCTATCCTGAAGCCTAAGTAAAACCATAGACCGAACCCTAACCCTAGGTGGACACTTTAATCTTAACCCCAACCCTAACCTGACCCTGACACTAACTCCAAAGGAAACACTGAACTGAAAACTCACAGTAGCCCTAAACTTACTCACTCAAACTAAGTTCAAACCTAACCTAACCTGAAGCCTAAGTCAAACCATACACCTAACCCTAACTCTAACCCTAGGCGGACACCTTAAGCTCAACCCCAACCCTAACCTGACCCTGATGCTAACTTCAACCGTAACACTGAATCGAAAACTAACAGTAGGCCTAAACTTATTCCCTCAAACTAAGTTCAAACCTAACCTAACCTGAAACCTAAATCAAACCATAGACCTAACCCTAACCCTAGGCGGACACCTTAAGTTTAACCCCAACCATAACCTGACCCTCACGCTAACTCCAACCTTAACACTGAACAGAAAACTATCAGTAGCCCTAAACTTACTCCCTCAACCTAAGTTCAAACCAAAAGTAACCTGAAGCCGAACTCAAACCATAGACCTAACCCTAACCCTAGGCGGACACCTTACGCTCAACCCCAACCCTAACCTGACCGAGAGGCTTACTCCAACCGTAACAGTTAACTGAAAACTAAGAGTAGCCCTAAACTTACTCCCTCAAACTAAGTTCAAACCTAACCTAACCTGGAGCCTAAGTAAAACCATAGACCTAACCCTAACCCTAGGCGGACACCTTAAGCTTAGCCCCAACCCTAACCTGACCCTGATGCTAACTCCAACCGTAACACTGAACCGAAAACTAACAGTAGCCCTAAACTTACTCCCTCAAACTAAGTTCAAACCTAACCTAACCTGAAGCCTATGTAAAACCATAGACCTAACCTTAACCCTAGGTGGACACCTAAAGCTTAACACCAACCCTAACCTGACCCTGACTCTAACTCCAACGGAAACACTGAACCGAAAACTCACAGTAGCCCGAAACTTACTCACTCAAACTAAGTTCAAACCTAACCTAACCTGAAGCCTAAGTCATACCATACACCTAACCCTAACCCGAGGCGGACAACTTAAGCTCAACCCCAACCCTAACCTGACACTGATGATAACTTCAACCATAACACTGAATTGAAAACTAACAGTATCCCTAAAGTTACTCCCTCAAACTAAGTTCAAACCTAACCTAACCTGAAGCCTAACTCAAACCATAGACCTAACCCTAACCCTAGGCGGACACCTTAAGCTTAACCCCAACCCTAACCTGACCCTGATGCTAACTCCAACCGTAACACTGAACCGAAAACTAACTGTAGCCCTAAACTTACTCCCTCAAACTAAGTTCAAACCTAACGTAACAGGAAGCCTAACTCAAACCATAGACCTAACCCTAACCCTACGCAGACACCTTAAGCTCAACTCCAACCTTAACCTGACCCTCACGCTAACTCCAACCGTAACACTGAACAGAAAACTAACAGTAGCCCTAACCTTACTCCCTCAAACTAAGTTCAAACCAAAAGTAACCTGAAGCCGAACTCAAACCATACACCTAACCCTAACCCTAGGCAGACACCTTAAACTCAACCCCAACCATAACATGACCCTGACGCTTACTCCAACCGTAACAGTTAACTGAAAACTATCAGTAGCCCTAAACTTACTCCCTCAATCTAAGTTCAAAACTAACCTAACCTGAAGCCTAAATCAAACCATACACCTAACCCTAACCCTAGGCGGACACCTTAAGCTCAACCCCAACACTAACATGACCCTGACGCTAACTCTAAATGTAACACTGAACCGAAAACTAAGAGTAGCCCTAAACTTACTCCCTCAAAATAAGTTCAAACCTAACCTATCCTGAAGCCTAAGTAAAACCATAGACCGAACCCTAACCCTAGGTGGACACTTTAATCTTAACCCCAACCCTAACCTGACCCTGACACTAACTCCAAAGGAAACACTGAACTGAAAACTCACAGTAGCCCTAAACTTACTCACTCAAACTAAGTTCAAACCTAACCTAACCTGAAGCCTAAGTCAAACCATACACCTAACCCTAACTCTAACCCTAGGCGGACACCTTAAGCTCAACCCCAACCCTAACCTGACCCTGATGCTAACTTCAACCGTAACACTGATTCGTAAACTAACAGTAGGCCTAAACTTATTCCCTCAAACTAAGTTCAAACCTAACCTAACCTGAAATCTAAATCAAACCATAGACCTAACCCTAACCCTAGGCGGACACCTTAAGTTTAACCCCAACCATAACCTGACCCTCACGCTAACTCCAACCTTAACACTGAACAGAAAATTATCAGTAGCCCTAAACTTACTCCCTCAACCTAAGTTCAAACCAAAAGTAACCTGAAGCCGAACTCAAACCGTAGACCTAACCCTAACCCTAGGCGGACACCTTACGCTCAACCCCAACCCTAACCTGACCGAGAGGCTTACTCCAACCGTAACAGTTAACTGAAAACTAAGAGTAGCCCTAAAAATACTCCCTCAAACTAAGTTCAAAGCTAACCTAACCTGAAGGCTAACTCAAACCATAGACCTAACCCTAACCCTATGCGGACACCTTAAGCTCAACCCCAACCCTAACCTGACCCTGATGCTAACTTCAACCGTAACACTGAATCGAAAACTAACAGTAGCCCTAAACTTACTCCCTCAAACTAAGTTCAAACCTAACCTAACCTGAAGCCTAAGTCAAACCATACACCTAACCCTAACCCTAGGCGGACACCTTAAGCTCAACCCCAACCCTAACCTGAACCTGATGCTAACTTCAACCGTAACATTGAATCGAAAACTAACAGTAGGCCTAAACTTACTTCCTCAAACTGAGTTCAAACCTAACCTAACCTGAAACCTAAATCAAAACCATAGACCTAACCCTAACCCTATGCGGACACCTTAAGTTTAACCACAACCATAACCTGACCCTCACGCTAACTCCAACCTTAACACTGAACAGAAAACTATCAGTAGCCCTAAACTTACTACCCTCAAACTAAGTTCAAACCAAAAGTAACCTGAAGCCGAACTCAAACAATACACCAAACCCTAACCCTAGGCGGACACCTTAAGCTCAACCCCAACCCTAACCTGACCCTGATGCTAACTTCAACCGTAACACTGAATCGAAAACTACTAACAGTAGCCCTAAACTTACTCCCTCAAACTAAGTTCAAACCTAACCTAACCTGAAACCTAAATCAAACCATACACCTAACCCTAACCCTAGGCGGACACCTTAAGCTCAACCCCAACACTAACATGACCCTGACGCTAACTCTAAATGTAACACTGAACCGAAAACTACGAGTAGCCCTTAACTTACTCCCTCAAACTAAGTTCAAACCTAACCTAACCTGAAGGCCTGAGAGGGTAAAACCATAGACCGAACCCTAACCCTAGGTGGATACTTTAATCTTAACCCCAACCCTAACCTGAACCCTGACACTAACTCCAAAGGAAACACTGAACTGAAAAACTCACAGTAGCCCTAAACTTACTCACTCAAACTAAGTTCAAACCTAACCTAACCTGAAGCCTAAGTCAAACCATACACCTAACCCTAACTCTAACCCTAGGCGGACACCTTAAGCTCAACCCCAACCCTAACCTGACCCTGATGCTAACTTCAACCGTAACACTGAATCGAAAACTAACAGTAGGCCTAAACTTATTCCCTCAAACTAAGTTCAAACCTAACCTAACCTGAAACCTAAATCAAACCATAGACCTAACCCTAACCCTAGGCGGACACCTTAAGTTTAACCCCAACCATAACCTGACCCTCACGCTAACTCCAAACTTAACACTGAACAGAAAACTATCAGTAGCCCTAAACTTACTCCTTCAACCTAAGTTCAAACCAAAAGTAACCTGAAGCCGAACTCAAACCGTAGACCTAACCCTAACCCTAGGCGGACACCTTACGCTCAACCCCAACCCTAACCTGACCGAGAGGCTTACTCCAACCGTAACAGTTAACTGAAAACTAAGAGTAGCCCTTAAACTTACTCCCTCAAACTAAGTTCAAACCTAACCTAACCTGGAGCCTAAGTAAAACCATAGACCTAACCCTAACCCTAGGCGGACACCTTAAGCTTAGCCCCAACCCTAACCTGACCCTGATGCTAACTCCAACCGTAACACTGAATCGAAAACTAACAGTAGCCCTAAACTTACTCCCTCAAACTAAGTTCAAACCTAACCTAACCTGAAGCCTATGTAAAACCATAGACCTAACCCTAACCCTAGGTGGACACCTAAAGCTTAACACCAACCCTAACCTGACCCTGACTCTAACTCCAACGGAAACACTGAACCGAAAACTCACAGTAGCCCGAAACTTACTCACTCAAACTAAGTTCAAACCTAACCTAACCTGAAGCCTAAGTCAAACCATACACCTAACCCTAACCCGAGGCGGACAACTTAAGCTCAACCCCAACCCTAACCTGACACTGATGATAACTTCAACCGTAACACTGAATCGAAAAACTAACAGTATCCCTAAAGTTACTCCCTCAAACTAAGTTCAAACCTAACGTAACCTGAAGCCTAACTCATACCATAGACCCTAACCCTAACCCTAGGCGGACACCTTAAGCTTAACCCCAACCCTAACCTGACCCTGATGCTAACTCCAACCGTAACACTGAACCGAAAAACTAACTGTAGCCCTAAACTTACTCCCTCAAACTAAGTTCAAACCTAACGTAACAGGAAGCCTAACTCAAACCATAGACCTAACCCTAACCCTACGCAGACACCTTAAGCTCAACTCCAACCTTAACCTGACTCTCACGCTAACTCCAACCGTAACACTGAACAGAAAACTAACAGTAGCCCTAACCTTACTCCCTCAAACTAAGTTCAAACCAAAAGTAACCTGAAGCCGAACTCAAACCATACACCTAACCCTAACCCTAGGCAGACACCTTAAACTCAACCCCAACCATAACATGACCCTGACGCTTACTCCAACCGTAACAGTTAACTGAAAACTATCAGTAGCCCTAAACTTACTCCCTCAATCTAAGTTCAAAACTAACCTAACCTGAAGCCTAAATCAAACCATACACCTAACCCTAACCCTAGGCGGACACCTTAAGCTCAACCCCAACACTAACATGACCCTGACGCTAACTCTAAATGTAACACTGAACCGAAAACTAAGAGTAGCCCTAAACTTACTCCCTCAAAATAAGTTCAAACCTAACCTATCCTGAAGCCTAAGTAAAACCATAGACCGAACCCTAACCCTAGGTGGACACTTTAATCTTAACCCCAACCCTAACCTGACCCTGACACTAACTCCAAAGGAAACACTGAACTGAAAACTCACAGTAGCCCTAAACTTACTCACTCAAACTAAGTTCAAACCTAACCTAACCTGAAGCCTACGTCAAACCATACACCTAACCCTAACTCTAACCCTAGGCGGACACCTTAAGCTCAACCCCAACCCTAACCTGACCCTGATGCTAACTTCAACCGTAACACTGAATCGAAAACTAACAGTAGGCCTAAACTTATTCCCTCAAACTAAGTTCAAACCTAACCTAACCTGAAACCTAAATCAAACCATAGACCTAACCCTAACCCTAGGCGGACACCTTAAGTTTAACCCCAACCATAACCTGACCCTCACGCTAACTCCAACCTTAACACTGAACAGAAAACTATCAGTAGCCCTAAACTTACTCCCTCAACCTAAGTTCAAACCAAAAGTAACCTGAAGCCGAACTCAAACCGTAGACCTAACCCTAACCCTAGGCGGACACCTTACGCTCAACCCCAACCCTAACCTGACCGAGAGGCTTACTCCAACCGTAACAGTTAAATGAAAACTAAGAGTAGCCCTAAACTTAGTCCCTCAAACTAAGTTCAAACCTAACCTAACCTGGAGCCTAAGTAAAACCATAGACCTAACCCTAACCCTAGGCGGACACCTTAAGCTTAGCCCCAACCCTAACCTGACCCTGATGCTAACTCCAACCGTAACACTGAACCGAAAACTAACAGTAGCCCTAAACTTACTCCCTCAAACTAAGTTCAAACCTAACCTAACCTGAAGCCTATGTAAAACCATAGACCTAACCTTAACCCTAGGTGGACAACTAAAGCTTAACACCAACCCTAACCTGACCCTGACTCTAACTCAAACGGAAACACTGAACCGAAAACTCACAGTAGCCCGAAACTTACTCACTCAAACTAAGTTCAAACCTAACCTAACCTGAAGCCTAAGTCATACCATACACCTAACCCTAACCCGAGGCGGACAACTTAAGCTCAACCCCAACCCTAACCTGACACTGATGATAACTTCAACCGTAACACTGAATTGAAAACTAACAGTATCCCTAAAGTTACTCCCTCAAACTAAGTTCAAACCTAACCTAACCTGAAGCCTAACTCAAACCATAGACCTAACCCTAACCCTAGGCGGACACCTTAAGCTTAACCCCAACCCTAACCTGACCCTGATGCTAACTCCAACCGTAACACTGAACCGAAAACTAACTGTAGCCCTAAACTTACTCCCTCAAACTAAGTTCAAACCTAACGTAACAGGAAGCCTAACTCAAACCATAGACCTAACCCTAACCCTACGCAGACACCTTAAGCTCAACTCCAACCTTAACCTGACCCTCACGCTAACTCCAACCGTAACACTGAACAGAAAACTAACAGTAGCCCTAACCTTACTCCCTCAAACTAAGTTCAAACCAAAAAGTAACCTGAAGCCGAACTCAAACCATACACCTAACCCTAACCCTAGGCAGACACCTTAAACTCAACCCCAACCATAACATGACCCTGACGCTTACTCCAACCGTAACAGTTAACTGAAAAACTATCAGTAGCCCTAAACTTACTCCCTCAATCTAAGTTCAAAACTAACCTAACCTGAAGCCTAAATCAAACCATACACCTAACCCTAACCCTAGGCGGACACCTTAAGCTCAACCCCAACACTAACATGACCCTGACGCTAACTCTAAATGTAACACTGAACCGAAAACTAAGAGTAGCCCTAAACTTACTCCCTCAAACTAAGTTCAAACCTAACCTATCCTGAAGCCTAAGTAAAACCATAGACCGAACCCTAACCCTAGGTGGACACTTTAATCTTAACCCCAACCCTAACCTGACCCTGACACTAACTCCAACGGAAACACTGAACTGAAAACTCACAGTAGCCCTAAACTTACTCACTCAAACTAAGTTCAAACCTAACCTAACCTGAAGCCTAAGTCAAAACCATACACCTAACCCTAACTCTAACCTAGGCGGACACCTTAAGCTCAACCCCAACCCTAACCTGACCCTGATGCTAACTTCAACCGTAACACTGATTCGTAAACTAACAGTAGGCCTAAACTTATTCCCTCAAACTAAGTTCAAACCTAACCTAACCTGAAATCTAAATCAAACCATAGACCTAACCCTAACCCTAGGCGGACACCTTAAGTTTAACCCCAACCATAACCTGACCCTCACGCTAACTCCAACCTTAACACCA